>BHDV01006655.1:101142-168415 GCA_005406045.1 Adoxophyes honmai | reverse complement strand
TTGCCCACTAGAGCTGGGCATTATGAATAATGCCCGGGCATTATGTATAATGCCCGCATTAATCACTTGGTCCATAACAGATACATAGCAGTAAGCAGTGAGATAATTTTGCTGGTAAATAATGTGATTAGCGAGAACTTAGAATGTACTCTACTATTTAGGAGTATGAAATCTAGCGCTAAGATCTGCCTGAAGTTCGTAGCGACAGGCGGCGATACGAATGTCATGATCATGAACGTTTCTCAACCTCTAACACCAACTTTATAATGTAAATAAATATAACTACATGTGGTGTCGGGTAATAGCACTTCTCCATTTCTTCCGTGGATGTCGTAAGAGGCGACTGAGGAAATGGGTTTAGGAAGTATAATTGTGACAGGCTAGCAACCTGTCACTATTATTCCTCTTCCATCTGTTTTTAAACCTAATATTATTCTAAAAGTGGCAACGAAACGTGAAATGATCATGATTTTGTCTATGTCACGTGCCGTGTGCTCTGCCTACCATTTGAGAACACAGGCGTGATTATATGTTGTTCTTAATATAACTTTCTAAAACCAGAATCATGGCTGTGGTTATAGGTACAAAGAGCTTTATAAAAAATCTATAATTTTCATAAAAAAGTAATAATTTCCGTACTGTCAGTTTTGCTATATTGTAAAGAATGAGAAAACAGACTTTAATATGCTTTATAAACACGCACAGTTTACCTCCAATTCGGAAAAAAAATCGTATTGAATAGACCGGATCAAAACTAACTTGATTCCTTCACGACATTACGGAAATTACATGACAAACAATGAAATACACTAGCGTATAGAGGTTCCGTTTCTTCACAAAACCTTAATGCCCAGGAAGCGGACATCTCGTAGCAGCGGAAGCGGCGACGTGTTGACTTGGTGCTTTATTGGACGTCTTTCCTTTCCGTCTAAAATGCAAGTCTCTCACAAATACTCTCTTTGTAAAGCGGCGACTCGTGTGAAGCACGCCTATGCGAGGTGGGATGTCCTAGGAGATAAACAAATCACTAAATCATTGATTGACGTGTACAATAAACAACTAGACTCCCAATCGTTTAACAAAATTCCTCAAAAAACGTCCGAGCGGCGCTGTCTTCATTAAACAGAATTCATTAAAATTAACACCTTATTTTGTAGTAATGTTTAATGACAATTGTACACGACCGTTAGAAGTAGTGGCATAACGTCACGCGCGTTGCAAGACAACTAAACCAAAACTCTGCACAGTTGACGCGTATGCAGACTTTTGCTTCCGACATTTTTTGAGCGTGATTGGGAGTCTAGTTGTTTATTGTACGTAAATGCACTAAATACAACGATAAATGTGTCAGACATACAAAATTTGGGTTTAATAATTTTATTGTAAACTAGCTGACCCGGCGAACTTCGTACCACTTGATGCACTACTTTATTTTCTTAACATTTTTTTCCGTAAGAACCTTCTACAGAGTATTAGAAAACTACAAAAAAAGAATCAGCCAAATTGGTCAAGCCGTTTTCATGTTATGGCGTGACAACGGGAAACTGGTTTCATTTATATATATACCTATAGATTCGAAATTCTGATGATTTCCGAACAATATTAAGACACTAGATGCACCGTAAGTAGTCAAAGCAATCTGCACCGCTACCTGACGTGGGGCCCATTAGCCGTTGGCTTAATTTCCTGTAGTTCGAATGAGTTCAGACTGCTTTGCATATTTACTGCTGAAGTCAAGACGAAGTTACTGTACGAATTATTAATATAGGATCCTATAGGATCATTTCGTTGTCATTCTGATTTTCTATCTTTCTGTTAAGACCCATTTTCTCAGAAACGCATTTTACAAAAGTATGTGATTCTAGATGCTGTGAAAAAAAATGTCTACACGACCAAAAGATATGTCGCATTTGCAGAGGGATTCAAAAACCTCTCTTTGATCTATTATAATCACAAAATTGGAAGAAGAAAGAAAGAAAGAAAAATCACTTTAAAGTCAGGAGTAAACAGGGATAATAATCATTTGAATACAAAATCATAACATACAAATTAAGAATATTAACGTCAACCCACATTTAGCATGAGGTAGTCATTCGTAAATTTATAATTAAATCGCGATAAAAATAGCGATTAGGTAGATTTTCTTTTTCAATTGGTTTCCTGGAAGATGTTTATGGAAAAAGGACAATAACTTTGTGAAGTTGGTTTCTCAATCCGTTATCGTTGGTGACATGTGTTTTGTTAGATAACGACTAATGTTGTATAAATGGGTAATGGTACGGAACCCTTCGTGCACTAAGTAATTCGATTACTAGTGTAATCACTGGACAGCTGGACACATACATACATACACTGGCTCAACAAAATAACAAAAAAAAATTGATATAAGAACAGAAGCCCGAACATTGTAATCCACGACGTAGTCAGTACAGTAGGCTTACATTTCAAACGGTAATCGTCGTTAGATCTCGCAAGGGAGGCCGTAGTCGAAAGGAGTGCATGCGAGCACAGCTCAATTAATTTAATTACTTGAACCAACTTCAAATCTCCGAGATAGCTCAGCGTCCGCGGGGACCGCCGTCGACTGATTAGTTTTCAGAGTTTTACCCCCTAATTAAGCTATTAACAAGGTAGAACTAGGTGCGATCTGGGGGTGAATCGAGTAGCAAGTATTTGTACGTTTTATACGTACATAAATCACGCCTGTTTTCCCAAATGAGGTAGAAAGAGCACACGAAACGTTACACAGACAAAGATAGAAATATAGCAGTAGTAGAGCAAAGAGCAGGGCGTAGAGCAATCTTAAAGGGGGTGCGAGACGTTTGTGTTTTCAATAGAAAAAAAAAAATTCAACGTACGCAAAATCAAATGTTGAAAAAATAATGCTAGTTTTATTGTAAACACTAAAAAAAATATGGGGGGGGCATGAAAATAATATTTGTGCTCCGGGGAGGCTTGACGAAAAAAAGTTTGGGAACCCTTGAACTATAAAGTCCCCGGAATCGAACATGGTATGATTTTAAGAAATTAAACAAAAAACGCCTGTCATTTTTTGACGTCTCTAGTTAGACAGTGATAGGTAGTTATAGTCTATCACCTATCACGACTCGAAAGTAAACTACGTGAATATGATTACGACTGCAGGTAACACGCCAAATGCAGTCGCAGTCGCATATCAAAATAATTTTATGGATAACTAAAAGCGGCTGAACTTTAAATTGAGCTCCGTGCCACGTTTGCGAATTTCCTAATTAATTAAATTAGTTAAACTTCGCACCGTGTTCGTTTACTCGCACGTCCTTTGCTAAAATTAGAACTACTTACTCGTTCAAATAAATGGCTGAGTCGAAAACGTTCCGTGGACTAGGAACTCACTAAACTAGTCAAGTTAAAGTTTAAAGTCCAAATGGTGGACCCGCCAATCGTTATCTTTACTGTGATAACGTTCAAAGGCAAAATAATAAAAATGAACCCCAGTAACCGAAAAAACAGTTACAGTCTGACCAAATTTCTAGATTTTCTTAAAAAAGTAGGTACATAATTTTCAAACTGCAAGGGATAGCTTCCTTTTTTTTTCATAGTAGTAATAATCAATTTGTCACCCTGATTTGGCTTGACGTTGAGTTCTGGGACATTTTGCATAACACCTCTTTTTAGGGTTCCGTAGCCAAATGGCAAAAAAACGGAACCCTTATAGATTCGTCATGTCTGTCTGTCTGTCTGTCCGTCCGTCCGTCCGTATGTCACAGCCATTTTTTTCCGAAACTATAAGGACTATACTAATAAAACTTGGTGAGTAGATGTGTTTTGTGAACCGCATTAAGATTGTGACATAAAATTTAAAAAAAAGCAATAATTTTTTAGGGTTCCCCATACATGGAACTGAAACTCAAAAAAAAATTTTTCATCAAACCCATACGTGTGGGGTATCTATGGATAGCTCTTCAAAAATGATATTGAGATTTCTAACATCATACTTTTCTAAAGTGAATAGTTTACGAGACAGACGCTTCCAAAGCTGAAAAAGTTGTGTCCCCCCCCCTCTAACTTCTAAAATATAAGAGTGATAAATCTAAAAAAAATATATAATGTACATTACCATAAAAACTATCAACGAAAATTGGTTTGAACAATATCTACTAAGTAGTTTTTTTTTAAATAAATAAAATTAAAATTTATCATTAGTTCGAAAATCTGTCACTAGATGGCGTTGTAATCGGTTTGTACGGAACCCTCAGTGCGGGAGTCCGACTCGCACTTGGCCGGTTTTTAGTATCAAAATGTTTAAAATATTTGTTAATTTTTTAGGGTTCCGTACCCAAAGGGTAAAAACGGGACCCTATTACTGAGACTTCGCTGTCTGTCTGTCCGTCTGTCCGTCTGTCCGTCTGTCCGTCTGTCACCAGACTGTATCTCACGAACCGTGAGAGCTAGAGAGTTGAAATTTTCACAGATGATGTATTTTTGTTGCCGCTATAACAGCAAATACTAAAATTAAAATAATAATAATAATTAAGGGGGGCTCCCATAGAAAAATCGTGTTTTTTTTTTCTTTTTTGGGTCTATTTAAATAACTGTAACAGATAAATACTTGAAATGCTCACAGAATATTTAATTAAATATTTACTTTAAAAGAAAATAATTAAAATAAATTAAATTAGTATTTAAGGGGGCTCCCATACAAAAAACCTGATTTTTTTTGCAGTTTTTGGTACGGAACCCTTCGTGCGCGAGTCCGACTCGCACTTGGCCGGTTTTTATTTTATTTTTCCTTCCTCATCTTCATTACTCTAGCTACTCGTATACCGGGGAATTGGTTGAACGCCGCACAGAAAATTAGGGAAACAAATGGCTACTCATGTGTTTGAATCGAGTTCAGACACACTTGTTTTAACTGTTCTGTGGTTTTAACTCAGCCGAAACTAGGTATTTAGTTACACTTACATAGAAATACGTACATTTATGTCAGATTCCATTAACATTTTAACGCTATACATACATACATAGTAGCTGAAACAGTCATTTAAAAATAATTAGGCATCTATTAGGAATCAAATATCAATCTCAGTTTCGCTATACACCTATAATCTACATGACTCGAACACATACTCGTAAACAATACGATGGATGTGTGACTAACTGAACTAACAACATCTACAACAATCGAAAACAAAATTTACATACTCCCATTATAAACTAGAGTTATAGTTCTCGTCATATTGGCGCCGTGAATCACTTCGCCGCTGGGTAAGCTAAGATGGCAATTACACAGGATGTCTTGAAACTTCGGTCGGTATCGTTAACATTACAAATCGGAACGGTTATGAAAGTTGGGCCGTGGCCAAAGTCACGAGACGTGCCGCAGTTACTCTAAACACTCGTGGAATCGGCGTTCGAAAATCGGTAGATACGAACTGATACCGAATATTATGTATTATGTGTATAAGCTGCATACGGCAATAGTAGTTTAATTATTACTATTTATTACCCAATAGATGACGCGGTACGCCTTTCATACGTGGTAGCGTTAGGTTACGCTGAAAAGCCTAAGAACTTCTTATAATCGTAGTAGTGTTCGAATTTTTGTAGACCTATCGAAAAATGAGTAAGTCTTAGTCTGTAACTCTTTAAGCCTTTAGAAAAGTAAAGAATTATTCAAGAGATAATTATTTGTGGTTATAGACGGTGTTTACTATTTATCTTCGGAGAGGTCAAACCGGTCAAAGTTCAGTCTCGTATATTATGCCACCAACTAAAACAGCAAATCTCAAAGATTATTTTCTTTGTGCTCATAAACTACAGCATTAAAACTAAGCTTAGAATTTCTCGGAGACTATTTCTATTTACATCATCGGAGAGGTCAAACTGGTCAAAGTTCAGTCTCGTATATTATGCCACCAACTAAAACAGCAAATCTCAAAGATAATTTTCTTTGTGCTCATAAACTACAGCATTAAAACTAAGCTTAGAATTTCTCGGAGACTATTTCTATCTAGTCGGAGTTCCATGCCATTAGGTATTAACGATTCTCCAAGCTTTTAAGCAAACTGAAGATTAGAAAATGGAAACCTACACCGAGAGAAAACCTAAGTAGAGTTCCTACCTACCTACTACCTTTTTTTTCGTTTGTTATCTTAGTGCAAATGAGTAAACAACCCAAGTGCAACGGCAAAGACTAGATGTGACATTCAGTTGTTATGGTGATTACTTTATCAATTTGATTTTATCATTTATAAAATGTTTATTATAGTTTTAATTCCTATTAGTGTCAATATACAGTTTGGCCGGAAATTGAACGTAAATACTTTAACCAGTGGTCAGGTATATGCGTCTGAAAAGGTCTGTAAAATGTTTCCCGAAATTTTTGATTTTTGACTTTGTAGGGAACAAATGTTTCAACGCTTTTTATGTCAATCCGCTTTGCGTTAGCTTACCTATTTTTAGCCACAATTTTAGACGGTGCGAAACTGCATTCGCGATTGTTATTCCTTTTCGACATTGAGATGCTAGGCGGTTGACTAAAAGTTTGTTTTCTGATTTTTTTTACATGAAAATTTCGGGAAAAAAATCTTCTCAAAGACGTATACCCGACCACTGGTTAAAATATTTCTGCCAATTTCCGGCCATCTGTGTAATTGTTATCGTAACGAATCTACGTGCACGTAGTATCTACATCTACGGTCTAGAATTAGAGAACTTATCGAGGTCTCAGTTGCTCCCGCCGCATACGGCTCCTGCAGCGCCGCGCTGTCCCCGCGGCAAACAGTTAGCAGCTGCAAACTTTTGAGGCTCCGTTTTATTGGGTACTCCGCTAACTTTATTATCATTGTCCATTGTAAAATTGTACAGTTCAAAACCAGTAACTTTATGGGCCGTTCTCCAGCCGTACGATTTTTCGTGTTCTCAAGTTCAAGTGCTTGTGAAATCTAAATTTTAACAGATAACCTTTTAAAAAAATTACTTTACGTAATTCACACTTTGTTCTACTCAAAATAAGTCTAACAATAGTATATTCTTATTATTAAATGCGCGAAACAAAAATCTAAAGTCAGTGAAGTCCACATTTTCGCCTTGTCCCACCTCCAAAATTTGTTAGTTGATGACATATACTTCGAAAACTAAACGCGGAAACTATAGGTTTTTGTTGTTCACAGCAAGCCAATTACATGATAAATTGAATACTGTTGCCTAAATAATTATTTTTACGTTAGTTTATTTTTAAAGCCACTTTTAAAAAGTGTCCCGAGTTTTGCGTCTTAACCAAATTCGGCCATAAAACACGTCGTACTGCTCAAACGCATACTCCGAGAGACATCCTCGATACGTTCCTAGAAAGAGACTGTCACGCCGCGACGGCCAAACAGTGCGAACCTGTGATTTATTGTGTCGTTGCCGAATCACGAAGGAAAGAAAACAACACGAATTTTTTGTCACGGTTGAAAGTGATTACCATTTTATTTTTTTCTCGCATGTTTTGTTAATATATTTAACTCAGATTATTTTGACATATTAAACAGTGTTATAACTACTTACACAAAAAATATTGAGTTTTTACCAATAACGGTTTTGAAGTAATTAATTAAAAACTAAATTGCTCACGTGATTACCGCACCGGTGATTACCGAAATTTGAGTGATCTCCGCGGTTTCATAGACGCGGTAATAACTAAATTGGTTATTTATTGAGTTATTACTGTAAAACATAGGTTTTAAATAATGCTTCTAATGATTAAGAATATTACTCTGTGCAACACAAAAAAAAATATACCTAATTAAAAAATAATAATTTCACGTTATGTTTTTTTAATCAATGGTTACCAATAATTAAAATTATTATACTATTACTTAAGATGTTTATAATTCAAGGCTATAAATGTATATCATAAAAAGTCTTGTGATATCTATCAATAAACGTGATTTCATGCCAATATTGTTTGCTTGGGTGATTACCGTCTTATATGAAAAAAGAAAATTTAATTATCTCGATAATTATAAGGTTTACAGTGATGCCTCTTTTTGCAAAACGTTTGAAATGTGAAGCATTATACGATTTATTCATAAAAACACACATTAACATAAAATGAAATTATGTCACGGAGTGTCACGCAAAACTGCCTTGCTCGTGGAATGACCCTTATAAGTTTTTACGTCTTGTAGACGCTTTTCACTTTAAGAAACGACATCAAAATTAAACTACTAACGACCTTATATCTATAACTTATCTATTGTTAAGCGACTTTAATGGTTTGTCAAGCAGTAACTGCATTACGCGCTAACTGCATTATCGTGGTAGCTGAACATCATCCCTCATATTCAATGAATGGCCCTAACCTTTAATTAATCAGCGCAGTAATCTAGCGCTTACCGCGCCCGAGTGGCAACAGAGCAATTACTGGCAAAGCAATATCCTTGGATTAACGAACGAGACCGCCACGTATTGAAATCGTGTTTGCAATGTCAATAAATGCTGAAAGTGGTTTAATTTCACGTGGGCCCCGAGCTATTGACGACGCGCCGTACCTACATTATGTATTTGCACGGCAGAACGTATGCAGAGTTGCTCGTAAAAAATCCATTTCACGAGTTCAAATCTCGGAACGTCACTAGATGCAGACGCGTCGCGAAAGCGAAATATATCGCGACTGTTTTATTGAAACATTTGTAATGTAACGTAACGTAATATGTACGTAACAAATACAAACATTCGTCTGAACGACTCCTTCTCAAACATAAAAAGGCTTTTAAAATTTTGCGGATAAATTATTATACGCTCGATGGCTGCCATCAACATTAATTATTTTGGATGCAATTTAAACGAATACTAACTATGATTCTCGCTATAAAATACGCCCGGCTGCCGTGTTTCTAGGAATGCCCCGGCATTACAGTCATTAATTCCGGACAAGGTACGTTCCGCTATGAATTTTACCTTTCGCAAAAGCACAATTCTGTCATGCGGAACCTCCAGAGATTTTGTTTACCAAACTCAATTACTCTTGCTTCCGTTGTTTCAGAAACTAACGAAACACTCAAGTGAGCTCTTGTATTTTTATCATTTTCAGTACTGAAAAAATGTAATCGCTACGATGCAAGCTGAATACCTAGATAGTATTTCTCACGCTTTCTGTGTGCGTGAATGACTGTTGTTTAAATGTGTAGTGTGTGTGTTTGTGTATGTGTAGTTGTTTACTCGCTATTCGCAGTAAATCAAAGCAACTAATTTTGTGGGTTGCTGTGTCTCTAAATTATTCGCATCTGCTGCACCGAGCTAATTATTCACAGCCTCTGTAGTCTCGAGCACAAGTTGGCGGAACTGTGACGCGATCCGGCGTTACTGACCTGCTACTGACACAACTTTGTCTGGAACTTGCAAGAGTTAGGAGATAAGCTCTCGCTAGGTTTTCTTTAGTACCAAAGTAACCGTAACATGCTTTGAAAAATACATATACACACATACAATCACTCGAATGTTTCCAAATGGGGTAGGCAGAGCACACGAAACGTGACGTAGACAAAACCATGATTTCACTATTTCACGTTTCGCAGCTACTTCTAGCATGATTTTAGGTTTGAAAATAGATTTCAGAGGTAGACCAGGGACAGATTATTAGCCTGTCGCCTAAAGCATACCTAAAGATATTTCCTTAGTCGCCTCTTACGAGATCCACGGAAGAAATAGAAAAGTGCTTTTCTACCCCGACACCACACAGGACTTTAAAAATCATAAAAAAAAAGCATTAACGCATAAGTTTCATTAAAGCTAACCTAAAAGTGGAACTTTAACTTAAACAAAAATAAATTAAGAAGAGTAGTGTTGTTACTAGTATTCTGAAATAGATAATTTGAAGCTTAAAATTGAATGCGATTGCGTCGCTTGTCCGCCCGCGGGCTACAATGCCCCGATTCGCATTGAGCCACGGACGTTCGAATAAAAACTGCATTGTGCATTTGGCAGGAATTTACGGCTGGCGTCTGTATTTGTAGATAAAAACGGTTTTACGAGCCCTACCGTATTCCCGTCTTATTGGATTTCACACATTGACAGCTTGATTACCTGTTTCGTCTGATGTAAGTCGGTATGTACCATCGCGAATAGGGATTGTTGAGCCACTTACCTATATTTGTAACTTGGTCGTGTAATACTAATCCAATATCTGACATCTAGTCCGTCACATCGGTCATTGATTACACGTCTAAGTTGCGAACAGTAACAGTGGCAAGTGGCTCAACAATCCCGGTTCGTGACTGTACCTCGGAACATAACTATGGAAAAGCTACCATAGGATTACGTTAGCGAGATTTGCCTGTCATTCCGTTTGCCAAAAATACGTGCCAAAATGTTCGATAAGTTCTTTTATTTTTGCTAAGTTATATGATTTTAAAAACCTTTTATTTTATATTTACGCGATTAAGTAAACGGAATAGGTTTACCATCACCATTCAAATAGGTAGGTATATTCCCGAGTTCTACCGCAAATGCAACATTACGGTTTTTTAACCTTTAATCCCATCTCGTAGCCAAATTTCGTAGCTGGCTTTCAAATGGGAAAAAAATCCTGATTCGAAGCTAGCTACATAATGGGAAATCTAAAATCCCATTTCGTAGCCACTTCTGGAACTGGCTTCCAAATGGGAAATCTGATTTCCCAATCTCATAGCCAGTTAACAAATGGGAACACTTTTCCCATCTTATAGCCACATTCGGGAGCTGACTTCCAAATGGGAAATCTTATTTCCCAATTTCATAGCCAGTTAACAAATGGGAATTGTTTTCCCATCTCATAGCCACATTCGAGAGCTGGCTTCCAAATGAGAAATAGGGCTTCTTCCTGGATAGGCGAGCCTCTATTAATAGTGCAGTAATTTTATACATTTGAAAATGCAAATAAACTGAGAAAGCTGAATTTTTGATATGACTTAGGGAACTCAAAAGTTAACACTGATTAAGTAAGTACAATCGAACCAACTGATTTCTGGCCCATCGCAGAACGTTGTCACATTAAACATAAAAACATTAACATTAAAAGTCCTAAACATTTCCTTTGTCAAGCAATGCAATGTCACTATGTGAATAGGTTCTAGCTCTAGCTCAGGAATCAATTGGTTCGATGGTACCTACTTGAAAATTATGAAAATGCCTTCTGCAATAGTAATTATACCCGGACGTTTGCAATGCCGTTTTGGGGCAGGAGTAGCGAGTAAGACGATGGCGGCAGGATCCCGACGTTCTCTGCACGAGATTCTACTATCGGGGTTCTGGGCTTCATGCCGGAACGCAACAGCGCATGCATTGCTGCTTTGCGGCAGTAATAGCCGGTAAGACGGTGGTAGCGATCCAAACGTACCTTGCATGAGAGAGACCCTTCATGCCAGACCAGTATTTCCACATATATAATTTTAGAATCCGCGTTGATTTTTTTAATCTGAAGGATTTAAGGCTTAATTTTTGGTGAAAGTACGAGTACTACATATGTTAAAGTTAATAACCTAGTAAAAGGAAATTATTATTTTCGCCAAGGGCAGTTTCGCCATGCTCACCCGGCTATACCGGGCCTTTTTACGATTCAGATTATTTTTCCCATTTGGTAGCCAGTTCCGGATGTGGTACGAAATGGGATTTTAGATTTCCCATTATATAGCTAGCTTCGAATCAGGAATATTTTTCCCATTTGGAAGCCAGCTCCCGATTGTGGATACGAAATGGGATTTAAGATTTCCCATTATATAGCTAGCTTCGAATCAGGAATATTTTTCCCATTTGGAAGCCAGCTACCGAATGTGGCTATGAGATGGGAAAACTATTCCCACTTGGTAACTGGCTATGAGATTGGGAAATGTGATTTCCCATTAAGACGCCAGCTACGAAATTTGGCTACGAGATGGGATTAAAGGTTTTTTAAGGGGACAGTGCGTACGCTCTAGCATAATGGATTTTCCAAAGTACCTATTGTTTTTCGTGTTTAGAATAAACGCCTTTCCATTTCTTCCTTGAAAGTAGAAAAAGACAACTAAGGATATAGAGCATTTTTAGGCGACAGGCTAGCAACCTATCATTACAGTACCTCTTACCTTAAAACATAAAAAATATGCTATTAGTGGCTACGATGAGTGACATAGTCATGGATTTGTCTATGCGGCGTTTCGTGTGCTCTGCCTACCCCATTTGGAAACACGATCGTGATGTAACTATATGTATGTAGTAGAAATCTGCAACATTGCCTATATGATGCAACTTTGCCTGATTTGAAAAATTGGTATTATTTACCAAACGGCTATGTATTTTTATGATTGGGCAAAAGGAGAAATACCGTTTACCCAATCATAAAAATACATAGCCGTTTGGTAAATAATAGCAGTTTTTCAAATCAGGCAAAGATGCATCATATAGGCAATGTTGCAGATTTCTACGGTACGTATTGTTTGACGCGTCGGCAGATATATCAGGCAGTGAGTGAACTGAACGGTTTTAATCTGTGGTAGTGTTGCTAGTAGCCTAAATTCCATTTCCCGAACGTGGAATTATCGCCTGCGATCGCAGACTCAGGCTTAGGCTGCCAACTGACAACCGCCCGACCGCACCGACAATCCACTACGTTATTTACAAATACTACAGAATTGCAGACAAGGCGGGCTGCTGGATTTATTAAAATGTAACCCAGTTAGTATCGGTCCCTCGTTATTAATTTGCTTCCTTGTTTATTATGCTTTATTGTACTATTCGTTACAATCTTTGCCATATGCATACTACGTAGAGAATGTATTATGTGCTCTACCTACCCTATTTGGGAACACAGGCGAGATTGTATGTATGTATGTATTAGGGGTCTGACTCCCCCTCCTTTACCACCCAATTTTACGATCCTTTTGTTCTGGTATTAAGCCTAGCATTAAAAACCGGCCAAGTGCGAGTCGGACTCCCGCACTGAGGGTTCCGTACAAACAGATTACAACGCCATCTAGTGACAGATTTTCGAACTAATGATAAATTTAAATTTTATTTATAAAAAAAAACTGCTTGGTAGATTTTGTTCAAACCAATTTTCGTTGATAGTTTTTATGGTAATGTACATCATATATTTTTTTTAGATTTATCACTCTTATATTTTAGAAGTTAGAGGGGGGGGGACACAACTTTTTCAACTTTGGAAGCGTCTGTCGCGCAAACTATTCACTTTAGAAAAGTATGATGTTAGAAACCTCAGTATCATTTTTGAAGAGCTATCCATAGATACCCCACACATATGGGTTTGATAAAAAAAATTTTTTTGAGTTTGAGTTCCATGTATGGGGAACCCTAAAAAAATATTGTTTTTTTTTTAATTTTGTATCATAATTTTAATGCGGTTCACAGAACACATCTACTCACCAAGTTTTATTAGCATAGCTCTCATAGTTTCGGAAAAAAGTGGCTGTGACATACGGACAGACGGACAGACGGACAGACGGACAGACGGACAGACGGACAGACGGACAGACATGACGAATCTATAAGGGTTCCGTTTTTTGCCATTTGGCTACGGAACCCTAAAAAATGGCTGTACCTCCCATGGAAAGCTCCCCTTTGAAAAACTGATCTGTGTCTGCCTACGGCCCTCTAAATTCTATCTACGTACATGGTATCTATTATACAGAGCAGCTGTTACGTCGATTTGGTATGGATAGCGTTAATCTGTACCATCGTAGGTTTATCATAGCAACACACGCGTGTCGTTTCGCGCGCGGGTTACACTACCTGTCCCTTTCTGACGTCTCTAGTTGGATAGTGACAGGTGTATCTCGCGCGCAACGATACTCGCGCATTGTCGCGCTGAGCCGGTTGATAGCCTAAGAAAAAATCGACGAGGCATCATAGAATGTCTCCGTAAACTTTTAAAAAGTTGGCAATTATTTGTTTGCACTGGTGCCTTTTCTTATTTAAAAAAAAGTATACTTTTTGTCTAAAGATAATAATGGAAAGGAAGACAGCAATGGAAGTGTTGCACGTGATTAATATTTCACACCGCCATCGAAGAAGAGCCTTTATTTTCATAAGAGCCCTGTTTCAAGATGGAACACATATTAACAGAGCTTCCTCACTGGCACGTCACGTTAGGGCTAATTTAACTCCGCGTAAATTGAGTGGCTTTATTATTAAGCCGCTTGTTCACTGTAAATTTAATAACTTTGGCTCGTCCGGGCGGGGCCATATTTGGGCCATGTGACGCGTGGGACCACCTGAATCTCAAGTATCCCAGTTAAGCTGTAATGGGTTTTTGGAAGTTATGGGCAAAGATAACATTGTGAATGTTTACGTATTGATGTATAATGCGATCGTTTAATATTAATAGCTACTTATTTGGTTTAAGTTTACATATTTTTAGGGGTACTTCCCATTATCCAACCTATCCCACCTAAATTTATATAAAGTTTTAGGTGGGATAGGTTGGATAAAGGGAACTACCCATTTTTAGGTACTTTTTAACTACATAATAAATAAATTCGTTTCGAAATAAAAAAAGTACAAATGCGGCCATTCAAAGTAAGTGCTTAATTTTTATTAAGTATACCAAACAATTCTGTGTCATTAACTCGAAACTTCTATTATTATTATAATTCACGAAAAGTATGAACCTAATTTGTTTTATTACTATTATAGAATAACAATGTATTATACCCAACCAACAAATCATAAAGATTCACTTAAACAAATTACCAAAAAACTTACGTTTCGCCCCTTTCCTTAACGAGAAAAAAAATATGGAAACTATCAAAAACAAACTGTTCGAAGTGGCCTACTAAATTACATTCATCAAGTGAACAAAATACATATGATTACTAGGTAGGTATTAAATTAAAAAGGTGATGACCTACACTCTGTATATTTAATCCGCGACGTATGGCCTAAAACAACCGCTTTAAAAATGCTACCCTTTCTCTGTTTCCCCAGTACTCTCACACTTATTGTCCCTGAATTTAAAAGTGCTCTGAAAATACATTTTCATGAGACTTCAACAGAATTAATGGGGACGGCGACAAGTACCCGCCATCCAGAGCTACGAAAACTGGCAAACAACCTTTTGTAATAACATGACAACACCCGAAGGAAAACGCTGAAGGATCATTTTGCCATATTTAAGTACATAGGCATTAATTACGCCCGTATTTCAACATGGGGTAGGCAAAGCACGCGCAACGTTACACAACTATGACTTATGCCACGCCAATGATAGCATATTTTCGGATTATTAAAATTATATGAAAGGGATATAATATTGACATGTTGTAAGCGTGTCGCCTAAATCGGATCCTAACCGTTTCTCTCAGTCGCCTCTTACGACACTCACGCTAGAAGTAGAGAGCTGTTATTCTAAACCCGACACCACATTTAAAAGTAGACTTAGAAAGGAGAGACTTTAATTACTGTTATATGGCATTTCAGCACAAACTTGTTGCTTGACATTTTTATATTTGTAAGTACAAATTATCAGGAACAGCTCGCTAATGGCTAACCTAAGGTCTACAATATCTTAAACAACATTCATAGTCACTCTTTACGACCTCCACAAAAGATCTAAGCATGATTTGAGATCCTACGCACCACCCCTACTTAACTTAGTACCACCCAAAAGCAAAAAAAAAAAATTTTTTACGCATCAAATAACCCAACCAGTTTTCTTCGCACTCTGGTGCATGTCTCAGTTCCGAATGCGCCGTGCGTCCGGCGTCTCGAGTATGAGTGGCACTGGCAAGGTCGCAGCGGATGTCCTGTAGAGCTGCACTCGCATCCGCCACTTAAGGCTGCCGCAGCGGATGACGTCTACCGCGTTTCATTGTCTCACTGTACAACACTTTTAAAATATCGTGCGATGTTTCAGCATGTTACTTTTACTTCTTTTTTAACACAAGTATTCCCAAATAGGGTAGGCAGAGCATACAAAAACAAAACGTTACGCACTCAAAACCAAGACTATTTCTCGTTTCACAACCACTTCTAGCATACTCGTATTACGTACTACGCCTTAAGTTAAAAAGGTAGGTACAATAGTGACAGGATGCTAGTCAGTCGCCTAAAGCATACCTAAACCTATTTATCCTTAGTCACCTCTTACGACGTCCACGGAAGAAATTGAGAGGTGTTATTCTAAACCCGGCACCACACTTTTCAGTCCTTAAAGGCTTATGAATAAAGCTATGAATAAGATGATTTGACCAAAATTATAATCTCCATAATTATAGGTAGACCTCCGAAATGTGTCATGCACATAATATTAGTTCGTGTCTCTTCTGTGGACAATAAAAGTTAAGGGTTCGTACCCAATAGTTATAGTAGGAAAGATCTGAAATGTATTTATTTAGCTACCCAGCTACTACCCCGTCCAAATAAATTAAATTCAGTAGTTCAGCAAGTGACCGCTAGTGGCGCTGTTCGTTTCTCCATACAAATGATTTACGCAGACGCTAGCGAGTACGGTCACTGGCAACTCATGGTAAAGGCACTTTACGACACTAATACACGTTTCGAGCGGCCTACGTGATACGACGTGAACCGACGCGAAATGCTGGCTTGGTATTAAATTAGGAACGGAAGTCTTCGCTCCGCTAAGCTGAAAACATCATGTCCCGAGGTCTACAAATTACGGCTATATTCGCACTCAAGTAGATTACATCTGTGTCTAAGTTTCTAAAACTGAAACCTCATCAGAACGCAAGCCTTTTAACATGATAGGTAGGCAGAGCACATGAATTCAAACATCCAGCGCCACCTTTAGCAATTTCAGGGTAACCAGATGGTTAGTAGCCGTGGTAGCCCAGCAGTTTGACCTGTGGCCTCTCAAGCAGAGGGTCGTGGGTTCAAACCCCAGGCTCGCACCTCGCACCTCTGAATTTTTCGGAATTTATGTGCGATATCGAATTTAATATTTAACACGAGCTATTCGGTGAAGGAAAACATCGTGAGGAAACCTACACACAGCGACGAAGTAGTTCAACGTTGTGTGTGAAGTTCCCTATCCGCACTGGGCCCGCGTGGGAGCTATAGCCCAAGCCCTCTCATACTGAGAGGAGGCCTGTACCCTGCAGTGGGACATATATAGGCTGATGATGATGAGATGGTTAAACGAGATATCGCAGTGACAAGTTGCTAGCCCATCACCCACATACACTAACCCTTTTCCAGAGTCGACTCTTACGACAACCTCGGGAAGAAAGGTGGAGGGTGGAGGTGCTATTCTAACCCGGCACCACACGATAGGTTCTAGGACTAAAAATAGAACAGTGATGATTGGTAACTTCAAACACAAACTGTTGAGTAGCTTAGGTGCACTCACTCCACAGAAAAACGTAGCTGTCGTGGTTCGATAATTATGAAATGTGTGTAGCGTGCGTCGTAGTGGGGTTCCGCTCTAACACCTCTCCATTTCTTCCGTGAATGTCGTAAGAGGTGACTAAGGAAATAAATTCATCTATAATTAGGCTAGCAACCTGTCATTATTTTACCTAGTTACTTAAAACTTAAAAAATATGCTAGAAATGGCCACGTAACATGACATAGTCATGGTTTCATCTATGTAGCGTTTCGTGTGCTCTAGCAACCCCGTTTGGAAATGCAGGCGTGATGTGTTTAAAGCGAATACAGTGGGTCTTCGCGCGAGGTACAGTCACGAACAGGGATTGTTGAACCACTTGCTACTGTTCGCAATTTAGACGTGTAATCAATGACCGATGTGACCGACTAGATGGCAGCCATTGGATTAGTATTACACGACCAAATTACAAATATTGGTAAGTGACTCAACAATCCCTGTTCGCGATGGTACGCGTCAACTTACAACCAACAGTTGCTAAATATTTAACAGTGGCATTAAATTTCATGCCACGGATAAGTGACACGTGACGCTAAGGAGATGCCGGCTGCGACAAGCCGCTCGTGATTGACGCTGGCAGCCACAAGCACACCTCCAGTTTATGTACACTAAACTTGTTGTGCCGGGATAGAATAACACCTCTCTATTTCTTCCGTAGATGTCATAAGAGGCGACTACGGAAATAGGCTTAGATATGATTTAGGCGACAGGCAAGCAACCTGTGACTGTTATACCTCTTCAATCTTTGCAAACCTAAAAAAAAACTTTGCTAGAAGTGGCTGCAAAGCGTGATATAGTCACAATCATGGTTTTGTCTATGTCACGTTTGGTGAGCTCTGCCTACCGCATTTGGGAACACAGGCGTGATTGTATGTATGTATGTACATACCATCGTGATTGCATGTACCATCTCTTTCTAACAACCTATACTAAGGTTACAGTAAAGAGAGAAGGTGAACCCAATTCGGGAGGAACCCAGAAAATGTTAGCGCCACAGATTTGGGCCGTAAATATTCTATCCGGACCCGATTACGAACAAAGGATTTAGTTGCCCTTATCTTTTTGAGTCGAAACGAATTTATCTTTGCGGATCGGAAGAGTTTTCTTTGACATTGAAAGGAGGACGTCGAAATTTTAAAATTTTGCGTTTATCACGTTTTTGTTAACCGGTTACCCAATTAATTACAATTACACTCTACATGTTTTATTTAAAAGTACACATTCAAATGTAGACTACACAATAGGAAATGCAAAAACAAACGACCATAATTTGATTTATTTGCGAAAGCGTTTATGTAGAAAACTTATTTATGTAGAAAATTTATAGTGAAATTTATGAGTTAAGCATTGTTAGGTACTTACTATAAAAGTATAGAAGTTATTTGTTGCTTTATATTCGTTCACTCGTTAATATGCCAAATCAATGAGGATTTAAGCTCTAACATTTCCAATTAGGTATAACTTTCGCGGCCGCTGATGCCAATTAAACAAGTATAAATTAAAAAAAAAACTATTATAGTATACCCTGCACAGGTATTTTTTTAATCTTCTTTTTTTTTCTTTCTAATAAAACCAAATGCGAAATTAAAAAAAAAAGCAGTTAAGTAAACAGCCTTAATATGCATTAAAATGTTTCACATCACTTTTTATAAATACAATAATCATAACCATAATTCGAATTAGTTTTCGCAAAAACCAACGCACCCAAAGAAAAAAAAATTAGAAACCGGAAATCGCCGAAATCGGTATCCGTATCGTATTACACTTAGTTACCTGTTTTAGTCTCATTTCTATCGGTTAAGAACTAACCAATTAGAAGTAATGAAAAATTTGTAGTCTATTTTGTCGATCAATTCGCGATTACCCGTCCGTGCTATGGACTAAATTTCAATTGACGTAGTTTCCATTCTAAATAAGCTGTCCAATTTATGGGCCTTTCCTTGTGACTAGAAACCTAGGTTCATTGGTATTGCCAAACCAATTTGGTCATGATGAATCACATTACTTCTGGGAATCCTCTGATTCACAGATGGCAAAACCTAATTTTGCTCATCCCGTTTTCATGAAGAGTGCTTTTACGTGATACAATTATAGGGAATTTCATAAGTAGGATACAATCCATTTATTTTAGAGTTTAAAGATTTTGAATGAATCTATCACAATCAACAGCACAATCAATTCTCTATAGAAAAAGAAGAAGTTTTATTACATTTAATACATTAACGTTTGAAAGTTAACGTAACCTTGTAGTCTGTCATTTTGACGTTCCTTGAGAAAATTGTGTAAATAGTAAGAAAATTACGTTCAAAACAAAACAAAAAGACTTTTATTAACACTACAAACAAACTAATAATAAATTAATGCCACGCTTGCATTAAAATAACTCCATGCCAAACAGCGCCATAAGACAAAAGGGCGCGGTGCTCGGTTTTAAAAACCAATTAGTGAGGCACAGAATCAGATACAAAAGGTAGGGAACCTCTAATTTAATTGTTTCATTAATTGAATTCGCAACAAAAGTATGTCTATCTAATATATCCGTGATCTCCGGCAGTAAAATCGCGAGCGTTGAGCGCGTGAACTCACGTCTGTTCTTGATTTGATTCGTACCTAAATAAAATTGCTATAAATCAGTGAGGTGGACACAAGTGGGGTAGTGGATCGGCCCGTTGCTGTACAGTGAGAGGAGCTCACAGGGACGCAGCTTTATACAAGAAGATAGGTAACACTGCCACTTTACTATGACTAGCAATGAATACGTCCCTAGCTCTTAGTTATGACAGACTGCCAGTAATGCCAGTTTGTCGCCTAAATCATACTTTAACGTACTTCCTTAGTCGACTCATACGAGATCTACGGAAGAAATAGTGTACGTTATTCCAAATCCTCTCATTCACTTCTGTGTATATCGTAAGAGGTGACTATGGAAATAAAGGTTTAGGTAAGCAACCCGTAACTGTATCCTTCATGGTCTTCTCTAAGTATTCCACGTGCTCTGCCTACCCTACTTAGGAATAAAGGCTTGACGTTTATGTACCTATATGTTTTAGCATTGAATTTATGGCGTAGGATCATGTAGTACCTTACTCTAGAACTACAAGACAACACGCATTTTGCGCGTACAATCGCTGTGATCGAGAATTGGGATTTTTCATAAGTATAATTCCATGAGCCAACATTTGTTCAAAAAAGCCAAGTGCCAACACTCAACTTTGTCTCTGTGGCATGTTAGTTGTGCGGCGTGGGGCTCAAATGGAGCGGAATGTATTGCAATAATGCGATATAGTTCACGGCCACTTCATTTAACTGCGGGCGGGGACTGAGAGCATTAACCGGGATATTTGACGGAGCGCGTACATAATGACGGGAGCGGTAGTAAATCAAACTGGTATATGACTCCGTGTCATCGCGACTTAACTGACAAGGCGTTTTTAAATGTAAATACTAATACTGAAAGTAACTTCTCCAAGTAAGATGCAATACCTGATTTATAGAACAAGGAAAACAGGATTGATAGAGGGGCGATTTTCTTAATCGCATTCTTAACCAGTTTGGGAATACAGTCCCCTTAGCACGACAGGGCGCGAGTAGAAATACGCGCGAGATAGACTATACCTGTCACTGTCTAACTAGAGACGGCAGAAAGTGACGGGTAGACTATCCCGCGCGCGACGCAACTATTACCGTGCTAAGCCTACTGAATGTTTATAAACTCGTCGTCGAGCGCTAAGTCGTTGTTTCAAAATTAGATATCACATACTTATACTCTCTAGAATATAAATGAACACCACTTTAACAAATTTAATGAAAATAATTGTCATAAATAACTATCTCGATTTTTATAAAAAATCTAACCTACACGAAGTTACCGATGCAAGCACGCCCTTACACAGCAAATGAAGCGCGATTGCCGACCGTTTACAGCAGGGGGTCCATCTGGGTCAGTGCAGCGGTAAGTTCACGGTCAGAGCAGCAGCGTGTGCAGCGGGATTAACCAGTTAACTTAGAGCCCTTCTACACGAGCGATTTTGCGACGCGTAGCTTTCTGATACAAAATAAATGCTATATTTGAACCAGAAACTCCAGAAAAAACTTTGGCCGACTCTTATCGATGCGTCTAATCCTCTTCGTACGACTGCTAAAGAAAAAGTGTGTATAGTACACGGGCGGTTTTGCGGCGGGTAGCTTTCTGGTACAGAATAAACTCGATTTGAACCAGAAAGTTACCATGCGCCGAATGACAGAATGCTCGCCGCAATGAAACCGTAATTCACCTAATGCGGTCGCATTTAACTGGCGGTTAACTCTTTGACTTACGATTTGGCGTTACAACCGCTCAATACTAAAACGGCATAATTTGGTTCGGCTAACGCTTACCGAAGCGTACCTGCCAAAGAAAAAATATCTCGTTTTTTTTTCAGAATCTCTTGACTATTGTTGATACAAAACATTTAAATATTTATACCGAAGACTTCATTAAGAGTGAAATGACGAAGAAAACATATGATCCAGTCAATAAAGACGAGTTAAAGGGGTTACCTGGAACGTTTTCCGGGAGTTTTGAAAATTGGTGAATTTATAGATTTTGATGTGCTCTTTCCGAATTTCAACTTTGCCACCTCGTATCTTTGCCGCTAATGCCGCCATATTGGAAAAATGGCGCGTAACAGCAGTTTTTTGACAATATCTCCTGTCTGACTCATTTTACGATAAAACAGTGTATTACAAAATAAAACTAGAGGCAATTTCCTACAATTTGTGTCTTAGTGTTTATTTGATAAAGTCAATAGTTTTTGCGTACGAGCGCCACAAAGTACACTTCGCAAATTGTGTTGGTAAGCGCATAACTCAACAACGCCTGGACCAATTTGGCCAATTCTTTTTTTAACATGTTTGTCGAAGTTCAGGGAAAATTTATACGGTAAGAAAGTATTAAAAATATCGAAAATATTGTTATCCTATACAAACTTTATCGACTCGAAAAAACAGTAAGCACCCTAGGATTTCAGACATCTTACGCGTTTTTGGTAAAATGGTTTCTAGTTTAGCTCAAAAAAGACGCAAGCGCCGCAAAATTTCATACGTCTCACGCTTTTTTGCGAGCAAAATAGAAGTACCTATTTCGTTCATTATACGAGCACTGAAGTCGGTAAAGTGTTAGTTTCTTTCATATTGTTAATGAATTAGCCCTTAGATATTTATAACTCCCTAAGATATGGCTGTCAAAACCTCTATTGAATGACAAAAGACAAGCTGAGTTTTTCGTGGAGTAGTGTTAGAGTACACTTTGTGGCGCTCGTACGCCAAAACTATTGACTTTATGAAATAAGCACTAAGACAAAAATTGTAGGAAATTGTCTCTAGTTTTATTTTGTAATAGACTGCTTTATCTTAAAATGAGTCAGACAGGAGATATTGTCAAAAAACTGCTTTCACGCGCCATTTTTCCAATATGGCGGCGTTAGCGGCAAAGATACGAGGTGGCAAAGTTGAAATTCAGAAAGAGCACGTCAAAATCTATAATATTACCAATTTTCAAAACTCCCGGAAAACTTTCCAGGCAAAACTACCCACTGATCACACTAATATGCATAAGAAAATACGTAGAGAAGCATGGCTAAAGTGATATTTGTAGCATGGGTAAATCCGCTCCGTCATCAAAACCAAATAGTTGTTAAGTTGTTTTCTATAAATGTTTATCATTTAGAGGGATTCAATCACGATATGTGTTTAATATTGCCTTAAACCACTATGTATCTGCCCCATTACAGTGCCCGTAGATAACTGACAAATATTGAGTGTTAATCATTAAAGTTTAAAACAAATACATAACAGTCAAGATGTGATAAAAAAGCTAAAACAGCGTTTCAGATATATTTTACAATTGTGTAAAGAAAATAATTAGAGCATCAAGATTGACATTCAAATAATACAAATGGAGGAATCTGTTTCCACGATAGGCGAATTATACTGAAAGATTGGATAGAAACTTAGACAGGCAAGACTCCACATTGAATGATGTTCAAGATAAACACACCGTATCAAAATGGATGACACTTGACCCCATCAGTGGAGTAGATGCTTTGAAAAGAGGTCAATATCCCGGTGGTATTGTGAAGACTTTGAAACATTGTTGTTTTAGGAATTACAAATAAAACACTATCTAAACTCTTGCCTACGTTTCTTGTCGAATAAGGACCGTATCGTTAATTATGGAAACAGGTTTGTAGTACTCAAAAAAAGTTATATAATAATATAAATATAATATATAAATGTCAATCTGTCAAGTATTGAGTCTAATATTGGATTCAGTACAAAAAATATTGAGAACTGTTGAAAATTTCCAAGATGAAGGGTCTATCCGCGAAACAACGATTTTCTATTGTGACCAAATATAGCGAAGGATCGGGTATGACGATGAGAAAAATTGCAGAAATGAAAGGTGTTAGTCTGAAAACAGTTTATAGCACTATCAAACGGTTAGGCATGAACCATACTTTCAAAGATTTACCTAGTCGAGGTAGAAAACGTGGTCCTTTGCATCATAATTTGGACAAGAAGACATGCGGGCAGTTTGCGAGAAATTAAGGTATTTCCACTCGAGATTGTGCGAAAAAATGCCAAACTTCTTTAGCAATGGTTCAACGTGCCAATGAAAGCAACATGCTGGTAACCTATAAGAAACAAAAACAGCCAAAACGCACTAAAACCTAGGAATCTACCGCTAACACTCGGGCTAGAAAACTGAACGATAAAATTTTAACTAAAAACAAACAATGTATTATTATGGGCGACGAAACTTATGTCAAACTTGACTATAAACCCTGCCTGGGCCGCAATTTTATACCGTAACGAAAGATGCAAAGGTCTCTCAAGAGGAAAAATCAATTTTTTGCAAAAAATTTGGCCAAGAGGTAATGTTTTGGCAAGCTGTTTGTCAATGTGGGATGAAAACGACTCCGTTCTTCGTTAAGGGTAACTTGAATGCTGATATTTACAGGAAAGAAATGTCTTCAGAAGCGGATATTGCCACTTATTCGCAAGCACAGAGGTCGCACATTATTTTACATCGATTTAACTGCCTGCCTCTATGCTCGCCATGTGCTAGACTGATATAGAGGGAATAACGTCGACTTTGAACCAAAAACGTGCAATACCCCTAATTGACCTCAGATAAGTCCCATTGAGAGATTTTGACCTCTGATGAAGGCAAGATTAAGAAAACATACTAAGCCAACAGATAAAGTCGAGGAATTAAAAAAAGACAGGATTCGTACGTATAAAACCTTCAACACTTTAGCTGTCCAACGGTTAATGAAAAACATTAAAAGCAAGATTGGGAAACTGGCCAAGGGGACCAGTAAATAAAAATAAGTTACTCTAATTATTGTGTTTGCACACTCATATGTATATGAGTTTAGTTGTTTTCCTATAATATAAAATGTTCCCACAAATTACGAGTATTTTACTTGTTTCCATAATTAACGATACGGTCCTTAGTGTTAAAAGTTTCTGGACAATCTGATAAAGTGTCTGTATATTTTGCACTCAATTGATATTGCAGTAACATCAACTCGACTCTAGCAGTTTTTAAGATTATTTCCATTGGGGTAGGCAGAGCACACGAACTGCTACACAGACAAAATCACGACTATTTCTCGTTTTATAGACACTTTGACTTATTTTGTTAGTCGCCTCTCATGATATCCACAGAAGAAATTGAGATGTCTAAATCCGACAACATTTTTTAAATCTATCAAGTGAGTAAAAATCAAATGAGTAATTTTTCCCTCAATTTATGTTTTTGTCTTATTTTAAGTACCTAAGCGTGCCATATAATATAAGTAAGCACGAGCAGAAGGCACATGAAGTCTACCTAATGATTCTTGCAAATCCGATCATTACCGAGTAATCCCTCGGCCTGTTTGCGAGCGTGTGTTCTTATTTCACGACGTCGAATGCGTACTCGTTGCGCGAATAAATCTCTCTCCGCTCGTATATCACAAGCTCATTTCATAAAAGCCAACTCCATTAAAATAATAAACTTTATCTGGCTGCAAAACATTCCGCGCTGATGACACGCGCCCCATATGATGCCATGGCGGCGTATGAATGTTATTGCATGCCATTAAAAAAAAGATTACCTAGTCGGCCGGCCGCCCGCAGGCCTGGCAGCCAACAAATCTATACAAATAGTGTCATTTATCGCGATTTCCCCAACACCGGGGACACCTCGAAGGTACGCCAAATGAAGATGGAACATCGCCCTGCCGACCCTCAATAAATCTTATTCTGCAACTTATTTCCTAATATTTACGACTTTGTTCTTCGAACTGTTTTTACACACGGCAACATGACGCCCGCCCACGGTACGTGGAATAAAGGTGAAATAAACAGACTTAATCCGTTTCATCCGACCCGTGGCCTGGGTTTGAGCATAGCGGAGCATTAGCATTAGCAACCTCGATGGGATTGCAAAGAAGCTTTTAAAAATCTTTGCGAGCGAGCAGCCTGGGGCCGCTTATCAAGTGTAGTGTTGGTAAAGAGTCGACTCCTGAGTCTTCACTTGAAATAATTATACGACTACTTAGTCTGTTCCTGTCATTTCATTAAAAAAATACTTAGTTCAGTTTTACGTGTTTGTGGCATGAGTCTTCAATCGACACTTGAAGTCTCTACGAAGGACTCGAGTCGTCTAAAACGTCTCAAAAATTTTGCGTACTTAAGGCTTTTTGTACATTTACGTTATAATTGGAACTCAAACGCCACCAAATAGTTTCGGTAATTTAAAGTAATGCAAAGTTCTAAAACGTCCAGAGAAAAACATTGACCTGAGTCTTTTCTAAGGTTTCAGTTGAGAATAAAGTACGACTCAAGACTAGGCTTTCAGTTCGAGATCCCGAAAATATGACTCGAGTTTTAAGACCAGGACTTCAAAACTTGAGTTCTTACCAACACTAATCGAGTGTAATTACTCTGGCGTCGGCCGAGCTGAATTTTTGCGAGCGCTCCAGGCGGGTGTCATTAGCGGCCCGGCGAGCGCGCCGCATTGCAGGTCGCGGCCGATGCGCCGATGACCTAAAACTGCAGCCGGATTCTGGATTATCCAAAAAATATATTGCTGGCTCGGACTTTTTCAATAGAACTTTTTTTGTAGGAAAGGGGGGTTATAATCGGCCCACCTTTCACTATTATATCACACGTTATTAGGTATCATGTAAGCTACGACGTCTTTTACTTGTGCGAACTACTTATTCTCTATTAATCTATTCTAATACCCATGTGGTGTTTAGAATAATACCTGTGAAATAGGTCATGGTATATTTTAGGCGACATTCTAGCAACCTGCTGTCACTATTATACCTCCCAACTCTAACCCAAAGAAATATGCTAAAAGTAGCCATGAATCGTGTAATGGTCTTGGTTGTATGTAGAGTTTCTTGTGCTCTGCCTACCCCTTTTAGGAATACAGGCGTGATGTGTGTATGAATGTCTTAGTTCCCCTTTTCTTCCCGTGGGTGTCGTAAGAGTCGACTCTGGGAAAGGCTTAGTGTATTGTGGGCGATGGGCTAGCAACCTGTCACTGCAATATCACGTTTAACCATCTGGTTACCCTGAAGTTGCTAAACGTGGGACTGGATTTTTTAATTCATGTGCTCTGCCTACCCCTCTTGGGAATACAGACGTGAGAATATGTATGTATGTATGTTTTATTTAGTTTTCTACAAGTAATGCATTTCCTATGGTAAGCAGTGCGATTAGTAGGTACCATCAAATTAATTTATTCCTGACCCACCATAGAACCTATTCACAGTGAACGTCATAGTGACATTGCATTGCTTGACAAAGGAAATGTTAATGACGCTTATTGTGACAACGTTCTGCGGTGGGTTCATCAGTTGGTTCGATAGTACTAAATAAGTACCTTCGGCCGCCGCAGATCACCCAGCAGTTTGTCTGCAGTCTTGGCAGAATCCCGTCTTCGTCGCAGACAAAGCGGCGCGGGCTGCGGCGCTCCAAGACAACTGAACTTTCTGATCACACCGCGAAGAGATCAACTCCATTCAAGCACGTTCTCTTTTCAAGAAGTGCAAAAGGAATAAGAGTTATATTCGAAATTTGAGGTCTAGGGTATTTTGTTTAGAGGAGAAGTATGCTGTGTTGTGTTGAGAACTATATTTTGGCTAGTTATCTATTCTGTAAAGCTAATTAATCGTTAAACGTGAAATAGTCGTCGCTTTGTCTATATAGCGTTTTGTGTGCTCTGCCTATCCCTTTGGGAATACAGGGGTGATTGTATGTATGTATGTATGTAATTAATCGTTTCTATATCTTAATTTATAGGCAAGAAGACGAATAAATTAATTAATTTATTATTTTAAACACATCACATCACGTCTGTGTTCCCAGAAGGGGTAGGCAGAGCCTATGAAATGGTACATAGACAGAACCATGGTTTTTATTATTTCGTGGCAATTTTTTAGCATATTTTTTAGGTTTTAAGTTGGCAGGTAAAATAGTGACAGGTTGCTAGCCTGTCGTTTAAAATCCATATTACTTAACCTATTTTCTTATATTCGCCTCTTACGACATCCACGGAAGAAATGGAGAGGTGTTATTAACCGGACACCACACTATTACTATTTTTTAATCGTATATTTTTGTACTCATTTACATATGTAAGTATTTTTACCCTAGTAAAACTCTCCATTTCTTCCTTATATGTCGTAAGGCACGATGGTATATTTAGGTAAGAGAGGTATGATTTATACTTTTGACTTAGACGACAGGATAACAACCTTTCAATATTATACCTCTTTCATCTACATATGCTACTTAATACCTAAATGTTTTAAAGAATCGAACATCAGACAAACGAATGAATGATATTGGTTCGATTACTACAAGTATTTCGTAAATATAACCTGAGCGCTTTCTTTAATACAAACTCACTAACAATAGCCTTTGTGCGATCCATTACAATGGGTCTCAAATGATTTTAAACACTCTTTTCATCGGCCATAACTTTTTTGGGTCATTAGGTTTCACTTCTGGTTCATTCATTTGGATGAAAGATCTTGGCGTGATAAAGTGCGACCGTGAATTTAATAAAACTGTTCGCAACTTGATCGTCAAAATAGATAAAAAATGATGAAAAGTTAAAATAGTATAAAACTATAACAAATACGGATAACTCAAATCTTAAATCGAATGAAAAGTGGTTGGTCGGTAACTCCGAGTTGGAAGACGGAGCATGATGGTTTGAAATTTCGCACTGCGTCAACAGCTCTGGTGTGGATGCGCCTTTATGAAGTGATGTTGTTAGTGTTGTGTGCTAATCTACATTTGACAGTAATATAAATGACGATAGTTACGAGGGTAGTCGTGCGTCGGTGTTAGTTTCGTCGAGCACGAACAGTCGCGTGAACAGAGCAGTGGCGCGCAGAGCGCGTTCGGCAGCAGTTGCCGCGGATCCAAGGTGAAGCAAGCTTAACTCGATTTAAAATGTAATCCGTATATTTCATTATGAGTTAGTCTCATGCTAATTTCATGTTCAAAAAAGAATAAAAAAAAGAAAATTGCTAAATCGTTGAAACTTTCTTGAAATAATAAAATAAAACAGTATTTTGAAACTTTCCATGTGCGGCAGTAGTGGACGTTATGAAGTGGTGATCACTTCCTGTTCATACATACATACATCACGTCTGTATTCTCTAATCAGGTAGGCACAGCACACGAAACGCAACATGGACAAAAACAGTGACGTTTTCACGTATCATGGCCACTTCAAGCACATTTTTTAGGTTTTGAGTTGGCAGGTAGTATAATAGTGACAGGTTGCTAGCCAGTCGCCTAAAATAACCTAATTCCTTAGTCGCCTCTTACGACATCCACGGAGGAAATAGAGAGCTGCTATACTAAACTTGACACCACACGGCACTCTCAGGTGGCAGAGATCGGCAGAGATCCCTTTTGGAATAAGTCCACCTTTGTACTTCGTGCTTTTTATTTGCGACTTATCTTTTTTAACTTAAATCTGATAAATTGGTTGAATTACTTACAAAATAGGAGTTCGATAATATCGTTTTATTCCCGAACGAGTCCCGACGGGTAGCTAAGTCAGATACGCGATGTGTGCATTACCATCGGAGTTAAACAGGTCGTTATTATTCCAATGTAAATCTCGTTTAGGTATCCGATCCAAATAGATACGGTAATACTGCACGCTCGCTGTATGCTAATACATCTCCATAAGTGTTTATTCATGTCCCTGCGAACCCGTATATTATTACAGACTTTTTGCGAAGATACTTCAGATGGGGAAAATAAAATTGTTTTTTTTATTATTTCACTGCAAGTGTTTTATGCGGCGGTTTTATTACGAGCGTTTAACTGATGTCGCTGGAGGAAATACGGAATGAAAATTTTAATCGTCAGTTCTCAAAGTTATTTGACTCCTGTACCAGCCAATTGTCATGAAATTTTTATGGGAGGTCAATGAACTGTACTCTACACAGCTCTTATAGTAGTAAATTTATCATTCTGTCTATTGATTAGTTGCTTGTAGGCTTTTGTAGTTTAGACTTTTTATCTGAATTCGTCGTTTTTTATGTCATAATGGTATTTTTTTAGTTTTGCTAAACATTTTATTTCAAGAACGATTGTCTTGACGCGCCGCTAGGTATAGTCGTAAAACAAACGTAACTTAACCTAACCTATTTGATTTTTAACTATTTTTGAATTAAGAATGGAAAATGATTGTTATTGCAATCGACCTTTGGGCCTAATTGCCAATATAGGATTAAACAGTTCGGGCAAATGATTTTACATTAAACGATGTTACGGATCTCAAAGGACATCCACTTTTTAGTCGTAATGTTTTAGAAGATACCTACTTTACCTGTAGTTATCTAAAGCAAATTAAATTTGCGAGCAATTTTTGCGCGGCGTATTTAGCTCAACGAAAATCAATCATACTCCCCTTCCCACCTGAATCAAGAATCACATCAATCGGGACTTTGATTGATTGTCATGTTGCGGCGCGATCTGACGTAATCAATGATACTTTTACGTGTTATCAATCAATAACTAATAAACTATTAATAGCGGCCACACAGCGGCCATTATCTGTACAAATGTCCAATATGGCTGGTCGGTTATTAGTGTCATTAGTAGGCCGTGTCCCTAATTGAGCCCGTTTCGAAGCGGGTAGTGACACCGAGCTAGCCCTCGTGTAATCTAGATACTGTTTCAGTCAGTAATGCAGGCCTCGATCGAAAACGACGCGACCCGAGACGAAAGGCCAGCAAATTTACTACATGGTAGCCTTAGGCACCCTGAGTGGCATCTTAATGGAGGGTCGGAATCTATCAGATTTATATACTGACCTTCATGATTCACGTAAATATAAAATGGCATTGTGAAGAGGGACGATATTAGGGTTACAAGAATAACCAAATGTCCACTTCGTACCATTGAACATGAGTTATGCGTGCCTGAGTAGGTTAATGGGGGATTATTATTTTGTAATGGCGTAGCGATACCGTCACCGTAATTCGTAGCCGCTACAGCCTCTACGCCACGTCACGCGGCTACGGCGCGGCCGGGCGTAGCGTGCAGTCGCGCGTAGCCTCCGTCAATGAACACACTTTGTATACTGTATTTTTAATAAAAGGATGGTATTTGTATAATAAATTTAATCGCGATTTAAATTTGAATTGAGAGAATACTGTGAACATTGTAATTTTGATGCCGTTTGCTTCCACCTATTTGTAAAGTTAAGCATTAAGCCTAAAAGTTAATGCAAAGTGTGTTCGCAAGCTAATTGTACTTCGTTTTCGTATTGAGTTGGGAGTCTGTGTGGTAAAGTAAAGTTTGTCGGATGGCGCGAGCGTGGCGAGCGGCGCTGCTGGGCGCGGCGCTCATCGCGCTAAGTGGTGAGTTCACTCTCAGATTATAACGAGCACTTACAGATTTCACGCGGGAATTTATTAGTTCCGAAAGTCTGCGAACTGTCAGCCGTGCTGTGAAATACGGATGTTGTTTCCACAGATATAAGCGACGCATGATTTACTTACGAGCGTACTGCTTTATGAGAGTTATTTGAAAGTTCAAATCGCGAACGCTTATCACAAATTAAAGTACACGTAACTTGTTTTTACCCGAATAACGAGATGGGGAGTTTTACCGATTGGGTTCCAGGTTTTTGTTAAACATTTTTTTTAACTTCCCGTGCTGTTTCATCCAAGTCAAAAGACTTTGCGTTCAACGCCCTTTATTTACCAATCATTACACATGGAATTTCTGATAAAAATATCTAGGAAAGTGTTTACTTCTGCAACCAGTTAATGGCTGTCGCTTTTGTTAAAAGGATCAAAGTAGACGGATGTTTTGTCACAAACGACGAATCAGGTTTTCTTTCGGCGTTAGTTGAAAAAACGAAAAAGGTCCAAGATCAATAATACCATAGTTTCTATGAGTTATCACCAAAATATTAGAAGTATATAAAAATCATCTGCGTTTTATTTAATATTGATTTAATGTTGATCCATTATTTTATCCTCTGTTACTCAGAACATAATAAATTACTAAATATAGTCCACAACGGAAATCATCCCACGTAAAGCGAATGCATAATAAATGTGCACTCAATGCCCTTTGAAAATGTCCACATTCACAAAGCAAATTACCTATTTACGAGCTTACTTTGTACAGGATATATACAAAGACAGCGGCATAAAGAAATCATCGGACGACCTCGGCCCCACACGGACAGCTCCCACACCTAGTGTCGTTTTATTTTACTAAAGTAATTCTGTCTTCGCGCCTGACCTGTGGCCTTTAAACAGTACAGGACAGGTTTAGACGACCTTTAGTACAGGGCCTACCGGAGCCTGATAAGGTGACACATAGGTACTTCACAAGGATGTTACAAACAACCTTTTTTATTGTGTACATACTCGTATGTTAATTGAAATGCGGCGAGCCCGGCAAGAATTTCGAATGAAAAGTTACGTCATTAAATTAAATATTACAGTAATTAGAAAATATTGGTAATCAGCTTGTTTCAAGAAATGAAATGAACGTCAGCATATTCGCTTTGAATTATACTTACTTTTCGTGTTATGTTGGGTTTAGAATAACACCTCTCCGTTTCTTCCATGGATGTCGAATGAGATGGTTAAATAATTAGGTCAAGGTAGATGTATTTTAGGCGACACGCTAGCAACCTGTTTTTATTATATCTGCGAACTCAAAATCTAAAAAATATGCTTGTAGTGGCCACGAAACGTGGAATAGTTCCGGTTTTTCTATCTATATTGATTACAAAGAGTTTTGTCTGCCCTACCTTTCCCAATTGGTAATACAGGCGCGTGATGAGTGTATGTATTTTACGTCATACTCGTTTTATATGTAGGTAGGTAGGTACATCTGAACTTGACGATGCAAGTAGTAAAAAAAAACGTCTCAAACGTATAAAAATAAAGTGACCGTGTATAGTTTATTATTCTCTAAATTAAATTATTTATCGCCATTGACGTAGTGTGATGTTTTTGAAAGTTTGGCCGCTCTGGGGACATTAAAAGTTAACAAACAGGCACGTACGGAACTAAGAGTAATAAATAAAACTTGTGCTTACGCGGTTAAATCCCATTTCCAGGATTTCATTATGCAAATTCAGTTTGTTTTTAATCTCGCTCTGAGGAATTAGCTGAATTATTGAGATTATTAATAAAGCTGTAAATGAAGGCGCTTTTTCCTTCAACTGAATAATTAATACTTTGTATTTTGTATAAATTAATTAAAAAAATGTATTATTCAAGAAATACTAACGTTGATTACAAATACTTACTTTAACTTTATGTGATCGTATTGTGTAGGTATGTGTGGTGTGTCGTTTAGAATACCTAACACCTCTCCATTTCTACTATTTATGTTGTAAAAGGCGAAAAAGGAAATAGGTTAAGGTATATTTTTCCGTGTGGTGCCGCGTTAGAATAGCACCTCCCCCTTTCTTTCCGTGTGTGTCGTAAGAGTCGACTCTGGGAAAGGGTTAGTGTATTGTGGGCGATGGGCTAGCAACCTGTCACTGCAATATCACGTTTAACCATCTGGATACCCTGAAATTGCTAGATGTGGCACTGAATTCTTGAATTCATGTGCTCTGCCTACCCCTCTTGGGAATACAGGCGTGATGTATGTATGTATGTATATTTTAAGCGGCAGGCTAGCAACCTGTCACTATTATACCTGCCAACTTAAAACCCAAAAAAACATAAGATGAAACGTGAGATAACCATAGTTTTGTCTACGTTTTGTGTGCTCTGCCTACCCCATTCAGGAATACAGGCGTGATGTATGTATGTATGTATGTGTATAACTTAAGCGGAGTCTCCGTTAGCATCACTGAGCGGGTTTTCAACGGTTGTATATAATTCTTTAATTCTTGCTTTGCAATGTAATTTTCATCGGAACTCGAAAAATAATTGTAAAGAAATGGAGAGGTAGGGTGACGGCACCAGTTATGGACGGTTTAAGTTGACAAGCACCAGTGATGGACACTTTATTCATAATTTAAAGATCATAGAGTTGTGAATTGATTGTTGTAAAACAAATGACTTTTCCTTAGTGGGTAGTAAATAAGAGTCGTTGTCCATTACTGGTTCTATGTCCTGTCCATTACCGGTGCGGTCACCCTAGGTACTTATAGACTACCATTATCAAAAACCAAACGACCAAATTTACCCTGGGAATAGTCGAAAAATAAAAAGAAAATCCGACTTTGTGGCTCAACATTTTATTCGGGACCAGTTTCATACTATTTCAATACCAGTTCTAATCCATTATACCGCAACCCCGTACAAAAATCATGCGACATGAGGAAATAATCGAGATTTGTACTTTAGAATTCTCAACTGCACTCAGTTGGACAGCTTACAAGTGACGGCATAGTGCTGAATCTTACTATTTTATGCCCTTATATCTTTCTAGATAGGTCACCTGGTGGTTCAGATGACCCATATTTTTACTACATGGGCCAGCGGTCTATTATATCACGTAAAAAAATACTAACCTGCGGCAAAGAATCACAAGGGAACCACTTTTAGCTTAGCCTCGTGATTCATAACATAACGCGTATGTTCAAGAATTCATGATAATGGCTTCCTCCCTACGTAACATACATGGTGCCGTCCGGTAACACGGAGTACATTGCTCGTAACATATTTTATCCATACTTCCATAGGAATGAAATGTATATCAGCTACTTAGCCATAGCGGCCACCCACTGTCTTCATAAAAGTTTTATAACAACAGTGCTGACTTAAGAGCGTGCAAACAAAATTCGGTGATTTTGATGTTTTTCAAATGCTTTAGAAAGCTATAAATCTTTAAGTTTTTAAAAAAAAACTACTGTAACATATAAATAAACTCTTTTTCTAGGGATTAACGGAAAGAAATATTTTATTAACAACACAGATTTCTTTTACTTAGCCAATTTGTTGAAGGGTTTTCACAAAAATACGCGTCAGAGCTGTCTTTCACTTGAAAATTTTCCATTAAAATTTACCATAAACGATATAAAACTTGTTATTATCTGATAGACAATATAGTCTACTGGGGATTAACGGATTAACATGAATCAAATTATTGGTTTTTATTATTCAAATATCATTTTACATAATTTGAAAGTTGAACCATTACTTTATTTTTTTTCTCATTGATTTTAATGTAATTACAAATGAAACAATTTTATTGTAAATTTACAGAATATGTTTAGTCTAACCATATTTTTTTCATGGCTAAATATGAGTTAATTTACATTTCACGATTTTTTAAACATTGGTCCAAAACCACTAAGGTCAGGTGGGGGAAGAGAAACGCAGAGATAAGAGGGCTCTACAGACCATAATCACTCATAACTCGACGAGTTATGGTCTGTGGTGCCTCTTACCCCTGCCCTGCCCCTGAATTTCTCTTCCCCCACCTGATCTTATATTACGTACGTAAAAAATGTGTGCGCCCTCTTAATAATGTAGTGTAGGTTAGTGTTAAGAAAAATATTTTGAAAGGATGCTCTCCAGTGTTCATGCCAAGAGACGTGAAATGGCCCCTCATGACATGAGGCCAACGAATCCTACGATATCGCATAGATTTTGTTAACAAGCGTACTGTAGCGACCATAACGCCTCCTATCATCAAGTATTAGAACTTCTTCCAGAAACGTCATCAACTGTCAAAATGTTCTACATTGCACAAACGAAGTTTCGAAGAGGGGTGTAAGAGGCGACTAAGGAAAATCGGTTAGTATGTTTTAAGGATCAAACTAGCAACCTGTCACAATTATACCTCATTTATTTAAGAGGATAGGAGTCGCGCCACTTCTTCATACAAACGTAGTCCCCTGTTTTCTCCGTGAATAATGACATTAGAGTAAAAAAAATTTTTAATTAAATTATATCTGCTGTGGCTATACCCCTACGATTTGCTTTTATCGATTTTCTTATTTTTTTATTTATTTAGAATATCGATAAAAGCAAATCATAGGGGCATTAATTGCCACAACAGATACAAATATACCTAACGTAAAAAAAAATTTTGCTCTAATGTCATTATTCACGCAGAAAACATTGGACTACGTTTGTATGGAGAAGTGGTGCGACTCCTATCCTCTTAACTTACATGTACACGCCTATGTTCCCAAATGGGGTAGATAGAAACGAAACGTTACGTAATAAAATTGTTTTAGGTTAAAACATTGATGAAAGAGGTGTAATAGTGACAGATTGCAAGCCAGTCGCCTGAAGCATACCTTAGTATATTTCCTTAGTTGCCTCTTACGGCAACCACGAAAGAAATAGAGAGGTGTTATTCTTACCCCACGGGCACTAACGGGTTGTCTAACTTGCCTACCCCACGTGGAACACAGACGTGATTGTATCTATGACATACATATATATAATCACGCCTATGTTCCCAAATGGGGTAGGCAGAGCACACGAAACGTAAAATAGACAAAACCATAATTATGATTATTTCACGCTTCGCAGCCACTTCTAGCATCATTTTGGATTTGAAAATAGATGTAAGAGGTAGTATAATAGTGACAGGTTGCTAGCATGTCGCCTAAAGAATATCTAAACCCATTTTCTGAGTCGCCTCTAACGACATCCATGGATAAATGGAGAGGTGCTATTCTAGACCCGACACCACACGGGTGTATATAGCTAATCTATGAATGTATGTACATATAAATAGTAATTTTCCTGCTCTCTGAGGACACTAGTCGTCAACACTCGGACCTGCGCCAACGCCGCCGGCTGCAGCGCCTGAATAAGTAATGGCGTCGACCGTCGCTTGCATTACTTACGATCACGCCCCTCGCCTACCACTCACATGTTACTGCTTATGCTTTCATAACTATTTTCAGACAACTAACCACATACATACATACATATTCTCACGCCCGTGTTCCCAAGAGGGGTAGGCAGAGCACATGAATTCAAAAATCCAGTGCCACGTTTAGCAAATTCAGGGTAACCAGACGGCCAAACGTGATATTGCAGTGACAGGTTGCTAGCCCATCGCCTACAATACACTGACCCTTTCCCAGAGTCGACTCTTACGACACCCACGGGAAGAAAGGGGGAGGTGCTATTCTAACCCGGCACCACACGGGTTACAACTAACCTACTAAGTATATGACAATATCTGTGGCTACAATGTACGCTCCTGTGTAGTGTCGGGATAAAATAACACTTTGGAAATTATTCATAGAGTTCAGCACTCTAGCTCTTATAGCACGACAAAATTAGACACGGCTCTCATCTATTCAAGGTGTCCCAAAACAACGTCAAACCAATCAAGCTTAGGTAGTCGCCTCTCATGACATCATCATCAGCCTATATACGTCCCACTGCAGGGCACAGGCCTCCTCTCAGTATAAGAGAGCTTGGGCGATAGTTCCCACGCGGGCCCAGTGCGGATAGGGAACTTCACACACAACGTTGAATTACTTCGTCGCTGTGTGTAGGTTTCCTCACGATGTTTTCCTTCACCGAATAGCTCGTGATAAATAGCAAATTTGATATCGCACATAAATTCCGAAAAATTCAGAGGTGCGAGCTCGGGGTTTGAACCCACGACCCTCTGTTTGAGAGGCCACAGTTCGAACCGCTGGGCTATCACGGCTTTTTTTTTATCATTCTCATGACATCCGCGGAAGTAATGGAGAAGTATATTTTCTAAACCCGACTAAAGGCGACTAATCAAATTATTAGATCAAGGTATATTTTAGGCGACAGGCTAGCAACCTGTCACTTTACTTAGTAGGTACCTACCTTTTAACTTAACATACTAGAAGTGGCTACGGAACGCGAAATAGTCATGGTAAATGGTTATGTCTATGTAGCGTTTCATATGCAAAACAGCTAAATGTAAACAAACTTCATGTCAGATTTGACAGGTTAGGTTAGGTTAATAAGGTTTTTTTTACTACCCACATTTTGTCGGATGTTCAGCTCAGCAAAGGAATCTTACCTAATATTTATTGATCTGATGGACGTTATACTTAATTTGCACTCGCGCGCGAGTCGCGAGACGAGGCGCGAGGCGAGAGTGTAAATAGACGCTCGCGGCTCGCCTCGCGCGCGGCGCTCGCATCCGGAGCGGTATTTTGGGCACGAGTCACAAAGGACCTTGCAACAAACGCGAGCGTGGTGTTTGAAGTTGCAGTAAAAACTCAGTAAGCAAAGACTTGTTGCTGCTAATACTTAGACGTCCTCCATTCTGGCTAGCTCGGATACAGCTGAACTCACCACGAGAGTGTGAACAGACATCTCATTTACCATCGATCACGCGAGGCGAGAGCGCGAGGCGAGACGATGCACGAGGCGAGAGTGTAAATCCAGTATTAGTGTTTTAATTCTGATTGTTTCTGGTATAGGTAACTAAACATAGGCACCAATAGAACATTTTTTATTGTTTTCTTCATTTGCTACACCATTTGAACAGCCGATTAAATGTGTGTAGTTAAAAAGACCTTATTAAACTGTCAAATCTGACATAAAGTTTGTTTACATTTAGTTAAGTACCTAAACCGCCAGAGTATAGCGTTTCGTATGGGAATACAGGCGTGATGCGTGTATGTACCTACGCAATTTTTTTTTGTACAGTCAAGGACTTTAATTCATGAGCCACCATGGAACCAATTCACAGTAAACGTCGTAGTGACATCCCATTAACTATCAAGGGAAATCGCGATGATTTTTTCTTTGAAAAGGTTCCATGGTGGCATGATGGTGGCTCATGAATTAAAGTCCTTGGCCGTACGTTGTACCCACATTTTAAAAACTTTGCCGAAATGTGCTGTTAAGAGCGTGCACACAAAATTCGGTGATTTTGATGATTTTCAAATGCTTTAGAAAGCTATAAATCCTTAAGTTTTTAAAGAAAAACTACTGTAACATATAAATAAACTCTTTTTCTAGGGATTAACGGAAAGAAATATTTTATTAGCAACACAGATTTCTTTTACTTAGCCAATTTGTTGAAGGGTTTTCACAAAAATACGCGTCAGAGCTGTCTTTCACTTGAAAATTTTCCATTAAAATTTACCATAAACGATATAAACTTGTTATTATCTGATAGACAATATAGTCTACTGGGGATTAACGGAGAGACATGCATCAAATTATTGGTTTTTATTATTCAAATATCATTTTACATAATTTCAAAGTTGAACTATTACTTTATTTTTTTTCTCATTGATTTTAATGTAATTACAAATGAAACAATTTTATTGTAAATTTACAGAATATGTTTAGTCTAACCATATTTTTTACATGGCTGAATATGAGTTACTTTATTTTTCACGATTTTTTAAACATTGGTCCAAAACCACTAAGGTCAGGTGGGGGAAGAGAAACGCAGGGATAAGAGGGCTCTACAGACCATAATCACTCATGACTCGACGAGTTATGGTCTGTGGTGCCTCTTACCCCTGCCCTGCCCCTGAATTTCTCTTCCCCGCCTGATATTATAATTACGTTCGTAAAAAATGTGTGCGCCCTCTTAATTGCTCTACTCACAGCGCTATCTGCAAAAAATATGCAGCGGAACACTACGTTGCTTTAAAAATCCTTTTAATATTTAACGTGCAAATTAAAAGCCAGCGAGCTTTATATACTTCCTTTTACGACTTCGTAATATCAGCTAAGTGCTTAAGAGTTTTTTATTCCCCATTATGTTGTAGCAGCGATGTAAAACGCTGGTGATTTCTTTTGTAAAAAGCCGGTGTTCCTGTTGGGAGTGATTCATCGCAGGACGCGTGGCCGCACCACGCAGGTAAAGGGGTTCTCACATCAACCGACGCTATTCTCCGATTTGTTTAATGTTATTACTGTTATTGCAGTGATTATTTACAACTTTTACTTTGATTTTCTGTGAAAAATTCAAATTTTCTCCGTTAAATGTCTTTTGAATTTTTTACTGAAATCCAAAGGAAAATTGGAAATTGCAATAACACTTATTACTATTCACCATTTGCGCTGACGCCTTGGATTTACTATATGCGAGAGGCTATCACCGTTATAAATGTAATGCTATGTGAAACGGAGTATAAGTAGAGTTAGGCTACAGTAATCTATTTCCTTAAAAAAAGCTCATAAATTTAAATTTTCCAGGTATAGTAGTCACAGGTTGCTAGGCCACCGCCTAAAATGTAACTTAACCTATTCCCTTAGTCGGCTCTTACTACATTGGAATAGAGGTGTTAACCCAATACCACACGTTTCCCAATGCAGCACGCTACCGCTTCCGCATATGCGTCGGCGGTTTCTCACGTGAAATGGGAGATGAGCGTAAACGGATCTCCGTTACGTGTACCGTGCGAATAAAATACCAGCTGCGTTTATCTTAGCGTAGCTAGAGAGAATACTGGCCGCTTACAACTGTTTTATAAAATTCTTTTCTCGGCTTAAACAAAAATATCGGCAGCTATCTCTTTCAATAGCACTAGCGAATCTATAAGGAAAATCTCTGATCATTACGCATAATATGCCAGCATGCCTTATAGTCCTTCGAATTACCAAAATATCTAAATACACTAGGATTATAGAAAAGTATATTCGTCGTATTCAAGTGTCGTCGGAGCATCTATATCATACCTACCGTACCTATTACGAACAGTGAAATACAAGTAAAAAATTACAGCCAGCGAAGATATCCGCAAAATATAATTTAGAACAAAGCCTAGCCCAACATAACATGTCGGAACTATAACCAATTGAAATGTATGCCGACGGCAACCATACAACAAACTAGGACGTTCCACATACCCCTAGCACCGTACATCTATGTCTACTGCAAACATATCCCATTACCGAATTTCGATATTGCCTCTAATATCCCTCCCGCGGCATCTGAAGTTTAAGAAAATATTTCTGCTTTGTTTTTCTGCTTCTATTTACACTTAACAAAGGGCAAACTTTTTAAAACGGTCCCCGGTTCCGGCAGGCAGTGGTTTATAATTTTTTCTGCTCCAATTGCACTCCGCTCTGAAATGGGTTAAAAGTAAAGCAAATACGAAAAATTGGACGACCTGGCTCGCTGACAATGAGACAAAACAGAAATAGGGAAAAAGTTCAACACTTGAGTACATTTTATGGCGTCCGTTTACTTTAGTCAGGGAAAAGACGCAAACTTCTGCTTTAACTTCGACAACTTGAAAATAAATTAAGGTTACTGAGGTACGCCACTCTTTTTATACGCAAGTATGTAGAATTGTAGATACAGTTTAAATCTTTACAACAAGACTTCCGTAATAAATCTATTTTGTCGGGTATATTAGGTATTGGTTTTGGATTAGGAAACTAATACATTCCCAATCTATTGATACATAGGAGAAGACGATGATTAACTCGTCCGTAGTCCGACAAACTGCCTAAACCAGGTAGGTATGTATCCTGAAATATTTCTGTTATAACCATAGAAATAAATAAATAAAAATAGGCGAACTTATCGCATTTCTTCGTGTTTTTATTTTGTTTTTTGTATTTTATATGCAACTACTTCAATCCGTTTTTTACGTGAGAACCACATTCTTCTCGTGTTCAGGTGTAGTGCCGTGACCCACGGAAATAGATAGGTAATAAGTAGTTAATGTAAATGCAAAATACATATTTAATATAGACACCTGAACATAAAATTTAGGTTTACCTATTTTCTTAGTCACCTCTTACGACATCCACGGAAGAAATGGAGAGATGTTATTTTAAACCCGAGCATACATTTTATGAGAAATTAAAAAAACATGCTAGAAGTGGCAATGAAACGTAAAATAGTCATGGTTTTGTCTATGTAGCGTTTCGTGTGCTCCGCCTACCCGATTTGGAAATTTAGACGTGATAATACTATAAATAATACTATAAATAAAGTAGACATTTAAATACGTTTTTACCTATCATACCTCCTGATACTATCATTTCAAACAAATTGTCTAATTTTTTATGTAAATAGCAATTTAAAGTTCCAACAGGCTATAATTTCATCGATCTAGTATCGAGTTGGTGGTGCGGTGGCTTTGCGTGGACCGAATACCTATGTGTAGACGAACACTACGATAAACTATTAAACCACTCGAGTATTAAGAGAATTTACTATTAATATAACAACTTCTGCCACACTACAGGGGTAATAACTATTAAAATATTAATGGGCGGAAATTAAAGTAGATAATATCCCGACAATTTCATACACGATAGTTACAAAGTTCTCGGAACTCAACCAGGAACCATCAAACAACACACAAGAAATACCTAATTAGCCTATGAAAATCAATTTTATCGATCGCATGTAGTTGTTATAAAGTAGGTACGCTACTTTAGAATAGCGAAATCTGATAGTCTAAGTAATCATTTAGTTTTTCGCCCGTTCCAGGATTAGAAACAAATTAGAATAAATAAACAAAAGACTTACTTTACTTACTTTCTGTGAAGGTATTTAACTCATTTCTTTGATTTTGTGTCATCGTGGACACGTTCCGTGTGGTGTCGGGTTTAGAATTGCTCCATTTCTTCCGTGGGTGTCGTAATAGTCGACTAATGAAATAGGTTAGAGTATGTTTTGGGCGAAAGGCTAACAACCTGTCACTATCATATTTTTAAACTCATGTATGTTTAAACCTAAAACTACATACACTAGAAATCGAACTTGTAATCAGTAATCTTTAAGTAAGTAAGTAAGGAAGTTGGAAGTTGTATTTATGCAACTGAACGTCGAAGCTTCGTTAGCGGGATATAGGAGACCCCTTTACAGTTGAAGTTCTACTACTCGACAATAGATGGCGCTAGGTCGCTACACAGGCATGATGTATACCTACAGGGTGACTTGTGATCAGATTTTTTTTGTCTAGACTCTAAACCCTTGGTTTAAATACTTGCACTTAGTACTTTGTGAATCTGTTGACTTTCATTTTATCAAATTCAAACTCAAACTTTTGGTGACCCTATATTTAAGTGATTTTTTAACTTCTTTTTTAATAAACAAACCTTTCAGAAAATGTGGTTTCTGTTCACGACTTGGAAGTCACCCAGTATATGTACGATTGTGTTGTGTTGCAGCGGCAGCGGAGCCCCGGCGCTGCTACTGGTGCGGGCCGCTGGCGGAGCAGGTGCACCGCAGCCGCCGCTCCGCCCCGTGCGGGGCCGCCCCGCCCGTCACGGCCTGCGAGCCCGGCTACGATTACTGCGCCGTCGTCGCCACGGCGCCGCGTGAGTACCTATACTATAGTCCCTGGCTCCTAACTTGGCAAGGTTTTACTGTTTGTTTAGGTGTGTGTTTTAAGGTTTTTCTTGGTAAGTTAAAGTTTTTCCATGAAAACAGCGCGTGAACTTGCCTCTACTTATTTTGCCATGTTAGGTGTCGGGGGCTGTACCAGTGGCGAGAGATGTCATGGAGAATGTAATTGGTTACTATGTTTACGCTTTTTAAATAAACGATTAACAATATTTCCTTAACTGTCAATACTTAAATGTCTCTCTTTCTTTCGTTCTTTAACTGTTCTCCCGTGGTTCGCCGAGACAGCATACCCTACTTTCGTACTTACATTGGAACTTCTCTACTTTAAGCTATTCTTGATATTAAAGTGTGTTATTGTTTCAGCTCGCATGGAGTCCCGTTTCTGCGTGAAGCTGTACCAAGACGAGTGTTACCCACTCTTCTGCAACTCTACCAAGACGTGGAAGATGACGTGTCCATGCCGCGGGGACCTTTGCAACGGCCCCAACACCCAGAGAGAAAACGAAGCCTTCGCTCTGCTCCCCAAACTTGTAGCTAAAACCCACAATGCCCGCATTAAGAAACGAACTGCTATTGCATCCCCACACCTCATAAAACATGAAAGGAAGTTGAGAATCATGGGAGGTAGTGAAGCAGTCAACGATTCAGTTAATCCTTCAGATAAACTCATTGTAAATGAAGATGATATTGGTTCGAAATCAGATGGCGATTCTAAACCAGAGGAAATCCAGTCCGATCAAGCAACGAACATAGTCGTAGAACATCACGATGATAATGAAAACGTTGCGGAAAATCTAATCGACAACAAAGACCTATCCACTACTCCGGAAAATCAGTTGATTGAAATTGAAATTCATGTCAGTGATCCGACAGATGGATCAGTTACTGAGAAAGAGGAACCAACCTGTACAAATTCAGATGCGTCGACCACTAGTGAACCGGAAAAACAGTCAGAGGTAACAGAAACTATAAAACACGCAGAAATATCAATGACAACTATTGCGGCGTCAGTAGCGAGTACTGAAGCTCCAGTGAAAAGCACTGATAATGTTAATGTAGAGAAAAGTGATACATTGACGACACCTACGGAAGCTAAGCAGCAAGATGTCGTTACAGTAAAAGTTACACCTGAACCTACTCCTGAATTACCAACTGTAACTCTACAGACTGTAACTGTAATTCCTAGCGTAGCAGTTAATCCCATGGATGAAATGCAGAACGATGCTCCGGCCATAAACCCAATGGACAATATTCAAACCACAAAACCAACAGAGGAGGTAAAAATTACGGAGCCATCGACTATGAAAATCGTAAAACCAAGTGAAGAAATTCCTACTGCCGAAGCATTACAACAGAATGGTAATCCTGCTTCGGCCGCTGAAAAATCAACCGCAGCACCGACTACCGAGGCCATAACTGCTACAATTACTACTGCTGCCATTACTACACAAGAAAATAATATTCTTAAAACAATGACCACACCAGCGACTCGACGTAAAAATAGCGCTACGCAAATTACATTGAGTTCCGCTTTATTCATAAGTTTCATTGTGTACTTGTAAACTTAAAAATAATAATTTTATACTTGTAGTGCTCACCAAAAACCATATCTTAGTTAATCTATGTAATAATGATCTCTATCAGAATAGCTTTAAAGATTGTTGTCGACTCAAAATGAACTTATTTCAAGTCAGTAGTGTTCATCATTGTGATATTAGCTTAGGTTACAGATGCATTCATGACATCAATTGGCAGTATTATTGGATTCTACGAACGAATAAAAACTTGCACTTTACTTATAATTACGTTTTATTTACAACTATCAATCGAATGTGAAATCATAGTGTTGCGGCAGCCGTTCGCTGCTAGATTTGGGTTCGAGACTCTTTGCTCCTTGCGCGTATGCTTCCCTGATGTCAGACTCAAAAGGTTTTTGCGCTTTAAACTTTTTAGGCACAGGTCCATAGTAGTCATAGGTGGGAGGCGGCGCTATTTCTGCATGATTTTCATCAGTATGTCTTTCTTGATTTTGCTCAGATTCGTCGTCACTTACCTCGTTTTCTATTGGAGTAGGTGCTTGAGCTTTAACAAAATTCTTGTATTGCACTCTGGGCTTAGGTGTAGATTTCTTGCTCGTGAAATAAAGACCCGTTCGTTCGGGTTCTATGTCGCTTATGATAGGCGGTGGCGGAGTTGCAACTCTAGGTCTAACCTCCGACCACGTTTTGGCTCGAGGCGGAGATTTATCAGGAGCCAATGATCTACCTCTATCATCAAATGTATAATTTGCTCCGTCTCTGCTAGAGCCCTGTATTGGAGCAAATTCGTCGATTCTTTTGGCTCGTTGCTGCTCAACGTATTCTTCTTGCGTCATTTCTCTAAATTTCTTCACATTGCCTTCGACACCTTCTTTGCCGATGTCCCAATCGCGTATATAGGCATCACGCAACTTCTGTCTTTCTTTCTCTTGTTCTTCCTTCAATTTATTTTCCTCTTCTTTCGCTTTAGCGTCGGCTTCGTTCTTCTGTTGCGTCAAAAACTCAAGCAGACACGTCGTAAAGTCTTTCTCATCTTCTGCAAATAAAAGAAACAACATTTATCTAATTGATCAATAAAAAAAATTTATATGTTAAAGTTTGCATGAATTTGTATAAGTAATATTGCGATATGTTTCAGCCATAGAGGATAGAACCTATAGAGAAACAATGTTCGCAACCCCGGTCCGCAAATAGTTTGTTGATTTCAACATACTAAACGTCACCGTCACTGTCACAGAAACTGTACAGAGCCAATAACCGTAGAGAAAAAGGCACTAGCGTGTCGCGCGATCTTGGACCGGCCAATAAGAGCACAGCGATCACTTCAATTGTTTTGCGGAATAATTTCCAAACAACCAAGATGACATTAGTACTCTATAGGTTCTATCCTCAATGGTTTCAGCTAGTGTCCGACCGAAGGTACAATTTTGGCCGAAGCCGAAGCCGAACCCGATTAATCGGCTTTCATCAAAACCTTCGGCCGAAGCCGAAGCCGAAGCCGAAGGTGTGTTGACCCCATGTTGACCCTAAGAAATACGAGAATTTGCTAATAGTCAAAAAACGGCAGTAAATTATGCGCAGTTTTCGTTTCTAAATCAAGTGTGACTATGTTGTTATGTTATGTGTTGTCAGTAATTTATATAATTAACTGCAAGTAATTCAATCGGGCCGGCGAAACGTTGCCTTGCTGAGCGCTGCGCACTATCCGTCTCGCTCTGGCATCGTTCGTTCAATTTCAAATCACAATTTGCAAACCTTCGGCTTCGGCCAAAGCTTCGGCCAAATTTTGGCCGAAGCCGAAGGTTTGGCCGAAGGTGGTTTTTTTGGCCGAAGGTGGCCGAAGCCGAAGCCGAAGCCGAAGCTTCGGTCGGACACTAGTTTCAGCACAAACTCAATAGAAGCTAAACTTCGAATTCAACATGCTGCTTACATGTGGATTTTCAAATAAGTCAATGGTATAAGTGACTCCTAGACGGGCAGTGAAATGGAAAATGATTATTTTGTATCTTTCTTCAATTTTTTTTGCCTGGTTGCAATAATGGACTAAATCTAAATCTAAAATTATTAAAACTGGCGATTGATTAATCTTAGTTTTAAAGGCTTCCAAGAAGACATACATACAACTTTTATAACCAGCATGTGCCAACTTTTTATGGACATTTAATCGCAAAATTTAGTTCACTAAAATAACGCCTGACCACTATTGAATCGATTAATTAGCTGGTTAAATGACTACTCGATTAATGGCCTGCGTTATCTCAAAGGAATTCAGTTCATCAATGTTCGCATAGGTGGCGCTATGAAGTCCAATTTCGAACATTGGGTAGGTAGGTACTAAAAATAAAAATAAAAATATACCTACTTAAGGGAGGCTCTCATACAACAGTCGTGATTTTTTTTGGTGTTTTGGGTCGATATAAACAACGGCAACGATAACAGACACTTGAAATATTCACAGAATTTTGAGTTGTAAATAAAATAAGTATTTACGGGGTCATAGAAAAACCGAGTCTTTTTACAGTTGCACGGAACCCTTCTAGCACGATTCCGACTCGCACTTGGCCGGTTTTTTCATGGAATCTTGTTTCATTACGAATCGACAATAAAGATAGCCCAAGTACTTACCCTTCTTGGGGTCTTCCGGGGGCAAGCCAGCGCGGGCCCTCTGTCTCGCGCGGGCGGCGGCTACTCTCGCGGCAAGCAGCTCGTCGCGGCGCTGACGCCTCGCCTCGGCCTCCCGCTGCGCCGCCAGCGTCTCCTGGCGCTGCATCATCAGAGCGTCCATCTGCTTCTTACGCTCCGCCTCATCAGTGCTGAATGCCAAGTAGCTCACACCGTGGATCCTTGCCTCTGGAATTTAGAGGAATTGTTTTAGTATAGATTTACACAAGTCTTTAAATGTAACGTGCATCTATGTTCCCAAAGGGGGAAGGCAGAGTACACGATATGTGACAGACAAAACCATGATTATGACTATTTCACGCTTCGTAGCGACTTCTGGCATAATTTTAGATTGAAAACAGATAGAAGAGGTATTATAATAGTGACAGGTGTCTTAAAACATGAGTGCACAACTAAGTACTTTTGTATTTTGGTGCTTAGGTTATACAATTAAAATTACAAACCATCGTAAAGCAGATCCTGATAATGAATATCTTTATTTTTGGAGAGGAGCTCTTGTTCCTTTTGCTCCCATTTTTCGCGCAATGACTGTAAATAGTCATTTGTTTTCTGGACTAACAGCGGTTTTTCAACTGGAGGGGCCTCCTGAATCAAAACAATAATTTAAAAAGTTAACATCAATCCAACAAGTTTTATCTAGAGAATAAGAAGAAGGTAGATAGCTAACATAAAACTATAACATTTGTTTCTATTTTCTCGACCCAAGAAACCATTGGTTGTGTGATTTCTTCATTTTTCAGAACAAAAATACAATTGGCAATTGTAAGTAAAAGTCGTCAAAGCAGACTTCAGACATCATAAATGATAGAAATATAAGAGTGGGTCCATACCCATCACTAAACCAGGTACTATACCTTATCGGTTTAGGTAGTTAAAACAATATAAACAATCTTGACATGTCTCTTTGTTGAAATACACAGTCTAAAAATGAAAATCGTTACACTATTACAATTCAATTATGAAAGTAAATTATTTTTTCATACCTAAATTGTAAAATGTAAAGTTTTCGATTTATAAAGTGTATGTTTAAATAAAAAGACACATCAAGATTGTTTACATTGTTTTAACTACCTAAACCGATAAGGTATAATACAGTGAATTCTAAACATATACTTTATTACTTTTCATAAATATGTCCCATACCAACTTAAAACAATAAAATAAGGTCTTGGTATATCTTTTTGCGAGGGTTAAATCAATACGTATTTTTGCAGTTGACCATACAAACAACCATAATGTAATTAAAATTAAATCTATTTGGTGAAATCTTCACATCAAGATTTACAGAGATAAATATAAATTACCTGTTCTGGTGCTTCAACAACAGGCTTCTCTTGGTCCTTGGTCATGGCACGCATCAATTCCTGGTCCCGTTTGATGTACAGGCCTAAATCAGATTTGAGACATTTGCGAGTCCGGCCAAGACAATCTGTGAACTCAGTCCTGCACATAAAAATATGTTTATTAAGTTAAAAAGTTATTGTCATAATATAATATCCCAGCTAAAATTATACATTTAAACTTATCAGAAACAATTCTTAAAGCATCATTTGTATTTATACCAGATCTATCCTATAATTCTGGCCAAAATGAAGTAATTAAGTATGACTAGAATACACTATTTTTGGTCTGGTATACAAGAGGTTTAACCATTGATCTGTATATTAGTAAATATGTTTTCATTCATACTATCATTAACTGTGCCCAATGTTAGAATCTACATCTGTATATCCAAAATGAAAGCATATGAAAGGTTAGTCAAAACCAAAAAAAAATCATGTTTCACAGCTTCTTTTACTTAGATTTAAGATGTCAAAAATTGGGTAATAAGTATTAGATAAAGAGGTAAAACAGTGACATGTTCGTAAAAGACATTGGTAGGTGGTCTATACCTTATCGGTTTAGGTAGTTAAAACAATGTAAACAATCTTGATGTGTCTTTTTATTTAAACGTACACTTTATAAATCGAAATCTTTACATTTTACAATTTAGGTATGAAAAAATCATTTACTTTCATAATTGAATTGTATAGTGTAATGATTTTCATTTTTAGACTGTGTATTTCAACAAAAAGACATGTCAAGATTGTTTATATTGTTTTAACTACCTAAACCGATAAGGTATAGGTTGTTATTGGAATATTACACTTTATTTACCATTCACTTTCATCTTCATCATAACTTGGATACACCTCAGTGTTGTCAATAGGCGCAGCCTCAGGTTCCGGTTCCAACTGCTTCTTAGTGTTGAAGTCCACCAGAAATCTACCACTGAGCTCTGAGTTGCCAGCACCATCTGCCAGATGAGCATATAATTCTGCCTTTTTTTCTAATGCCAACCTGTGCAGCAAAGGGATTATTTGTGTTGAAACTAACAAAAATACATTTGAACATAAATGATCTTTAGTTAAAAAGGAATTTGTTAATAAAAGAGGTTTGATCATGATGAAACTAATACTAAAGGTTCCAATCTACAACAATAAATTAGTCTAATATGTCGAATGAATGAATTAATGCTCAATATAAAGTGTCCATTCGACATATTAAAGGAAATATATCAGTCTAAAAATCACTCACTTTGACTTCCTACAGGCTTCCAGCTCATCAGTATCCACTGCCTTGAGGTTGTCCTTGAAGCTCCTTTTTTCTGATTTCTCTGTATCTTTAACATGCTTAGCTTTAGCAGCAGGAGGTTTGTAACTGTCTACTCTATGCTGTGGCAAATGTTTCTTCTCTTGTACCTCTTCCTGCTTCTTTAAAAGTTCTGCTTTCAAACTCAACAACTGTAATAATGGAAAGATACGGGTAACTAATATCAACACATGGATATTTTGATGCCATAAATAATCAAACAAAACTTATTTATTCAACAGATAAATAGAAAAACAACTTACGGAAGATTTATTGAACAAAATCTTTTTCGGCCCTTGTTCATTCATCCTGCGGATATCGTTATAGTTTCTCCAACTTTCTCCTAATTCTGATAATAGAAATATATGCTTATTTACTGAGAAAACACTCCAAATAGCTATAAATTAAATATATTGCGAAATAAATAGAGTAAAGTAAAACTACACATTGAAGTTTATGAGTTTTATGACATTGACAATCAGCTGCTGTTGTTTTTTAAAGTCCATTCGTTACAAAAAAGCAAAGGCCACGAGCCATACAGCCACATTGTATTTGTAGTTTTTATACTTTATCCTTTTTACGTTTTTGACTGAGTAACTACTTCATTTTCGCTTGTTAATTTTTCATTTCGACATGACTAAAACAATGGCCAAAAGCAGATTATTTGCTTCCTCATTTATTTCCTGTACCGGTTTCCAATTTTTTACCCCTTACCTCGACAAAAGGTTCACAGACACACAGGTTACAGTACACAAACCATACATACAGGTCAAAAAAAAACTACCACCACAGAGAATAACAACTTTTTTAAAACTGGTTTGCACGACACGGCTTTTTCCGACGGTGTGTGTTGACGTGAGATCATGAAGTTTCCTCGATCACGAACATAATGCAGACTTCACAGTGAACTTGTTTAGCAACATGGCAACATTTTCTCGCGTCGCAACCAATTGCTAATTTCATGGTCATCTGACAACCATCTCACTGGCCGTGACGACAAAAATTTTTACACAATAGCTACCACCAACAAAGAATCTTTTGTGTACAGGACAAACTGGTAGTAAATTGCTGAAAATAGACTATATTAGAAGTTTTTTAATCTATTTACGCCCGTTAAGAATAATAATCATTTGAGTTAAAGTGTGATTGGTGCGTGAAATCGTAATGTCAACTCCTGCCAGAAGACGCCTGATGAGGGATTTTAAACGGTTTGTATCCTTATTATTCACTTCAATTTACATTTTAATGACCTTATTACTTAGTAAACTGCATACAAAAATTCACTTCCGTGTCTTTCTGGAAATTGTAGTGCTGAATCATCAAATTACATCACTGTCGTTTTCATCGATTTCTATTCCGTTCCACATATTTATTCTGCTAAGAGTTATGTCTAGTAAAGTTCTGGGTGCCTTTTTGAGGGTGGCCAGTAGTCTTTGACTCTAAAAGTAGAGCAGGCAACGTCACACGACGCTATTACGTCGTTTGTTGCTTGTTGCTACAATATCTAGGTTATCCAAATGGATTCTAGTACTCGTAAACTCATTAGAATGATTGCTATTGACAAAGACGTCTGCTTTCCAAGACATCGTAAACATACACTACAGACTACACATGAAACAACCTCAATCACGATTCCTGATAACATTTAATTATATTAGGAATTGATTATATTGGGTACAAATAATATAATGACAATAAAATAAATGTCCTGTTTCATATGACATACATTTAATTTAGTAACCTAGAAGGCAGAAATATGAAAATACATCATGTCCTGTGTAGTCAAAGATGTTTTAGTGAAACAAATCTACTTATATTTTATAATTAGTATAAATAGTTTATAATTCTTATATTGGTTACTCACTGGACATTTAGTTAAAATATTATAAAATATTACTTTGGTACCAGTGACAAAATATATGAATCATATTAATGCATTGAACTGTATTATATTTTCAATGTACAAGCAAGGTGCACAATTGTTCAATAGTTGGCACTTGGCAGAAGCCATAAAAACTGCATATACATATTATAAACATTTGTATTAGTTCCAACTGTTACATATGCTATAAATAATTATCCACATCAATATAATAAATACAATCTTAACTGTACTGGATAATATAACTTTTTTACCTTCTCTTTATTAATAAAATCTTTATTGTGATATAAATATTTCGGTCTTAGGTTAAAAATATTATTGCTTCGGTTTTTAAATTCAATAATGTAAATTAATCATTGTAAGTTTAGTTGATGAATATTCAACGACAGTTTTATTTATATTCATATCATTTATATGGGCAGTAGCAACAGTAACCATATCAATCACCCACCTAGTTTTTCGATGGTTGTGCAAAATGTTGTTCAATTACATAATTTAGTTTATAATGATTAATTTTATTCCACAAAAACAAAACAATTAAGAAGAAATAATAATAATAAATATAACTAACTTAAAAACTAAACTAAATTTAAAAATGGGCACCCCCGAGGCATGGTCCCAAAGACGCTGGCAGCGTTTCCTCGCTGAATCGCAATGCTGATGCGTTGAGCGAGGAAACTGCCAGCTCTTCGGTCTCCAGTTGTATCAGCCAGGCGCTTGGAGAGCTCTTTTAAAAGATTGGTGGCGCTGGGACCCCACGGGCCTAAAGTCTCGACCCCGAATGGTACGAAAACGTATTCAGGGCCGAGACCTCGGTATTTTGCGCTCTTTAATCTTTCGGCCGCTTCAGCTGCCGCTCCTGCTTCTGTAGAAGTACCGTGGAGGTGGGACGGTGCCAGTGTATCGATGATTAATTAAATTGGAATGGATGAATATCTTTTCCTGCATGTCTTTCTCCTCTTTCCCCTCTGCTTTTACTTTCAATTAATCCTTGATCTCTCTCCACAACTTAATCTAAAACCCGATGTTCAACAGCACAATTCTTTCTATTGTCATTGAATTGGGGCTGAAAATGTCCATCATTCGTGCAGTGTCAGCCACTGCCTCCATTACAACCCTTACAAACTTCCTCAACCACACACTATAATTATTTATGCTCCTGAAAAGAAAACACTTTTAAATAGCAATTAGTTACAGCAACTTATCTTATGATTCTGTGTGGTGCTGGTTTAAAATAGCACCTGTCCTTTTCGTCAGGTATACTTTAGTTTAGGGAACAGGCTTGTCATTATTTACTCGTTCTCATGTTTATAAACCTAAAATTATGCTATTAGTTGCTAAGATACATGAAATGGTCATGGTTTTGTCTGTGTTATGTTTTGTATGCTCTGCCTACCCCATTAGCAAACATTGGCGTGATTATTTGTTACATACATATGTTTGCATTACATTAGTTTCTGCCCACTATGTGTCTTTGGGCAACAGTAATCTGCTATACTTGAAAAATAAAATGAACAGCCTTGACTAGTAGGTATTGTCAAATGACTTTATCAGTAATTAGATACATCACATACATACATATTACATATTCTCACGCCTGTAATCCGAAGAGGGGTAGGCAGAGCACATGAATTCAAAAATCCAGTGCCACGTTTAGCAATGTCAGGATAACCAGATGGTTAAACGTGATATTGCAGTGACAGGTTGCTAGCCCATCGCCCACAATACACTAACCCTTTCCCAGAGTTGACTCTTACGACATCCACGGGAAGAAAGGGGGAGGTGCTATTCTAACCTGGCACCACAACCAACAGTAATTAGATCCATAAGTTTATTGTCATACCTTTGAATGACTTGAGCTAATTCTTTATCTAATTTGAAATCTACTGTCTGAAAATTCCATTAACCCTTCGCGTGGCAAATTCCAGCTCCTGGACAAAACCGATTTGTGCTTGAGTGGCACGGCCATTTTGAAATATTTTGGCGGATGTGGCAGAGCCTCTAGCTGTCTGTTTACTTCAGACCCCATTTTTTATAAAAAGCATAATTCTGGTATAATTTTGTATGAAAACAATTATTACAAGCTATGTTTTTGAAATAACCATGAAATAAGCTAACAGATTTCTACCACGCAAGAAAATTATTAGTGTTAAATCTATTTACAAATTATATCCGAAATATTGGGTACAGACAATTTACCTCGTCTCGATAAAAACGTTCAGAACTTTTAAATAAAACTGTTATTTTATATAAATTTCGGCTTATTTACAAGAATATATAAAACTTCAAAAGACTAAGAGTTCAAAACAACATTCCTCATACATTTTTATTAAACAAAACCTTTACAAAACTCGACTACAACCGGGTACCACCAGCTCACTCAAACTTCAACGCGTAAAAAAAATATTTTGAGTGCGATTTCTGAACGTTTCTGTAGCTTTAAGTGTGACCATATTCAATAAAATCATTAAAACGTTTAGACACGCTCGCGTTTAATTGTAAAATAGCACAAATTTTGCGTTTTAAATAGAGTAGTACACTTCGTCCAGCTCAGGGACAACGCCACATCCGCACTTTTTTTCTCATTCCATCAGCTGGACTGTTGCCACTAAACGCCTTTATGCGCGTATCATGATGCCACCCGAAGGGTTATGTCTTACTATGGTACTTTGCCATTTGTCAACCTCAAAGAAAAGAACCAGTGTTGCCAAATATAAAACTTAATTTGTTTCTGTTTTGCATATTCCAGCCTTCAGGAGGACCCACCGACGGGCGTGTCGGGGGCACCCACCGACAACAACATAATGATCTGGAATGCTGTGATATTTGGACCCCATGACACTCCCTTCGAGGATGGCACTTTCAAACTGACCATCGAGTTCACAGAGGAGTATCCCAATAAACCACCGACGGTTCGTTTCGTCTCCAAAATGTTTCATCCTAATGTTTATGCGGATGGAGGAATATGTTTAGACATCTTGCAAAACAGATGGAGCCCTACATATGATGTATCAGCTATCTTAACTTCTATACAGGTAATTACTATTTTTTTTACTAAGATAATATCTCACTAAATAAATAAATAAATAAAATATGATAGAAGTGGCTGCAAAATAGTTGGGAATACAGATGTATGTATGTATGTAAATATATAATAGGTAAAGCTTTTTTTATCCTAATAGTACATCCCACTGCTGGGCAAAGCCTTATTTAAAGTAAAATGTTTTTGTCACTATTTGTCACCTTTCTTAACTATGTTTTGCCAGACACTAGTTAAACAAACACTACTTGTCCAATATCTGTCTTTTGGCCGTGAAAATGTGGCTTTGTTATCATCAAATTATTTACCATAATTCACTTCTAGTTTTTGTAAATATGTATACTAGTTTTCATAATAGTAAAAAAAATTGGTGTGGATAATTGACTGTGCCTTTGAATAATTTTTAATTTGTGAGATCAAAGGGTGAAAAAAGCATTATGGAAATTTGTGCGCATGTTAAATTGTAATCAAACATTTTTTTGTTGATAAGAATGGGGCAATTCAAAACAATCCCTTAGTAATGGGGTGGTCTAAATGTGTAAGTCTTGAACAAACTGTACACAAATCCCAACTAAAACTTAAGAATTTCAAATTATACCCTATTTGAATAAATGTGCTGTCCAACTGCCTCTTAGAAGTTGCTAACCACAGTAGCCTTGACTCAAGGGATTCCAAAAAACATAAATGTTATGCAAATGCTGCTATTATGTACATCCAATTGTTATTTAGTTGTAAACAGATCTATCATTCAAAGGACAATTCATAACTAAATGTAAATTTTATTATTTATTTATTCACCAGGTCTTTATGTGGATTATCTTTATTATATGACCATCTGTTGCCAGCAACTCTGTCTGCATAGAGTTGTTTATCACAATCCAACAACATTTTTCCAAGATAAAAAGTAGCCTGTCTTAATCCAGGTTTTTTATATACAAGTTTTGTGTGTACAAGTGTTCATGCATACTAAATTTCATCAAAATTGGTCTCGCATTTTGGGTGTGAAGGGCCAACAAACAAACACACTCACACTCACTTACTTCCACATTTATAATATATAATTAGTGTAGATATAGCTGTGATAAAACAAATTTTAACATATTATTATTTGTTTTCAGTCATTACTAAGTGATCCAAATCCTAATTCACCAGCGAACTCAATGGCAGCGCAACTATACAAAGAAAATCGGAGGGAGTATGAAAAACGGGTTAAAGCATGTGTAGAACAATCATTTATTGATTAGCAGGGTACGGGCAGGACCAGTGAAGCGCGACGGGCCCGGGCGGCCTCCCACTCGTACCTCCGTGTAAATTCATTCATTGGGACAACCATGTAAATTAAATAGTAATTACTCAACACCAACACAGTTTCAATATACCAATAAGATTTTTTAGTACCTAATAATAAGGATTTAAAATTGAAGTCAATCATATTTTTTTATCATAGAGCAAGCTTCAATGCTTAATTCTGATAGACAATATAGAACATGGATGTACACTCAAGAGCATGAATGTGTAATGACTCAAAGTAACAAATAAGAAAACAAAGTTATTGGTGTGGTAATAATGTTTGTATAATGTCTTTGAGACTTTGTAGTGGATACATATTGGAGCACTTGACAGTACATGCACTAAGTAAATACAAAAATTAATTTACAGAGTTGATACATACATCCCCAAAATCAGATGGATGAATAGTAATGAATTCTTGAATTTTATATTTGAATTTGAATAGATTTATTGTTTATCTAATATGAGCAATAGTAAGTCTTTTTCTTCGTTTAACTTCCTATTATGTCCAACTAACAGTTTGCTATTAATAAGGCTGGTGTCTTGTGCATGAATTATAATGTAACTGAAAATTGTTTTCAAAATATGCCTTTTCTCATGTAACAATTGTTTTCATTATATGACTTTGAACTTTAAATTCTACTTGTACCTAATAGAACTGCGTCAAAAGCCTAGTATCTATATGCCTATACATAACCAAACCATGAACAAGGAAATGCACTTTGCTAAAGTTTTGTATTGATAGTATGTATAGGTAGATGTTAAATCATAAGAAGTGTCTGGTTAGTGTCTAAAGATCTAAAATATCATGTTATGCAATAATTATCTTAACTAATTAAAGTATACAAGAAGTTTGAAAGGACAATTCATGTGCTCATTACTTTGCATTGCCTTTTGTATAACATTGTTTACCTAAAAGAGTACAAGTGTTATTTTAACCTCCTAAATTTGTATAAAAATAATGAAATATTATTTATTAATGTAGTATCAAGATTCTGCACAAATATTATGCTCGAGTCTCATTCTGGATGATTCCTCTACCAACAATGTCCCAATGGATATAATCTGAAATACTGTAGTGATTTTCTTGTTTTCTAATAATGCTAAAAGTTTAAAATGAATGTCATAAAGGTTCCAAGGACGTTTTACGTATGTGTAATATTTGTCTTCTAGTAAAATATTATTTTCGGTTTTATAAGGTTGTTTTTTTTTCCTTGCCATCGTAATTTATACCCTTGTGGCCGTGTCGCACTTCGAATCGACAAAAGTACCGTAGAAATGTGCAACATTGCCTATATGATGCAATTTTGCCTGATTTGAAAAACTGATATTAGGTATTTACCAAACGGCTATGTATTTTTATGATTGGGTAAACGGTATTTCTCCTTTTACCCAATCATAAAAATACATAGCCGTTTGGTGAATAATAGCAGTTTTTCAAATCAGGCAAAGTTGCATCATAATAGGTAATGTTGCACATTTCTACTATGACTTGAAGGGATGATTTACAAAAAATATGTGGTAGTAATCTAGTGATGTATGTTGTAGCCATAATTTGAGAAAATTATTGCACGACACTGTAGAACACTGATAGTTCTAATTTGTCGCACGTTTTACCCCATTCAGCGCCACGAACGACAGCCTGTCGTTATTTCGCAACGCGCGCCGCAGGCTGACGACGACAATATGTCGTTAAAATATACACACGACACAAAGGCTACCACTGTTCGCGTAGGTATATGAATATTGCTTGTTGAGCCTGTTCAATCACGCATTATCTACATAAACGAAAATTGTCAAAAAAATGTATGTAATAGGTAATAGACATGTCGGACTACAGGGGGTGCCGGATTACCGGGTGTATGAGTGAGTTTCAAAAAAATTGTACATAAATTAAGGGTTAATAAAAACAAAATCACGATCGCGTCTTTTGTGTAACGAAAATTACCTATACAAAATGTATGGGTAATTTTCGTTACACAAAAGAATCAATTAACTTTTGTTTTTATTAAAGCCCTTAACTACGTACAATTTTTTTGAAACTCACTCGTATATCAAGTAAGTATTCAAAACAGTTTTACTGAGAAAAGGTTGGAACCTTTTCTCAGTAAAACTGTAAATCACGGCATACTGTGGACAGTATGCCGTGATTTACCAGATATTTATATATTTCATAGAGGGGTAATAAGGTCATACATACATCACGCCTCCCAAATGGGGTAGGCAGAGTACACGAAATGCTACTTAGACAACACCATGACTATTTTACATTTTGTGGCTACTTCTAGCATATTTTTTAGGTTTTAAGTTAGTAGACCTACGGGTTGCTACATACATAAAGTCTGAGATCGAATTAGAGATCAAAAATGTTAACAAACGTGTTGCCATTGCTTTATTGTTATTGTTATGAATCAATAAACTAAAAGTAGTTAAAAAATTAATACAATTATATCAATTAGTAACAAAAAAGGTTGACTACATCTAGAATGTCACTTCGATATTGACAGTTGTTTGTTTACATTTTTGATCTCCTAATTCGATCTCACACTTTACATACATATTCTCACGCCTGTATTTCCAAGAGGGGTAGGCAGGGCACATGAATTCAAAAGTCCAGTGCCACGTTTAGCAATTTCAGGGTAACCAAGTTAAACGTGATATTGCAGCGACAGGTCGCTAGCCCATCGCCCACAATACACTAACCTTTTCCCAGAGTCGACTCTTACGACACCCACGGGAAGAAAGGGGGAGGTGCTATTCTAACCCGACACCACACGGGTTGCTAATCCCTAAAATATGCATTGACTGAGTCACCTTTTAACTACGAAATCTACGGAAGAAATGGAGACTTAAACAAGAGATATCTGTGGGGTACCTAACGAAGGGGTTACCTAAAACATATTCAATTCAGTCCTTCAGTTGGATTATGTATAGTACACGTACCCTTTTTTTCGCTCATCAAAATATTAATAATCGACAATGGTAGTCCTCAACATCAAACTTAGGAAGATTTTTTGTAGTGGGGGTAAGTTTTGCCTGGACAAAGCGATGGGCGAATAATTTCAATGACGTCACTCCCATATAAAAATTGGACCGTGTAGTGACGTCACGCGAAACTTGTTGTATGTTTAATCGTTTTTAAACTTTTTTTGGTGGAATTTTTGGGAGCTATGGTAGAAAATAAAAGATTAACGTAAAAAATTAAATATCTTATTATAAAAGAGCACTAGATTCATTTACAAAGTTTACACATTCAATTCATTATGTTAATCTATGGAAATAATTATAAATTAACATTTATCCTTCACAGTATTTAAAACTATTTAAAGTACATTTTCAATTTGTAATAAAATAATATTAAAAATCCTATAATTAGCATTATAAGACATAATATAATCAACTTTGTGTTGGAATTACTGACCACGACCAGCGGATTTGTTCTCAACGTATCACGCTAAAATCATCGACAATCACTGCGTCGAGCTGTCAAATGTTCCATACATATACATATAAATATGACATATAATTTTGACACTTCCAACCCTTCGCTCGCCGATGAGTTTAGTGTTACGTTAGAGAATGACACCACAAATGGTCGGTTCCCTACACACCATACAAAATCATACAATACAAAATTTATAAAACTAAATAGAACCATGCTAACAACCACACCTATCACATTAAGATCAGATTTCTTAAATAATGTGAGTTTAGAAAATCGACATCATCTTGTTTTCAAGTCTTCCTTTAGTTTGTAATGAATTAACTCCATGCACACCGTCGCATCTTCAGCGCTGTCGTGGCCATCCACAGAGTTCTGTATAATCTTCTTCAAGTGCTCAGAAGATAAATTTCTCAGGGCTCTTTTATATGGTGGGCCCATCTTATGAGGAAATAGAACACTTGTATCAATGACAGTGTCATGGATAAGTTTCAGCGCTTTGAAATCTGATTCCAAGCTATGCCCTATAAGTATTGTTTTGCTGCTGAACATTGAGAGCATTGTTGCTTGTACATCTATCAGGGTAGTTTTGACTTCAGCCATATCTTCCTCGGTGATTCCAGAATATCTTGTGTTATAATCAATAATTGGATGATGAGGTTTTACAAGTGTTTCGTAAATGACTTTACAAGCAGAATTGATCACTGTCACCCTGGTCAAGTCCAAACCATGTGTTGTGTAACACATTTCACAATCCAAAGAATAAACACCATAATCATCTGACCTATTTTCAGGTGGCAAAGTTCTTGCATAGCCTGTCAAATTGTCGTAATCTAGGTACTCGTATACATGACTGGGTGCAACACAGCAGCCATCAGACATCCCATCTTGGCTGCAGCACTGATAGCGTGCTTCACCTCGAACCCTGTATTTGTTGTTGGGATGGTAGATACATTCTTCTTTTACGGCAGCAAACCCTTTCTTGTCTATCATGAATTCTTTTTTACACCTACAACACATTCTTATATTGCCTACAGGTGGTTTTTGTCTATTTTGTGAATATATTTTGGCTCTCCCTTTTATCCCATTAGGATGAACTCTAGGAAAACCATTGCTTTCAAGTTGCTCTTCACTTAATATCCATTTCTGAATGTTGCTGTATAGTTTTGAACCACTAAATTCTTTTGAATCAACCTGTCTTTTGTTTTTATTTTCAATACTCCAAGAACCAGCATTACCACTTTTTCCAGATATGGTTTGTGGCAGGTTCTGCAAAGCAGTGCAATCTGATCCTGACTTTTTGACTCCATTGCATTCACGCAATTCTTTTTTAAGCCTACTTACAGTTAGAACAGCAGAATTTTTGTAAATTTGAACTGTAGAACATTTTTTACTTGTGGCTAACTCTTCATGCTGTGCTCTAGCATATGCGTCTACTGCTGACAGATAAATGTTTAAACATTGATCTATCATCATATTCAAATAGGTGGATCTGATATTAGCTGGGATTCTTGAAGCAAGTGGTTCAAGAACCCCAGGTCTGTCTATAAATTTATCATTAGGCATGTGTGCAACTCTTTGTACACCTTTTTTCACAGTTTGTATCACAGTTGAACTAGTTGATGGTTTTGCTACATTTTGACTGGCTGGTATAGTTTTCTTAGAATTCATCATAGTCGATGCATAAGGCACATGTGCAATGCGTATTTTCGTGCTCGTAATGCCTGAATTGGCTCTAATGACATCTGGCTTTGGCAATAATTGATCACTATTAGAAGATGCAACTAAATTATTTTTTGCAGCATGATACTCCTTAATCTTAACCAATCTTTCTGCCATGGCTTGAGCAGCATTCAATTTAAAATCAGGTTTGATTGGAGGCTTGGCTATAACCCTGATATTTTTATCTGTAGTTCTAGATATTCTCTTCTTAGCAGAAACATACTCATCATCATGCTCGTCTTCTATTTTGCTTTCCATGTTTTCCAAAATTTGAGTCTTTTCAGAAGGGACATATTCATCAAAAATTCTCTTACATTCCAATGCTATGGTTTCTTCATCTGACTCAGACATATCAGTCACAGGTTCTTCATTATTGTGATCAAAGCTAACATCATCTGAAATGTGGTTATTATCAGTGTCAGACATACCATTGATAGAATCATTATCCTTTTTGGATTTCTCTTTTTTATCTTTTGATTTCTTGTGAGAAGAGCTAGAACTACTGTGAGATTTACTTTCTTTACTTTTCCTATCAGACCTGCTCTTAGAACTGCTGGAACTTTTTGAATGTCTTTCAGAACTTTTGGAAGATTTTTCAGAATGCTTTGAGTCCTTATCACTGCTTTTGGAGCTAGAATGTTTTTTATCTTGTCTGTCTTTCTTTTCATCTCTATTTCTTTCTTTCTCTTTATCTTTGTCTCTCTTCTTGTCCTTATCCCTACTTGAACTTTTATGGCTTGATTTTTTATCAGAGCTTCTAGATTTCTTCTCATCTTTATCTTTCTTATGGGATTTTTCCCGTTTCTCCGACATACTTTTCTCATGTGATGATTTTTTACTTTCAGATTTATTTGAATCAAGCTTTTCTTTTGGACACAATTCATCATTGTTATTTTCTTTGTGGGTCTTAGATTTTTTTACAGGTTTGATGTCATCAGTTTCAGGAACTTCTTTTGGTTTTTCTTCATCTAAAATCTGATCTAAAATGTCAAATTCTGGCCCTAAATCATCTAATCCATTCAAATCATTGGCAAGTTTTGGTTTTTTAATTTCAGGCTCATCTTCATCACTAGAAAAGCATGGAGCAAGGGAGCGAGGTGTGGGCTGGTAAGTTACTGATGGGGTATCTTTCTTAGTGGCTACTTTGGTGGGTTTGTATTCTAAGACATTCTTCTTTTTGCCCACATTCTTATCTGATGGAATGTAATTGAGTTTGCTAGATGTTTGGTTGTCGTCTGGGGTGTACTCTGGCTGCTGTGACTCAACACCTGGCAAATACTTCTCAGTAGACTCAGTTCCGCCTTTCGGGGTGTATGGGTCTAGCTGTATGCTCTCTGTACTCCCTGGTGTATATTTCAAAGGAGGTGGTATGAATATAAAAGGTTTAGATGTGATATCATTATCAAAATTTCTTTTGATAGGTAAACTTGCAGGCTTCCTTGGAGTATAAGGAACTGGGATGTGCCTTTTTTTCTGATCGTTAACCTCTTCAACATTCTCAGTGTCTGAGTTGTTTATTTTTTTCAGTTCTGCAATAGGAGTCGGATTGTACGTTGCTTTCGGTACGGTGGCTGCAGTACCCACTTGGCTAGAGTCCTCGGTACTTTCTGTGGTGCTTACTTGGGGTAACACTGCCGCCGACGAAGACTCTGTTTGCTGAAGAACTTTTTGCACTGCCGCTGACACCAGTTTCTGCAAGATCGCTCCACTTTCGAGCCCGTCATTCGACGAGCTTTGAAAATCTTTCTTAGCATGGCGAAAATGACAATAAGGTCTTTCACATAGTCCACTGTCATAAAAAGGGCAGTTGAGTCCCTTGAAGTACCCTGTCGAAGGTAGCATATTATAGTGTATTTTCAATTTGTAGAATAAAATATACAAATCCGAAAATAATAGCCACCATCCACTCCATTTGACATTTGTAATACCAACCACAGATTGAACAACACTTTTTACTACTACGTCCATAGACTAGAAAGCGATAACCATAACATTTTAACAGCTTTATCATTGCCCAGAACGTCCCTGGATATAAAAAAATATAAAACAGTTTCTCTTACTTTTTCGTGTAGTTTCTCCATTTTTTTATTAAAATTCACGAAAAATAGTACAGCACTCGTGCGGGTCCAAATAATAAAAGTAAAAAACATTTTTTGTAACTTTTACTTCCCTGTCAAATTAAAAACATTTTCCTCAAATCCAATTTCGTCCAAAAATTAATAACATTTCACTTAAAATGGTATACTTATGCCATACTTATGCTTTAAGAGCGTGCACACAAAATTCGGTGATTTTGATGTTTTTCCAATGCTTTAGAAAGCTATAAATCCTTAAGTTTTTAAAGAAAAACTACTGTAACATATAAATAAACTCTTTTTCTAGGGATTAACGGAAAAAAATATTTTATTAGCAACACAGATTTCTTTTACTTAGCCAATTTGTTGAAGGGTTTTCACAAAAATACGCGTCAGAGCTGTCTTTCACTTGAAAATTTGCCATTAAAATTTACCATAAACGATATAAACTTGTTATTATCTGATAGACAATATAGTCTACTAGGGATTAACGGATTAACATGAATCAAATTATTGGTTTTTATTATTCAAATATCATTTTACATAATTTGAAAGTTGAACCATTACTTTATTTTTTTTCTCATTGATTTTAATGTAATTACAAATGAAACAATTTTATTGTAAATTTACAGAATATGTTTAGTCTAACCATATTTTTTTTCATGGCTAAATATGAGTTAATTTACATTTCACGATTTTTTAAACATTGGTCCAAAACCACTAAGGTCAGGTGGGGGAAGAGAAACGCAGGGATAAGAGGGCTCTACAGACCATAATCACTCATAACTCGACGAGTTATGGTCTGTGGTGCCTCTTACCCCTGCCCTGCCCCTGAATTTCTCTTCCCCCACCTGATCTTATATTACGTTCGTAAAAAATGTGTGCGCCCTCTTAAGTTTGCCTGAACCTTGGACCAAGTAAATAAGGACTTAGTACTGGCCACTAAAGGCCGTTCCAAGACCAGTACCATTAGCAGAGATGCGCGTGTCCTTTTCTAATTGGGTGACAATGAGATTTTTGCAATATGGGACATTCAATGTCGTAATCTTACATACATCACGCTTAAATTCCCAGATAGGTTGGTTAGAGTATTTTTATGCACATTTAAAAGTTAAATTTAATCATCTACAAGCGTATAAATCTTATTTACTTCAATCATATATACGATTTTATTTTAGCGCCGTTAACGAAATTGACACATTGAAAAGGTTTGGCATTTAATTGAAGTAATCTAGTCTGTAGTAGTTTTACTTAAGTATTTGACTACTCAAGAATTAAGCTTACAGCAGCGGTTTATAATACCGATTCCAAAGAAATGAATTACAAATGTAATCACAGGAGACTATTACAGTAATTTTGATAACCTAGGTAATGAATTACTGAGGAATCACAATTACTCGAATGTAACCGTGTAATTAATTTCAATAGTAATTGATTACGCCTAATACTGTCCCATAATGCAAAAATTCATGGTCAATGTAAGGATTATGGCGACTTAAGGGGTTACCATTACAAAAAAGTAGACTTGATAGTGAATATGTTGTCTATTAAATTAAGTGTATATTAAAATCAAATAAATTAATGTGATTCTAATTCTTTGACACAAAACCGTTAAAATAAAATTATTGTATGAATTTTTCAGGTAAGTTTCTTGAGCGATGTTTTTTTTTGACGTAAAGATTTTTTTAGGCTGGCAAGAATGACAAGAGGAGTGAGCGAGACAATCTGCTCCCTTGTTGCAGGCTCACCTGTCCTCAACTTGCCTCTATGTAGGGTTTCACGGAAAAATGACTCTATTACTTTGTGATATGGTTTATATTAATAAACGAACATTTCCCAAGTGCGCTATCATGTTAAGGGCCGATAGGACCTTCCTACATCAATGGCCTGAATTAGGATAATAATAGTTATAGGCTATGAGGCTATGAGCTAACATTTTACAAATTAAACTAATCGCATGGAAAAACACATGATGATAACGTAGATGTAGATGGTATCTAGGTAGAAATTTTGTTGCATCCAGTTTAAAATATATTTACTCAAAACATATCTCTCAAAAGTATTTATGTTTGATACTCTCGAGTTTCCTTTCGTATTAGTGAACATACTACGTTGAAACCGATGCCGAAGTTTAATAATGTCATGGTCAGCCCCTCTCAAATTTCAAAATACACTCTTTCACAAGAACTTGAATGCAATGGAGGCAGCGGTCGTGAGGATCTTGCGGCAAGAAGTATTGCATTTGCCATTACTCATGAAGGAAAACCATGGAACTTTTTATCAAAGTTTTGCACTTTATTCCACTTTCTTTTAGACAACTGTCAAAACTTTTGACAGATGTGTTAGATAAATGTGTGAGCTTGTTTGAATACGCTTATCCCGATTTTGGAGTATAATTATTACAAAATGCTGGAAGAAGTGGTACAAGATTACGCGGCATATCTCAAGTTGGACCTGTCAACTGGATTCCAGACAGTCCAGGATGTAATTGATAACATGCTGACACGACTAGAAGAGCTAACAAGTGTCCTGCAGATAATCAAGATGAAAAATAGTGATTGTGGAATTGTTCTTACAGAGGACATTACCAAATACCGAAATGAAATAACGATACTATCAAAGAAAATAAATACAGTGAATGATGTTATCACAAGACTTACCAACAACATAGATTTAGTTGAGAGACAAGTGGAAAAGGCAGAGTTTGATTTCAATGTTCACAGTGATAATAAAATCAAGAGCTTCCTGAAGCCTTTCTTGAAGAGAAACAAGGACCCAGTACCAGCCACCCCAACAGTAATAACTCCTCCTGACAGATTAGAACTACAAAGTGTTCTTAATAGCTTTGAGTAATGTTGAATAAAACACACGTCATAAACTTAAGTGTTTAATAATAATAAAAAATTAACAGAAATGTAATAGTGAGCCTTAACTAGGTATATTAAACATAAGTATCACAAAAGGAATGGTGTTTTTATTGAGTTCCTGTAGATCCAAACCCTCCATCAGCTCTCTTGGTCTCTGAGAGGCTAGCAACTTCCACCAACTCTGGGTAGAATATCCTTTCACAAATCAGCTGCGCTATTCTATCGCCTTTGGCAACATTGAAGTCTTGATCTGAATGATTAAAAAGGACAACTCCTACATTTCCTCTGTAGTCTTCATCTATCACTCCAGCTGTAAATAAAGATTTATTTATCTTTTTTATCTAAATCACAACACCTTGAGTTTTCACAAATGAGAAAGACGTCCCATGTATTCCTACATGTAGTAGGAGGAGGGAATTAAACAATATTCCACAATTCATATTCACTTCTAGCATATTGTTTAGGTTTTAAGTTGGCAGGTAAAATAGTAATAGGTTGCTAATTATGTCACCTAAAGTGTACCATAAGCTCGGGATACTTTGGCCCTACAAGGTTACTTTGCCCACCCCATAAAATTTTATTCAATCAGTGACTTATCTAGATAACCATCAAGCAATTAAATTGCTTGTATTATAGTGTTTGGAGTAACTTTAATTAGCTATAGACTACTCAGTTCCGCACAGATTACTTGATTTTAGGCTTGATCGTGAATGTGTTAACTTATTTCATCAGTCACCTCTTACAACATCCATGGAAGAAATGTTCCATATTAATGTAGTTGTAAGTCTAGTTGTTCATTGTTGTAAGGGTAGACAATCTTTTGACTGATGATGCATCTTCTTACTGCCTAAATTGAAATTCATTTGATATATAATCTATACCTCGGCTGTCCGAAATCAAAACCTAGCAAGGGACATTTTTTGGCAAAATCCGTTTTTTCGATGAATCTGCCCCAAATTTTGCGCT
>BHDV01006655.1:66141-88884 GCA_005406045.1 Adoxophyes honmai | reverse complement strand
GATTTTGTATGGATTGATTGCGTTCGGAAAGTCTGATTCGGGATTCCGAACGGAAAAATTCCGAATGTATGTGGCCGGCCTTAAACACGTATTCAATTAATATAGGTAGGTAGATAGGTACTTCAATTAAAGGGAAAGTTGGATAAGTACCTATTAACAAAAGTATTAACAACTAACACCAAACACCAAATAAAAAGTTAGATTCCTATTGGTATGCAGATAATAGGTAGTTACTTAAATTCTATGTGGGTACTTGACTTCAAGTAACCATAGAATACAGTAAAAGAATTATCGCGGTAAGTATTTTCTGATTATCTAAGGGTAGGTAAGGAAGTAGTTACTACACATATTTATTAGGGCAATGTTTATCAAACACTCGTAATTTGTATTTCAAGTGGAATCCGCTTTTTAACACCTATTAGGTATACCTACATATTATTTAGAAACAGCTTTTACTTTTATTAGATACAAGTTAAAAGTGTTTGATAAACTGGGTACCTAATTGATAGGTACCTATAGTATAAATATGTATACCTAAAACCCTAATATAATATATCACCCCAGAAGAAGTAGTGAAAACCTGCAAATGTTACGCTCAATTGAAAAGGTAATCCTTACTAATTTCCATAGTACCTACCTGTTTTACGTTTACAACTCTAGCGATTTAGTTAATTTCTTTTTTAAGTGACAGTTAGATAATACTTTCGACAGCTTAAATCTAATCGTAATCACTAACTATTCCCAGCGATAATGATGTACCTAATGATTGATAATAAGTATCAACTGTAAGTAGTTCAATCAAATAAAATAATAAGAAAGTTCAATTACCGTAATTAGGTCGAAACTGAAATTATACAATTCTTAAAGATTAGGAACCTAACCTACATCGCTAAAAATGAATCATTAACTTATAAGATAGGTATGTAAGTACCAATAACTGCCTATCTAGTCAATACGCTCTATTCTTGGGTTTAATTAATCTACAATTACACATTTAGTCTCAACCGCTCGTAGTGAACATGGCATCGCGTTCATCATATTATCGTAATTCAATCAAGCGAATCAAAATCGTTGAATGCCTGCTCCGTCGCGCAGATTATAATTATATAGATCAACGTTTTTATTGATACAGAATGAGTGAGGCGTCTATAGAGCAGTGAATAGCGAGCGACATGTTTGTTTTCATACCGGTCCGAATTAACGTCGCGATTGGTTCAAAATCCATAACTGGCCTCCGAGAGCCAGGTGTCGTTCACACCGCGGCCTCGCGCGCGCCTCGTCTCGTTAATCACTCGTGCTCGCTATTGTTAACGCACGGTGTACAGCCATCTTTGTCAAATTATGGACGATTCCGATTGATTTCAATAAATAATTGTGTTTGTGGTATCTAAATGAAACAAAACACAAATTTAGTGATATTGACGCTTTGTGTTGCGGGACGAAGGGACATTCTCTTTTGTTTTACTACTAACATCACTCTGTTGAATGGAAGCGTTACGACTTACGGCGTTAACGACCATTAAAATGATGGATGATGTCGTCTTTTGCAAAAAGAGTGCAAAGTGATCGTTATAGTAAATAATGTGAAGGGTGCATTTAGTGTTTATGTTTGGGCGTGCTTGTGATGAGAACTGCGTCGTAATTTGTCGTACACATTGCATAAATGAGTGGAATGGCGTTGCGGAGCGCGCGGAGCGGAGCATGCGCGCCAGTTGCCTCGCGATCTCCGGGAGCGCATTGAGTGTCCTTCGTTTACGTGTTTAGCAAAATGGGAAGGTCGAGATTCCCTGGCAAACCCCTCAAATTCCAAAACAGAAAGCGTATTAGTGTACTATCAGGTGCAGTGTATAATGAGAATGCTACGGAAAGCCAGTCGCTCGCTCGCGGCGGGACCGCCAATGTTTTCACTGGGGATAAAGAGGTAAACCTCGTTTGTTCTGATTGATAGTGTTTTTGACGAATGCGTTACATAAAATTAGTTGAACATATGCGGAAATGTTGTGTTTACGTAATGACTACTAGCATAAACGAGGGGCGATCGTAAGAAGCGTCAAATACGACAACGTACTTTGACATTTCTATGTTCCAGTTGTTCATGTCAACAGAATCTTTTATACAATTCCTAATGATTGCGTGAATTGCTTGATCTTGAAATGAAACGGACACATATAATACATCTAATCAGATTAATACTACAATTTCAAGTGTTGAATTCTTAACTTAATACCACTTTACAATATTATGAATTACCTATGGCATTTGGCATTTTGTTTGTTGTACCATTGTTTGGAATGGTATTAACAAACACTTATCTACATAAATAAGTATAAACCATATTGATGAACAGTTTTGGTTACATACAATAATAAACTGTTTATTATTAACTTTTGAATTAAAAATTCTAATTTGAATATAATATGACCCAATACAATATGTCAGTAGTGCAATAAATTTTATCATCATCTAAGGCTTACTGAATTGAATTGCATAATTGTCCACGTTTACAATTATATTTGGAAATATTTAATAATCTTTCAGGAAGAAGAAAAGAAAGAAAACAATAATGATAATGAAACTACAACCAGTGAAGATCAAGTGAATGATAGTGCAGCTGACAACAAACCAGATAATAAGGATACAACATCCAGTGAACCCAAATCACCTGTCCGAACACGGTCACAGAACAAAATGGAGCCTACTAAGAGTGAAAAACCTAAACCAGTGAAGAAAACTGTGACTTTTGGGACTGTTGAAAGCTGTGAAGACATATTCTTGCCTTTGAAAAAGATACCGTTGAAACATCATGCTCCACTTGTGCCCATTATTAAAAAGAAATCATCATTGAAACAAACAGAATATTCAACATTTAATAGCATACTTAAACCAGCAAAATTAACTGATTTGAGCTCGAAGTCATCTGAACATCATGAAGGATATTTAAGAAAAAATCTAAATCCATTGTCGAAGCCTATGAACAAGTTTTCACAATTCAGTGAAAGCCGTTGTATATCTCCACCACCAAGGAATATTTCACCCATGGAGAAAGATGGGGGAAGCACATCAAAATTTGTACTACCAGTTAGAAGTGCACATTCATCTCGTGTTATCAAGCCTAATAAACGATTTATTGATGGAGAAGAACAAAACACACTAACTGGTACACTAGGATCATCAAAAGTGCTTAAAAAACCTAAGTTGAAGAGGCTTGTTTTTAACAACTTATTGAGAGAAGATGGTGTACCAGAAGATGAAGCAATAGAAAATACAAACAATACTGAGAAGCCAAGAGACAAGCAACTTTTGACACCATCCAGTTTGTTTAAAGATAAAACTACAAATTCATTTTCTGGTCTTGGTGCCGGTTCTAGGAAGCCGATTCGTGACCTATTTTCTAACAAAGATAAAGAGCCAGAATATTCCCAGGATGAAAATTCCAACGTAGAAGGATTAGAAAAGGGTAAAGTTTCTGATCAAGCAACTAAGCAGAGCAAGGAAGAAAGAGCTGGGCATGCAATGCGTAAGCTCATGGATATCTCAGATGCAAGTAGCTCAACCAGTACAAGCAGTGGGTCAGAGTCTGAAGAAAGCTGGGATAGTGAAAGCATAGAAGGTAGTGGGAATGAGGAAGAGAAGCCACCTCCCAGTCCAGAACGAGAGAAATCAAATGCTAGTCAGCTTCTGAGTGGCAAAGTCATAATAAGAGAAGCCAGACTGCAACTAATCACTCCTGCTCAAGCTACAAGTGGGTTAGATGGCCCATTCTCTGCTCCTACATCTACATGTAAGTACAAAATCTCTTAGCAAGGGTGTTATTTACCTGCACAGAGTATCCAACAATGTATTATCTTGTTACATGGATTGTGAATGATATTACATATACACATAATCTTTTATTTGCAGCTCCAAATCCATCAACAACAGTAACTTGCGGTGTGTGTGGTGCAGTTCGTTTCTATAAATTTGTGAAGCAAGCACGTAAATTCGGAATATATTCCTGTGAATCTTGCCGAAAATTTATTACCAAGCTGCTGAAGAGGGAAAAACTATCTCATAAACATGGCACAGTTGTTATGCAATGTATGAGAGAAGAAGGTCAGTGGATAAATTTTCTTATGATGGACTATTGGTATTAGTAATTAGAAAAAATAAAATAAAAACAGCAGGTGATTAAACAAATTGATATCTTCGTTTCAGGTAACTGCATTGTGCCTCCAGTGGTGAGATCACAACAGTGGAAGTTAGTACGCTCTGAAAACAAATCTCGGTGCCCTGCCTGTTGGCTGAAGATGTGTTTAAGAGCATTCCAAGTCCCACCAAGCATAAGAGCAGGCCTCACAGCAATGTTGCCTCCTTCAATGAGGGCAAGCGTCAAGCTATCTGGGCCTTTAGTGCAAGTCAATCCACTGAGGCTTGGTGCGAGCAACACCTGGACCAGCCAACCTACACCTGCTTTAACTAACAGCTCTGAAAGTGACAGCAAAATATTTATGCCCTTAAAATCCAGCAAAAAATCTGATGAGAACAATGAAAAGATTGACAAAGTCGAAAAGGCAGAAAAGGTTGAAAAGAGTGAGGTGTGTATTCTGTCAGAAAATTACTTTTTAAATAATGGTAACATTTCTTTCAACATTTATTTATTTTATATCCAAATTTGCAGGAGAAAGATAAGGATAAACTGAAGAAAGACAAAGTTTCTGTCGAAGAAGAGAGTGAAGAATTCAGTGAAAACAGAAAACGTCGGTTAACAAGGGTTAAAGTCCGAAAGAAAGACAAAGGTGACACAAATCAACAGTCAGAAGATCCGAAGCGCCAGAAGGTAGAACTTAAGGGCCCAAGAGTTAAACATGTGTGCAGAAGTGCGTCAATTGTTTTGGGACAACCTATTGCTACATTCCCTACTCAAGAGGAGAAAGACAAGCAAGACAAACCGGCATCAGAGGATGATAGCAGTTTACTGACTGTGGTTGAAACAGCTACTGTTACACAAGAAGTGCCTGTCAATGAAATTGAAATGGACTCTGAAAATAAAGCTCCCCAATTACTCCCTGAAGTTCCGATTGCTAAGGATGTTGACATTGAAATGAATGTGGAGCCCAAGAAAAGAAAAATGGATGCTGTGGTCCCTGTTAAGCTTCCATCTAAACCAGAGTCGAGTGAAGATGAGACTGTGATGGATCTTATACCCAAAAAGGCCGTCATGAAACCACTTACCAACATAACAAATGTAAGTCATGTTCTTTTGTGTTTGTTTATCTCTTCTTGTTTACAGATTTTTCAGCTGTCTACTAAATTGTACAATGCCAAGATGAATAAATATCATTAAATAGTCAAAATAGTGTATACCTCCTCATCAAATTCTCAACTTTATAAGCATGTTTATATGTCATCACTAATAAAAATAATTACACTTACAGATGCGTGGCCGTTCACAGAAATTCAACCAAAACAGGCCAGAGTTGATCTGTGTAGACTTCTGGGAGAGTTATGATCCTGATGAAGTATGCAGCTCTGGTTTTGGAGTCATTGGGACTGCTCCATTTACTGTTGCAAGGTTGTGCTTCTTATGTGGGAGTGCTGGGAAAGAAAAGGTAAGAAATTCTATTAAGAATAAATACTTAAACATTGTTTTGAAATTCACCAATTGCCATACCCAACTTTCACTACCATATATTTTTTAAGGTTACATTTAAGACATTCTTTGATAAACGCATATGCAGACAGCAAAGGGATGTGTCCATCTAGAATCTAGGGGACAACAGTAAATAAATAGGTAAATAATAAATAAATAAATCGGCTAGGAAATAAGTGTTTCGTTCGTACCATCACGCTTCCGCGCCGTGCTGTCCCGCTTCCTCGGTCAGTGCGTTTCGACCTTAAGAGGCATATTTCACTTTGATACTTATGTTTATGTAGTAATTGTACTGTATGGTATCATAAATGATGATATGATGAATAAGGTGTCCCACAAGATTGACTGAGATCTCGCTCTAGGCCAGCTGTCCTTAACCTTTTTGGTTGGCGACCCGCATTTCAAAAATATAATACAAGCCACCAATCCGATTAATAATGAAGAACATAATATTTCCCTATGCGACTCCCTATCATGGCTGGCGTTCTAGCTTTATACACTGCGACACAATTTTGTTACTGTAATTGGTGTTGTCAAAAAAGTTGTCAATCAGTGATTGCGATGTGTTTTTTCACAAGTTCCCAACTCCAAATTTGGGTTGCGACCCAAGGTTAAGAAACGATGCTCTAGCTAGGCAGTTGGGTCGTGGATGTATGCTATGCCTATATCCGGCAAAGGAAGTTGTCCGGCTGATGTCTATGTCAAATTTCAGATGCTGGTGTGCACGAGCTGCTGCGAGTGGTACCACACATGGTGCGCCGAGGACCTGGCGCGCGGCGGCTGGACCTGCGCGCGCTGCGTGTCGTGCGCGGCGTGCGCGCGGCCCGCCGCCCGCCTGCGCTGCCGCAGCTGCGCGCGCCACTACCACGCCGCCTGCCTGCCCGCGCCGCCGCCCGCGCACCGCAGCGACTGGCCGCAGGTAAGCCGGCTACAGACTGCGCGCGCCAAACCGCCCGAACATGGTTTGCGTTCGAGCAAGGCCTGCTGCGGAGCGAACCGATCACTGTCGGTTTTGTGTCTGCATCAACAGAGCTCCAAGGAGCCAGTTTTGATAGACGAGCGGATGATTGCTGCATGAACTGTAACTGTTTACTGTTAAAAGATCAAATAAAAATGGCAAATACCAATTTTAAACATTTAGAATAGGGATGATGACAGGGTTAAAAATATATCATTCTAATTTTATTAGTCCGTAAATTAGATTATGGAAAAACATTAGACACCAAGAAAAGAAAGAAAGAAAGATTAGATAATTAAACATCGACAAAGGTACAGATCATCAAACTTCCTGAGGGCTCGTGACGTCACGTTTGAGTAAAAATCAGTACAATTTTTACTCAAACGTGACGTCACGCGAAACTTTTAGGCTCTGTATTATCGTCATTTTTCGTCTGTCAAATAAAAGAAAAAATATGGGTACAATATTTTTTAATAGGTAGTCTATCTGACGGACTAAATAGTTTTTTCTAGTCATCTAGCCTATTGTCAAGATTACAGGTTCGATTCCTAAATATGTTTTTTTAGGGTTTCACACCCAAATGGTAAAAACGGGACCCTATTTCTAAGGCTTGGCTGTCTATCCGTCCGTCTGTCACCAGGCTATATCTATATATATATATATATATCTCAAGAACGATGATAGCTAGACAGTTAAACAAATACTAAAAAAAAACACCTACTTAAGGGAGGCTCTCATACAACGATCGTCATTTTTTTTGGTGTTATTGGGTCGATATAAAAAACGGCAACGATAACAGACACTTGAAATATTCACAGAATATTGAGTTGTAAATAAAATTCGTATTTACGAGGTCATAGAAAAAACGTGTCCTTTTGCAGTTGTACGAAACCCTTCTAGCGCGAGTCCGATTAGCATTTGCCCGGTTTTTTCATGGAATCTGGTTTCAATATTCATTCTGTTTCCAAAAAATATTTATTGTACCTGTATTTTTTTTATTTGACAAGAAATGACGGGGATACAGTGTTCTGAAATTTCGAGTATCGTCACTACGTGGTCCAAATTTAAATTATACCATTATTTATTATTAATCTAACTAAAGGATTAATTAGAACGATATATTTTAGTTTAGGTTAGATAATTAGGGGAAAGTGAAACCCGCATAAAAATCTTACTGATTTAATTTCAGATTTGCAGTACATGCCTGAAATGCAAGAGTTGCGACAGTAGTCGCGTGAGCAAGTTTGTTGGCAGTCTACCATTCTGTGGACCTTGCTTCAAGCTACGACAGAAAGGCAACTATTGTCCGCTATGCCAAGCCTGTTACAGGGACAATGATTTTGACAGCAAGGTAAATAAATTGCTTTTATTTTGATACAATTTTCTAAAGAGTGTTTATGAAAGGTTACATTTCCTAAAATTTTGTACATTAACATCTATGCTCATATCTGAAAGTATGATTAATAATGTGATATATTTTTCTAGATGATGGAGTGCGGCTGGTGTGCTCGCTGGGTTCACGCTAGCTGCGAAGGATTATCAGGCGAGGACTACCAACTACTGTCTGCTCTTCCTCCATCCATTGAATACATTTGTTGCAAGTGCATGCCCAACGATCCTCCATGGAGAAAAATGCTTACTGATCATCTTAAAGGAAAACTCTTGCATTTGTTAAAACTACTGGCAAAAAACAGAAAGGCATGTGCACTTCTTAAGTTGACACCACACAAGAATACACCAGTGCCTAACAAACCATACAGAATAATGTCTCCACAAGCAATCAGGAAATTGCATTTCGATAACGCCGATGAATCTATGAAGAATACGTCGGAGACTAAAGTGTATAGAAACACATCGAGAGGACGACGAAGCAATTACGCACAGAAATCTGATGATCCAAGTACATCGCAAATATGGCACTGTTCGTCCTTGCTAGACGTAGAAATGGAAAAGGAAGGAATCCCACATCCTGTACATAAGATCGTAAACCTACAGGAACCACTCATGCAAAACAAAGAGATATGTTTCACCACTGGACTTTTTGGTACTAAGACCGAATATGACACTCCCTGCGTGGAAGTACATGAGAATAATCCCAGCCAAAAAAACGAAAAGGCGACGACAATGTTGCCTACAACTGTACATGACGACAAATATGAGGCTATTTCCGATGATGACGAACCTGTTAATAATTTTCCAACAGAACGCAGTGAACAAGAGCTCAGTCCAGCTTTAATACGTGATCCAAATATGCACGGAGTCACAAGCGGCATTGATGAATTAAGTAGGATCGTATCGCCGTCTTTGCTTGATATCAAGAAAAGAGTAAACAGTGACGAGTATGTTTCGTTGAAAAATTTCAATCATGACATGAGAGAAGTTATTCAAAGAACAAGTAATGAAGATTTAAAAACTATATACAAGGAATTATTCTCAGAGACATTCCCGTGGTTTGATTGTGAAAATAATTGCCTGCAACCTAACTTGGAAGTTGAAAGAGAACAGGATGAAACAGAATCCTTTAAAGACCATGAAATCAGTGACAGCAAAGGAGTCAATGTGGCTGCGCAGTCTATCGCGCGTCCAATAGATCAAACAGTGCCAAAATTAGAAGTAGAGGGTGACAAGGAAGATGAAGACTTACTGGAATTTTACCCAATTGTTGATTCAAGAACATGTGTCCTTTGCAAAATAGTTGGTGATGGTTCACCTGCAAATGAAGGCAGATTACTCTATTGTGGCCAGAACGATTGGATTCACGCCAATTGCGCTTTGTGGTCAGCTGAAGTGTTTGAAGAAATTGATGGCTCACTGCAAAATGTACATTCAGCTATTTCTAGAGGAAAAATGATCAAATGTGCTGTCTGTGAAATGAAAGGTGCAAGTGTCGGTTGTTGTGCGAAAAATTGCAGTGAGACATATCATTACGCATGTGCTAGAAAAGAAAGTTGTGCCTTCATGGATGATAAAAGAGTGTTTTGTCCAACACATGGAAAAGACGTCCCCAAATTAAGTCTACAAAAAGATGCCGACTTTGAGCTCACTAGGCCAGTATATGTAGAACTTGATAAAAAGAAGAAAAGGTACAGTGAAATCAAAAAAGTACAATTTCTGATGGGATCTTTAACAGTCAATAGCCTTGGAAAAATAGTGCCATCTGTCTCAGATTATGAAGATTTTCTGATGCCTGTTGACTTTTCGTGTACTCGTCTGTTCTGGTCGTGCAAGAAGCCACTGAAAATAGTAAGATATACTATCAAAACGAAGTTAATTTTAGCTGAACCATTGCCTGGATTTGACTTTGGAGTAAATATTACAGTGGATCACTCTATGGATGTGCAAGTTGTCGATAGAGTAATGGCTGAAATAGGAGCTTGGCACGAAAGTTTAGAAACTGGGACAGGAAAGTCCCCCTTTATGCTTAAAACTGACAAATCGCCAATAAAATTTGGCAATGCACTGACTCTTGAAGATTTAGCTGTAAAACAAGTTGTAGAGCATTTACTAGACAATGTTTGCAAGCAAGAGCAACAAGACGAAGAAGAGCCACAAAATACAGCAGATCTTTTGCCACCAGAACTGAAAGACGCAATATTCGAAGATTTAAATCACGATCTTCTAGACGGAATTTCAATGCAAGATATTTTCCCCAAATTGATGTCTTACGAGGATTTCGTTGCTATGGATTTAAAAAATGAATTCTATGGATCCATTACTCAATCAGATGATAAAAATAGTGACAAATCGGATTCTCGATCGACCACTGACTTCATCGATGAATTGCTTAACGCACGGCTGGAGTCCGGAAGCAAAGAGTTGAAAAGAAGTAAATCTGAGATGCTTTTACAAAACCATAACTTGAAAACATTAACAACTGGTCGTGGGCAACAAAGATCGAGTAGTCTAACATGGAATAATAAATTTGACACCACTTTGCTGTCTTCCACAATCAAGAGGTGTAAAATGGGCAGAACCTCCACAGTAACTGGTAAACTAAGCCCTGCCCAGAGAGTTGCAATTACTGATATTCCACTTGATACTATCAAAGAAACTGAGCCAAGTATGGCTGATAAGAAAGTTAAATCTGAACCCAGTAGCAGTAGTGTTTGCGAAGAAGCTCCACATACCAGTGGAATTAGCTTCCGTGCCGCATCTCCCAAACCCAAAGATGAAAGCAGAAACGAAAAATCTGACAAGACTGAAGGGTATTATACTGATGTAATAGATTTCTACACTAAGATACAGTGCAGTCCAATATCACAACTAGATGGAGCTGCTGATTGGTCCGGATCGGAGAGCACTTGCAGTTCACGGCCAGATAGCCCACGTGATGATGGCTTTTCGCCTATATCTCAATTAGATGGAGCTGAAGATCACCACGATACGCCAAGAAATCAAACCAACCAGTATCTCTACCGGGCTAGTGGTTCTGAAAGTACATACACAGTAACAATTGCAGGAAACTCGCTTAGTGGCCAGCCAGAACTTGTTATGAGACCATTAGACGACGGATCAGGAATGTCAGGACAGTTGGAGCAGCCCGTAAGGTGCGATAGGTGCCAATGCACATATAGAAATAAAGAATCATATGACAGACACGTACCATCGTGCGATATGATGTCGACAAGCGAGAGCGAGAGTGAGAATCCGAAATCACCTGAAAATAGAACATTAACGACATTACAGAACGCTTTTCAAGGTGCTTTTGCTCAGCCTATGATCATACATGCTGGTGTCGTCAGTGGCACAGAAAATACTGTCAAAGCAGATGGTATTTCCGCCAGAAGGACGTCAATAAACACAAGACAGATCACTATCAATGGCACCATAGTAGAAACACCTTCACCTGGCCCATCAAATGAAATGACTATGACTATTACCGAACAAATGAAATCTGGAACGGTAATTTTCGATCAAAGCAAAACTACAAACGTTCAAGTATCTGCAAATCAACAAGTTCTATCATCTCCTCAGATTGTTGTTACGCCTCAAATGCTTCTTCCTCCCAAAACAAGTTCGGCAGGGGGACAGAAAATAATGGCTCCGCAATTAATAACGCAACCTGGTGTCTTACCCTACAATATATGTGTAAAGCCAGGAAATTCTAATATCCAACAAATACAAGGAACTGACATGGCTCAATTTCTATCCAGTGCGGGAGGGATACAAGTTATTTCATCTAACTCGAATCAAGTCTTAACATTGCCTTCAAATCAAGGAAATATTACAACAATGGTTCAAGGCAAAAGTCAAGTAACAAATTTCCCCAACATGGCAAGCGCGTCATCAATTACTTTACCCGTAAATTCGATTCAAGGAATGCAAAATGCTTCCATCATTCAAAACATCCAACCGATGATACGACCTCAAATACAAGGAAATCCTACCATTGTAGTGCCAGCAATGACTGCTCAGCGACTAACATCCCCAAATACGCACAAGCAGCATATTATACTGCCAGGAAATCCCCAGAAATCCCCGAAGAAGCAGCCGGCCCCGGTGCAGCCTAAACCAATTTTCCAAGCTACCAACCGTGGTAGAGGTCGACCTATACCAAAACCTGCTCCAATTAAAAGACGAAACAACCTTGACAAAGCATTTACTACCATCAATCAATCTCCTATAGGAGCGGGGAATACGGTTATCCAATTACAGACTAATAATCAAGCAGGTCAACCGTCTATCATAGTGCAACCAGTGGCAAATCAAAACATCATGTCTGCGTATGTAGAAGCTCTATCACAGCAGCAGAACCAGAACATGCAGTACATATCAATAGCACCTCAAGGAGATTTCAAAACTACACCAACTCAATTTATACCTCAAAGTGGTCTTATGCCACAAACATTCCAAATTCAACAAACAGAATCAGGAGGTCTGGTGGCAGTACCGAGTGGAGGAATTCCGGTATTACTACCTCAAGGAAATGTTGGAATCTTACCTCAAACTATACAACAAGGTGCAACTATTTTGCCTCAGGGAGCACTTCAAACTCAAGGCATTATATCACAAGGTCCTAATGGTCCGACTATCTTACCACAAACGATACATACGCAGAATGGAACCACTATAATTCCACAAGGCCACAATGCAACTCTCCTGCCCAATAATACATTACAAGCCGGAGGAGCTACCGTCGTGTCACAAAGTGGGATTGGGAATGGACAGAGCACTATATTGCCAAATGCTCTACAATCTCAAGGAAATACTCTAATATCATCAGGCACTGGCACAACGATATTGCCACAAGGAACTTTGCTGCCACAATTTTGCAACGACCAAGTTATACTCGGTTCTACACCTACTTTAGAGATGGTCACTGATCCATCAGGCTGCATGTATTTGACAACAACACAGCCAGTATATTACGGTCTCGAAACAATAGTGCAAAACACTGTAATGTCATCACAACAGTTCGTTTCGACAGCCATGCAAGGAGTGTTGGCACAAAATAGCAGTTTTTCCGCTACGACAACACAAGTATTCCAGGCTAGTAAAATAGAACCAATAGTAGAAGTTCCTACTGGTTATGTAGTTGTAAACAATGTTGGCGATGGAGTTAATCAGGTGGCATCGTCAACGCCTAATGTGGTTACAGCACAATCTGTACAATCATCGCCTCAAAATGTGAAGACAGTCAAAACGCCAGTTCCCAATTTAACCCTACAACCTCTGCCAGATAAACTAGCAAGTAATAACGCTAACCGACACACTCCAAAACTGATACAAATGAGTCCAGTGTCGTTATCAATGGGCTCGCACTCGGGACCCACTTTTATAACGGGACGACAGAATATAAATCCAATAACATCTCAGATTCATGGAATGACAATATCAAGCACCCCTCAACACTTCCAACGGTCTAATATGTGTAAACCACACAATGTGACAATGGCACCAAGTGTCACTTTGGTGTCCTCGACTGGGCAGCCTGTAATGGCCATCTCACAATCAGTACCACATTCAGTTTCATCGTTCTCTATACAATCCATTCCCATATCACAGCCTATTGTGTCCAGCTCAATAGCGCCATCGATGAATAAAAATAACATTAAAATGGAAAATTCGCACGTTATAGAAATTAGTGGAAATCTACAGGAAATATCGAATTCCAATAGTATGCCAACAATAAGTGTTACTCAGAGTTTGAAATCGCCAACACCTTGGAGACAACTTACTCAGCCTATAAGCAGTGCAGAAATCAAAACAGATTTACAAAATATAACCGTTAAAACCAGCAATGTAAATGCCTCTACAATGAACATGCACAGCAACATCAACAATTCTCAGCCTGGGAGATCACATGGGCATACTGAGCCTGAAAAAATCAACCAAAGCACATTGGTACCAATGTCCACCAGTGCACAGATTTCCACTGTGAATCTTCATGCTCAACAATTTGAGCCAGTTAATAATGCGAGCCACCATACGTCGCATACAACATCAAATAATGTTATTCAAATAACGGCCGGAAACATATATCCTCCGTGTTCAGTCATGAACAGTAACTTTGATGCTGATACATCGTTAAAGCTGAGTAAAATTAACGCTCTTTCAAAAACTGAAGGTGGACATCTTAATTTTTCACAAGAAATAATGGCGTCTCATTCTCAACAGCATAACCAAAATGACAAAACATTCCAGAATATGGGGCCTAACGATAACAAGCACGGTATGGATAATGTAAATAATCAAATGAATATTCATAAACTGAATAGCTGCCAGATGGCGAGCAATATGAACAATAACATGGCGAACACACCAGCTATAAGTATAATACCACATAATGTTATGCGACCGCAAATGCAGCACAACCAGAACACTATCTCTGTCTCTAACAACCAAGCCCAAATGTGCTCAATATCAAATCCATCTTCTCATGTACAGTCACAGATTCTAAATTCTGGAAATAATTCCCACCAAAATATGAATATATCGTGTGAAGAATTAAGCAATAATAGATTGAACACTGCAGTAACAAATGATAACAACATGCAACAAAACAACCAGCAGCATGATATAAATGCTGCTATGAATAATACGTCGAATGTATCCCATGGCAACATGCAAATTATTTCACATGATAATTCGCAACATAATACAAATCAAATTCATATAATGAACGGTCAGATTCAACATAACAGGCAAATTGAAAGCAACAATCAACTGCAACAATTGAATCAAGGTTCATTAAGTAGATCTTTCCATGAAAACGTAACAACTGGTCAACAGTCCCACAATCAAACAAATATGCTTTCCAACCGCAATACTCCTGATACCAATATGATAAATCAATCGATGAACATGCATAACCTTGGTAACAATCATGGCATTAACAGACCACAGACTGAACTAAATCAAATGCACAATATGTCGCCTTCAATGCCTAGCTTAAACAATATACAAAATAATCGAATGGTAATTGAAAACATGCAGTCACATAGCATCAATAATATGAACCACCAAATGCATACCAATAGAAACTTGGATGGTTTGCACAACTCGCAAATGCATAATATGCAGCAAATAAATCATCATTTGAATAACAGCAATAGACCACAAATGGAGAATAATAATTTGCATTCAAATCAACAAATTACTATACAGCAAAACAGATCAATAGAGAATGTCGGACACCATCATCAACATCAAATGCCTAATCTAATGCAAATACAGAATAATCGCCCTCATATGGAAAATAACAATTTAATGAATATGCACCAACACCTGCCCAATCAAGTCCACAACAGACAAATGGAAAATAGTATGCATATGCACCATATGTCAGGCAATGTACCCAATATGAATCTCAATAATCAGATGGATAATTCCAATTCATTGCATAGTCTTCACGGTAATAGACATGAAAATAATTCCATGACAATGCAAAACCTGAATGCCATGAATCAGATGTCTAACAACAGGAACACAATGGATCATCCGTCGATGATACAACATCAAATGAATAACATAAATAATGTGAACATGCATAACAGTAGCATGCAGATAAGCGGGAACAACAATCACCAGGCAATGAGCAGTTCCATTATGCACGGTCCTAATATACCTGATATCAAGAATGAAATCCAAAATTCGTGTAGTGGAAGTTGCTCTAGCAATAGCACCCAATTTACTAGCAATCAATCTTCGTTCGAAATGTGTTCAAATTCAAACATTACCACCAGCAACAATCTGAATATGACTGCTGCAAACATGATGCACGGTATGACTGTTAATAACTCGAACATGTCTAATAATATGATGCTGAACACAGTCAATAACGGTAGCATGTACGGAACTACAGGTCAAAACAACATATCAGGTCATGACATGCTTATGAATTGCAACAACACCTCTGATTTGAATATTAATAATCTTATGCCAAGCAACTCTAATCACATGATGATGAACAATTCTCAATCCCACTCTACGGCCAATCAAAATCAGATTCTTGGAAACCAAGTATCTAACACTACTCAAATAAATATTAATAGCTGCAGTATGAGCACAGCAAACAACCCAGCGCAGAATCAAATGACCAATATGGACAATCAACTTAGTCGTCCAAATCTTGTTAATGAGACGCCTAAGTTCATTCAGGAAAATTTAAGAACCAAGAATATTATGGGTCCACCATCAAATACCAATTTATCTTTATCAAATATTCCCAGTAATGACTGTGCCAAAGTTAATATTGTGAATACCGATAAACAAAACCATACTATATCAATGAATAATCAAATGGGGTACATGCAGATGGGTTCCCAGAATAACCGCGTGATCAATCTACCGGAAAGAAATAGATTGTCGACTCCAGCCATAGAGAATAGTATAAATCAACATGTTCCACAACAGCATAACATACGCGTTGTGACGAATAACACAAGCAACAGTGTGGCTGATCCTCTAAATTTCCAGCAAAAGAGTGAAAACAGTGGGACAATGATTAACGTGCCATTCCAAGCAATACCAAACAGCGCCCCTATGAATATTAACGTCAATTCCAGTAATAACACTGTCAATATTACTGTTCAAAACAACCTTGTCGACCCTAAGATTGCCTCTAAATCTGCTACCGATATTAGCTTCCCGCTGCAACCCAACACCAATATAATACAAAATCAAAGTAATAATGGCAATATGATATGTATACCAGTTCCTAACAATACGATCAGTCTACCCACTCAAAATTCTTCTAGTATTACTTTACCAAAAGCACCGCCCACTCAACAGTCAGGTATACCAACAAATGTTGTCAATCCAATGTCTATGAGACCAATGAATAGAGTATTACCTTTGCACCGTGACGGCCAAAGTAAATCATCTTCTAAAACCGCCACGGTTACATCTAAAACATCAGGAGTACCAAAACAAAGAACAGTTAGTCACGACATGCCTGACCTGAACATCAAAGACGAGACAATTGATAGTGATTTAGAAAAGGCAATAGAGGAATCCAAAAGAATGATGGAACTAGAAAAAGCTAATAGGAAAAAGGAGGAAATGGATGCGGCTCGCGCCATACAGCTTTCAACTGAAATACATCAAGCTAGCCATAGCTCTGTTACTCCCATAGTCGCTCAGGCCAGTTTAAGCGAGCCTGTTCCAATTACTGGTGAAATGACATCATTGCCCAATTTGGATGCTGAAATGATAGTCGTGGAACCACCAAAAATTTTGCTAGAAAAAGACACGAATAAACATCATGAACCGTCTAAAATAGCTAGTGGTCCACAAAAATTACAAAAAAGACCTTTAAGCGACAAAAAAATAGATAACGAGGTAGTTGCAACTAAAAGGCCGACAAAGGTAGCAAAAGGACAAGAGAATAAGGGATCCTCCATGCCTAAGCAACAGAATGATCCGCCAAAAGATGACGGCCCCAAGTTAATATACGAAGTGACTTCTGAGGATGGATTTAACTACTCATCAACTTCATTGACTGACCTTTGGGCTAAAGTGTTAGAAGCTGTACAAAACGCGAGAAAGCAGTCAGGTCTACCACAAGTACAATATAATCTGCCGTCTACTTTATCTGGAGTTCATCTACTTGGACTTAACAACAATGCTTTGAAATATCTCATTGAACAACTACCTGGGGTAAGTACGACATGATATAAATGTCTACATGCAGTTTATCTTTTCATAGATTTAATATTTATTAATAATTTTCAGGCGAGCCGCTGCACAAAATACAAGATACGCCAAGGAAGGCAACTGAACAGTTGGGACAACGATTTGGACTTGAGTGAAGGCTTCAAGGAGAGTCCATGGGGCAGTGCTCGCACTGGGCCGATATCCAGAAAACCAACACACGACATGTTTAGTTGGATGGCTTCTCCTTTCAGAGAGGAACCACCAGTGTTTAGCGGGCAGGACGGAGAAAGTTCCATTTCTAGGTAAGTAATTCTTTAGTCTTGTTTTACGTTCTACTTTATTGTTTCACAAACTTTTAACACATTATACTTGGTACAGAAATCAATCTTGGCAAGATTTTAAGTAGTGTAAGTAAATTCGCTCATCGCATTAGCATGGTAAAAGCGATGAGCGAACTTACTCCCATTACTTAAAAGTTAAATGCCAGGGACTGTATGGAAGTATGGATATCTAAATTGTGTAACGACATAAGTTCGGATGACAAAGTAGGCCAAAACGTTAAAATACATAATTTTATTATGTGTTTTTTTATCTTGCCAATTCTTCGCACTTAGTGTAATTTTCATAGAAACTTTCTAACGAGTCTACAACTTTACTGATTGCATATTTAATTTTTTTTAGGCGATTAGCCACTTTACCAGCGGCTATGCGGTTCAGACAACTCAAGGAAACGTCGAAGGCGTCAGTAGGAGTTTACAGATCTCACATTCACGGTCGCGGTCTGTTTTGCAAACGTGAGATTGAAGAAGGTACGTGCCTATTATAAATTTCAGTTATAGATTTATATTTGTTTTATTGTAAGCCATGTACTTTACGATTTATATGTAACTAGCTTTCCGCCCGCGGCTTCGCCCGCTTGGAATTCGGTATTCGGCAAACTATATTTTTGTTTTTCCTCGGGAATATCAATTTTTCCGGGATAAAAAGTGCCCTATTATATTATTTAATCCGGACTTCTAACTTTACGTCTGCAAAATTTCAAAGCAATCGGTTCAGTAGTTACGGCGTGAAAGCGGAACAAACAAACAAACAAACTCACTAATCACTCTCAAATTATAATATTAGTAAGGATTATTTTAACATAAGTAGCTTAGTTTTTAACACACACATTAATTAGTAATCACGCCTGTATTCCCAAACGGGGCGGGCAAAGTACAAGAAACTCTAACTAAATAGATTAAACCATGACTATTTCACGTTTCGTAGCCACTTCTCATTTTTTGTTCGTTTTTAATCGTTACTTCATTTTAGGAGACATGGTTATCGAGTACGCCGGAGAGGTGATTCGCGCGGTACTAGCCGACCAGCGCGAGAAGCGTTACGAGGCTATGAGTGGTCGGCGCGGTGTCGGCGGCTGTTACATGTTCCGAATCGACGACAACCTCGTAGTCGACGCAACACTTAAAGGAAATGCGGCGAGGTTCATCAACCATTCCTGCGATGTAAGGATTTTGCTATACTGAGGGACCAACGGTCTTTTAATGTTGCTAATGTAATTTAACTAAGCTTATATTGTTCATAAATTAATCAGCCTCTTTATCGTTTTCAGCCGAACTGCTACTCGCGCGTCGTCGACATACACGGCCATAAACACATATTGATATTCGCTCTGCGCCGCATCAGCATAGGCGAAGAACTGACTTATGACTACAAGTTCCCCTTTGAAGACGTTAAGATACCCTGTACGTGCGGCGCGAAGAAATGCCGCAAGTACCTTAACTGAGAAAATAATCAAAAACAGTGAGTGGTTTGCCAGTGTCAATTACAATGTGTATAACTATCTATTGACGTTGTCTTTGCAGCTAAAGTTAGTATGAATTATAATGATTGCAAACTATTTTAAATGTGCAACGAAGTAACCTTTATACTAATTCTAAGGACAATGAATATAATAACGGACAATCAGTAATATATTAACTGTCAAGCGAGCCGCATGGGCTTTAATTAGCATAATATTGAAAAGTACATAACTGAATAAGACAACACTTATATTTAGAAAATATTTTAACATCACTATCATTTCGACTAAATAATGGCGTAAGTAATTAGGGAATGAAGAAAAATTCGATTGATCTCGTAAGAATTCAATGAAGTGAGAGTTTGTGTGATTTCCAACGGATCGTGAAAGAATAAACGACAAGACAGTATAAGATACGGTGCATCTATTTTCTTCATTTCACTCTGGGATCATTGGCATTAATCTTAATTTCCAATATGCACAAATATTACTGCAGTTGTATAAGGAAAGGGTTTCATTTCAATGTTAATTTACAAAAAAATATGGCTAAACACCTTTATTTAACTTTAACGAAAAAAAATTTTTTAGCCTAATATATCCCACTGCTGGGCAAAGATTTCCCCTTTCTTCAGTCACTCTTCCCTATCTTGAGCATGCACCTGCCAATCGGCCTGAAAATTATTAAGGTCATCCCGCCACCTCCTCTTGGGTCTGCTCCTGCTCCTTTAGCCATCCCTCGGAACCCATTCGGTAACGATTCGTGCCCATCGGTCTGGGTGCATTCGGCAGACATGTTACTATTGTTACAGACTTACAGTAACTGTAACAATATTAGTTAAAATTCGAAATTCCGATCATTGCCCAGCAACATTAAGAAGATAGATGCCCTGTACCTACTTAATGTCAAAAAGGCGTTGACATGAAAATACTTAGTCATCGTAATAAAATGCTCCGTTCGCGAGAAACGAATGTTGGTGGGATACCTATTTGGAATGAAAATACTGGGTCGAGCAGTCTTTATATATTTAATATGTGACAATAAGTCATTGAACATATCTGATGTAAGAGTTGCCATCTCGCAGCTCGGCGTGCTAGCCGTCGAGAGCGGTACATGTCGAAAACAATCATGAATCTTGTTATGATCTCTTTCTTGAATCTACCCAGTGTTTAGAATTGTTGGATTGTATAATAAGTTGGACTTATTTTTGATTCAAAATATTATTTTGTGATAAGTTTATACATTGTGTAAATATTTTTAAGTTGTATTATTTATAGATTGATTAATTGGTTCGCGAACGGCTTAACTGTCTACCTAAAGTTCTTTGATGTGATATAAGTTGAGCCCTGGTCTCGTGGCGTGAGAGGATTGGTTAGTGCATAGGAGATAGTGTATATTTGTTCCTCAATTTTGTTTTTATGTGTTTTCACTTCGACTAACATAACATGTACATATTATTAGGGGAAATAGGATTTAAAAATAATTAATTAGTTCATTCGAAAAGGGTAGCAAAGTTACAAGTACAATGTTACTTTTTAGTAATTTTAAATGGATATTGTATAGTGAAATGATTTGTAAATAAGAGAAATTATCTGTCATAATAATGAGGTTAAACGACAAATTGTTTTATTGTAGTCATAGCGTAGGTTGTACTTGAGGAGTATGCGGTGTAAATATAAGTTATTCGGTGTGCGGGACGGTTTGCGAGGGCGGAGGTAGCGCGAAGTTGTTCAACAACTCCCAGTACATAGCACGGTTTAACAGGATTATGCACATTTTGTCAGCTTTAATATTGCAGCACACTATCTTAATCGAAGTGTTTTATTGTCAGATTATATATGGACACATCTATTACATAATTTTATTTTATTTTTACAATATTAATTCGTTTTTTAATAATGAAAATGTTGTATAGATATTTTAACGCATTTATAGACTGAAGCATGTACATCACAATAAAATCTAATCCATCACATGAAAATATTAAATAATGGCAACAGTATGCAAATATCATTAATTGTTTTTAGTTCCTTTTGTTTACTGGAAATCATGAAATATAATTAATTAATTGGATGCCATAGGCTTTAATTTGGAAGAATGATGTTATTGCCTCTATCAATAGCAGTATTAAAATAAAATAATCGTGTCAACAAGTATTTTCTATAAATAACAAGTCAATAGAGCAGATAAAGTAGTTTGAAATCTAGTACTGTAACAAGAATTTGTACATGAAATTAATATAAGTACTGTGAAGATGGTCCGAAACCTAAAATAGATAATTATACAATTCAGTGTTATTGTAATTCTAATAAGTAAATGTCTCGAAAGTTATGATGGAAAACCCTTGTTTATGAAAATGTACAGAGATAATTTCGCACGCGTTTAGTATGATGCGATACTTACACGTTCAGAATTCAGTAGATTTAGAAAATACTTATAATTATACCGTATCCATAGCACAGTGAGTGACATCGTCCTCTACATTCTAAGTGGGTTTTCTTTTCATAAACTAAAGAAGTCGTTATTTTTTTTACATTTTGATACAAGAGTTAGTCGAAGTTAGCTTACATTGAATTGTAATAAATACTAATTAACATCTATTTGTTAAAATTTAGTTTGTATAACATAAGAAGACTAACAAAATTTTCCTTTCTAGACTTCCCAGAACCTTCACTTTGAAAAAAACATGGTCTTTAATTTATTGACATAAGTTTTATAAAACAAAAAAAAACCTGCAATGCATTGTGCATTATGTTACAAAAAGTTAGACCAAACGTCACCAAGTGACGCATTCTAATGTTAACATCTGCTTTGCATTAAGTGTAATCTGCTCTTGATATTATTTTCTATGTTAATGTAACGCTTTTATTTTACAAGTACACAATGCCATTTTGCCTAATATTATTATTATTATATTGATTGCTTTAAAAGCACCACTTTTACAATGCATAGTTCTATGACCTGTCTACATTTTAATATTTTATTTATTTCTATAATTATTTTGTATTGTGGTAAAATTTTACCAAAAATAAAAATACTAAAATGTGCTTACTATTTTGTTTTATTTCGTAATTAAATTGCTGCCCCAATCACATCATGATAAAAAAGAAAACATAAAAATAAATAAGTCTGTGCTTCCATAGTTAGGTATACTATAATCCCATCAAAAACATTCTGTCAAAAATCTACCCAAGTCTCGTTGAAGCTGCTTGTTTATCTCTAAAAAGTAATGAAATCTAGACATAGTTGTGCCAAGTCTAAGG
>BHDV01006655.1:38821-60580 GCA_005406045.1 Adoxophyes honmai | reverse complement strand
CATTCTCTCTTTACTTCTCATTTCCCTCGAACAAAGCCTTCCCCTTCCCATAGTTGTAATTTTTTGGACAAGAATTACTTTTAGATAACAGAAAATTCTATATTCTACTACTGTTAAATAGTATTATCTAGTCCGGGGTGGAGAGAATTATGAAATGAAGATTTTTCTAAATGAAGATTTTTCTTCGAAATGAATAAAATTAATAATGCATTGGCCAGTGCCAGCAGTCCTGAGTTAAATAGTTTTTAAATTTGTGGTCATCTTTTAATTACGTGGTTTATTTCAGGAAATAATCACTCGAGTACATTTACTGCTATTATTTTGCACACAACTGTATGTATGATGTGTCTTTATACAATACATATAACATAACATAAACTAATAAGGATTACTAAAATAGGAGTAAGCACAAAGGCAATTTTTTTCCATGGTGAGATCACCACCTTATACTGTGAGAAACATGCATTTTCCATTGAAAAGATCCTCTGGATTGTTCATGGGGTATTTGTATGACGTTAACAGAGAACCACCTCCACCGTACCGCTCTCCGCCGCCGCCGTCGCAAACGCGCAAGTCGCCAACGCGGCGCTCGCGGCCGCAGCACGTGTCGCCTGTCAACCTGCCCGAAGAGTCTGACGCTCGGCCTGCGGAGGCCGTCACTTACAACAGCCAATACAGAGAGCTCGTCACTCTGGTCAATTACCAGAGGGAAAAGCTGTCTACGCAACAAGCGGATCTCATCAAGGTCAGAGATATTTTACATACATACATACAATTACGCCAATGTTCCCAAATGGGATAGGCAGTACACGAAACGTGACATGGATAAAACTGTGTTTTTGACTATTTCACGTTTTGCAGCCACTTCTAGCATAATTTTAGGTTTGAAAGCAGACGGAAAAGGTACCTACAATAGTGACAGGTTGGTAGCCTGTCGCCGAAAGCATACCTAAACCTTATTTCCATAATCGCCTCGTACGACATCCACAGAAGAAACTGAGAAGTGTTATTCTATGGGTCTCTCCACATTAGTCGACGCCTTTTCGGCAAAATGCGGGTAGAAAAAGCTTTATGTCAACGCAATAAGGGCGAACAAGACGTCGATCGGCTCGGCTCGTTCGACCGAGAATGGCCGAGCCAATTCACGTCTTGTTCGCCTTTATTGCGTTGACATAAAGCTTTTTCTACCCGCATTTTGCCGAAAAGGCGTCGACTAATGTGGAGAGACCCTATCCCGTCGTCACACAGAAATTTTAAACAGACAGAGATATTTTAAAGTTTCTTAAATTATTTTTAAAGTGCATTGTTTAGGGCTTCACCTTCCTCACAAAATGTGTTTGTCTGACAGATGTTTTTGGCTGGTTATACTAATGTGATTTATGATTGAACCGATTGATTTCTGAAACACCATAGAACATTGAATAGAGGTAATGAAGATTTCCTCTGACAAACAATGCAGTATTTTGAGCATGCCCCGGTTGCGCTCGCGACTCGATTAACCACGAGCTTGAATCTGTTCTGCAAGGCACCCAGTTTTTGAAATATCCCTTTAGTGCAAACACATGTAAGTTTTTAAAATTTTGTCAAGACCTAAGATGTCTGATAATAAACACATCTTATTTTATTTATTTTAGTGCAATTTCATTATGACATAGGTATTTACTGTAAAGGGGCCGTCCATAAAGTATGTCACACAAAATTTGGTTGTTTTGGACCCCCAACCTCCCTACCTCGTGTCACACATTAAACTATGAAACTTTGTTCAGCAGAAAGTTTGTTCCAGTGTTACTAAACACTGCCCCCCCTCCTGAAACACCCCAAAGAGATGCTGTCATGGATCAAGTATCAATTGGTTCTATTAGTATAGTACATGATCTTAGATTATTGTAGGACCCGTCCTACAAACCCGCCAAACAAGCCCGCTTGTTTCCGCAATTCGACGACTTGCCCCTATTTTGCGTGGAGATCTTAGATTATTAAAAACTGTACATGTAAAACTGTGTATGCATTGCATTTTGGGGAATATCTATCAGTCACTAAACTGTACCAACTATTGGCCTCTCAATTCTCCTGTGAAGGATTGTGAGAAGTAGAAGAGCAACAAACTATAACTACAGTGAAGGGGATGTGTTTGCGCATAACATAAACCTAGTAATTATTTAAATAGGCACCATTTATGTAATGTAATGTAATCCTTTCACCTCCCAAGCACCAATGGTGATTCACCGCGTCGAAAGTTGAAGACTTATTTGTTATCATATACAACAAAAGTAATAGTCGGTTGGGAGCGGCTTTAGGATTATAAAAAAAAAGTATCTTTGTGTAAGCAACCATTTTTTTTTCAATAAAATTTCTGAGTGACGAACTGTTCAATACCATGGACATAAAAATATTTTTATCATAAGAAATAAAAAGTCAATGCTAAATGTAAAGAAATTCATTAAAACACAAGTACAAGCTGCAAAACCCTTACGTAAATATGTCAGGCCTCACACAAGTAACATTTAACTAATCCAATATTTATAAAACCTGCTCTGTGCGTTAGCTTGCAAATTTTAAAGAGCGTAGGCACTGTCTAGCTGGTTAAATACTGCTATTCGCCGGCTTCCTTTGTGGCAAGTTTTTAAGTAGGTAGTGGTCTCCTACTAGATGAAGAAATTGAAGTTAGAAATCTGAGACTGTATACGATGTAGGTATACAGATTAAAAACGAGGTGTGGAGTGTGGACTTTCTGCTACTTTTCCCTCCCTAATATTTACTTAGTGTATGGGTAGGCGGTCAATATAACAGAAATAGAAGCTACATATGTCTTAACTTAAAGTAAGTACGCTTTGTATTGCAGTACGATGCCGAAATTGGATTCTGGGAGAATAAGGGGAGGGAGCAAGAGCGGCAAGTGGAGCTGTTGCAGCAGCAAATCAGCTCTGCTGATAACCAGTTGCGAATTAGTACTGAACAGGTAACCAAACCTTCATCGCTAATAACTACACATTTCTTCAGGGTCTGTAAATTATTGTTGGTTGATATAGTAATGACCCTGGAATACAAGTTCACAGTAGGCTCCAGATAGTGACAGTTACAAGTGAATTGTTCATGTCTCTTCTTCTAAACGTAATGGAACTTTCAATTATGTATAACTTTTTTTAGAATATCTAGTACCATCAAAGACATTAATTGACCCTTTAGCATAATTAGGTCTAAATTAAGTCATTTCATTCACAAAATTCACCTGCTTGTTAATTTGAACTCAATCACAGAAGCTTTTCGAGCAGGTGCAAGCGCTAAACTATCTGGAAGAGGAGAGTGAGATAGTCAAGCAGAACGAAAAAACGTTGAAGTCTGAGATAGTGCTCGTGCGATCCAAACTAGCCAACTGTGAGACCGAGCTATTGCAGTGCAAGAACAAAATCCGGAAGATTATGGAGGAAATTCATAACGAGCAGAGGATCTTAACAAGCAGGCAGCACGAGAACAGGTAACTGATCAGTCACTAGCTAACCAAGCTTTGTTAGAACCCAACCATGGCAACGTTCGCGCCATCGGTGAACAGAGTTCGGAAAAAGTCGTTAATTACGAATCGACCCCGAACGGCATTGTAAATCAAACCAGCTAATTTACGAACTGTGACAAGTGGCTCAACAATCCCGGTTCGCGACTGTACTTGCATATTTTCTGTGGGCTTTTGCTCGCAGCCATGACATCAGTAAACAGCTGATTCTGCGCAACTTTATTTCCCATTGCTAAAGACTTTTATACGTTTTTTCAATGTTGATTAAAATATCAAATTATCATTATAATATTGATTTGTTTTGACCAGGCTTATTATTCCGTGGGGATTTCGTAAAATTGTTTATTATTTATTAATTATTTTTTGAAAGTAATGCTATAACTTTCTATGGTTTGGGTTATAAGTCGGTTGTAGAAAACTGCATGTTGTCTAGTTTAATTTTTGAATTACTTCAAGTATGTTTTCTCATCACACAGACAAGTCTTGGAAAGGACGATGCTTGCTGAAGTGGATAATTTGCAGACTCAAATTCAACAAGCAAAACACGCTACAGAAATAAACCATTTGACGGCGGAAAATCTGAAGAGAGAGGTTTGTAGTCTGTAGCACAAAATTATTTCACATTTTGATTAAAGTTTCAAGTTCTCGAAAATGTAGGTTGCTTTTTGCTACAGGTTGGGGTGCTAGAAGACGCTATAATGGAGAAAAAGAGACAAGTAGAACGTCTAGTTCAAGAGATGAAAGAAGCCAATCTTCAGAGTCTGTCAGGCAGTGTGGATGAACTTAGACATCCCCTTGATGGTAATTCTCTCATATGCTACCCCTTTAAAAAAAAAAAACAGAATCTATTTCTTTGTTTAGCACAAACAATTGAATTGTTTCACTATAAAAATCAAACGACTTTGTGTTTAACTTTCAATGGTTATCTGTGTTATGTTTACAAAGACTCTGTTGGCTCGATTTTCTATTTACTCTATTTTTTTAGTGGCTTTCACTCTTGCTATTTAAGCAAGGAGTATTTTATGCACACTATTTAAATCTTGATCGTATTATTCAAACAGATACCTTTATAATAATAACATGATGTTTGTTTGTCTATCTACAGGATTATGCAAAGCCGGCAGTGCTCGTAGAATCATTGGCTCCCCGCGTCAGTTAGAAAATGCCGCACCGACTAACAAAAATCCTCACGGGGTGTGGGTCTAGGTCTACACACACTCACACTCTACTCAGCGTCACAATTATCCAACCACCCTATTTACACAAATTGTTGTAAAACATTTATCACATGAATTTTAGTTTTCATGTTTAAAACTATAAGGTGGATGGTTGTTTGTGCCTGTGAGTGTTTATTTCCCCACGATATTAGTTCAAAACTCTACTACAGGTTGGTGATAAAGCAACGGCCTAATCCTAATACGCTTTTACTGTATTTGTAGACAGAAAAGTTTGTAAAATAGATTTTGATGATTTTCATGGAGAAATAAAATTTTAGAAAATAATTTAGCGGTATTTGTGTTCAAATTAGTGTCATATAAATTATATTTAGGGTCACAAATTGTATTTCTAATTTTTATGCAAGAGGATTAGATGAATTTTTATGTAGTAATTATTAAAAGTTTTTCATAGTTTGTGTCTTTTGTGGTTGAAGTATTATAATTTCTTGCCATCTAGCATCTCATTGAAGTATGTAATTATATTAATGCATTTAGATCTTATCGAACTAATGACTTCATAGTTAATCTCTGAAGGGAACAAAACATACTCTTATAAGTAAATAAGTGCTATGTGTAGTGAATTAGAATAAATAACTTTTGACGGCATGTCTCTTATACCAATAAAATTTAACTCTGTACCAGTGATAGGTAATGAATTTAGAGGAAGTATTATGTTGTAAGTAAAAAAATATACAAAATGATACTATACCATTTGTTTGAAATATCATCACGAATATCATGATTATCTCTTAGTTTATGATTACTTTGCAATACACAAATAGAAGATATTATTATGATAATAATCTAGTCGAAAATATAAGCCATTGCAATATTACGTGACATGAACCAGTATATTGTCTCTTTTCTTATGTAAGAAATTCGAACTTATGTCAGCATTTATAAAAATCTAAAGTTTCAAAGTATTTACTATGTACTTAATTTAGTAAGTATGGAATGGAGCTGTCACATAATGCTATTTTGTATGTTACTTTGTAGTCCATTATATTATCGAGCATGTTTACTCCACTACTAGTTAAAACGTGTGTCTATAATTCATGTATCAAATATATTGAGTAAAAAGATTCTTGTCTTTTATTGGAATTAATGATGAAAATAAAACACAACATTAAATTAACCTTATATTCAAATTAATCTATTCGAAAGACGTCATTGTTTTATCAATATATTACAATAGCTGAAATAAATGCGAATCCACGCTGTTCGTCTTTCTGTATATTTTCTATTAGAGAAACAAATTCTATTTACATGTACTTCATCAACTAATAAAGAACATTTCAGTAATCTAAGTCTTCATATCTACTTATTAATACAGATTCATTGACAACCATTTTCATACTCACTCCTACTTGTAGAAAAGTACACCGCAACAGTTGCATGTCGCGGATGCAACTATAATCATCATACAACATAAATCACATTTGCAACACTGGGCTTTAAGAGTTCGTAGCGGACCTCGTTCTCCGCTTGTTGTCCAGTAAACACTATGCTTTCTCTTCTTTTTCCCTGTTATATCGTTCGAGTTCCTTCAGGAATTGTCCTTTGTTTTTCATGACGTTAGGCCGATCTCCGCGGCACTTGGGACAGAACCATTTGCCCTTGGGTTTGGTGATGAGTGATACGCAAGAGAAGTGGAACCATTCTATGGGGCAGAGATCGTTATCACAGAGAATCATCTCGCCGAAGGATATCTGATCGCAGAGGCAGTAGCGCGGCTCGTCGGGGTCGATGGCATCGGCCTCCTCGGGCGGGGTCTCGGAGCGCTGTGCTGCTTGACGGGCTTTACGCTTCTTCTTTTTGCCTATTGCTGAAAGATAAAAAAACATTTTAGATCAGTAGGTTTAGTCGGGTCAGTTCTGTTGGCCTTCCTTGCATTTAGACTTGGCTAGCAAAATAACTTAGTAGTAATAGTAACACTGACCCAGTAGCGTAGTTAGGGGGGGGCGGCGGGGGCGGTCCGCCCCGGGTGTCACCCTCCTAGGGGTGACACCCGGCTGTGAACTTTAGTAGTCAATGAAAAATTATAAAAGGTGAAAAAAAAATATTTTTTTATTTTCACCGTTTCTATCGATTTCTAGGGGGGGGGGTGCCCCTTACAATATCCGCCCCGGGTGTCACCCATGCTAGCTACGCCACTGCACTGACCAAGTATGCCAAATGATTTTGTTGTATAATGCCATGGATGATTACAGAGTAGTTTCAGGGAGTTAATATATTAAGGAGGGCCACATACAAGTCTTACTTTTCTTGTGGGTAGTGTTGTGTGTGTGACGCTGCTCGTCTCGCTCGCTAGAGTCCGCGCCGTCCGTGGCGGCACCAGCTGCCGTCGTCCTCGATCGCCGCGCTCGCTTTGACCACCGCTCGCCTGGGGAAATATTAAAAGATTGGAGTAATATTTAATAATACAGCAATCTAGTTGGTCTCATCATTTTTCCGCATCCTTTAGTTTTTGGGAATGTTTGAACAATTTTCATCATACTTTTTACAACAAAGGCGTTTGAGAACATTCTGTTAAATGGAAGCAAATGTTCAACCTAATGTGGCGCATGTATACTTTTTAAATGTGCCTTTACCCTAGCTAGACTTTAATTAAAAAGACTTATTACCAACAGGACTATTCTGTCTTACCAGTCTTATCTCGTTCATTCTTGTCTTTGTCTTTCTCCGCGGTGCGCTCAGGTGGTGGCGGTGGAGGCGCGTGCGGCGGCGGCGCAGGCGGTGTAGCTGCTTCCTTGTCGCGAATAGTTTCCGGTGCCGGTGCAGGCTCCTCTTTAACTGTACCGTTTGTGTTCACATCCAGGCAAGACACTGATAAAGACAAAAAATCTGTTAAACATGACCTGATTTTTATTGATAACTTGATTTAGATCTCTACTATACCTTAACTGTTTAGGTAGTTAAAACAATGTAAACAATCTTGATATGTCTTTTTGTTGAAATACACAGTCTAAAAATGAAAATTGTTATACTATACAATTCAATTATAAAAGTAAATGATTTTTCATACCTAAATTGTAAAATGTAAAGATTTCGATTTATAAAGTATATGTTTAAATAAAAAGACACGTCAAGATTGTTTATATTGTTTTAACTACCTAAACAAATAAGGTATAGTTTTCTGTGCACTAAATGTCACTATGCTAAACTAATTAGGAGCAATTACAACAGTCAACAGTCTTTAGTCAAATTGTATCAGGTTATAAAAGAATTACATAAAATCTCATTGCATTTTATCATGGCCAATTTAGAATAGTATTTACATTTTGGAGAATGTAGTTAGTTAATGTAGTACCTTTGTAGTTTATTGATAAGCAGCAGCATGGAACTCTCAAGTTAAAGAAACCAAATTAACTTGATTGCTATAGTTAGTTAACTTAAAACAAATAAAAAGATTATAAATTTGACGAGTTTCTAGGGACCTCTATGACTGAAATTCTACACAATCTGTCTGCAAAAAAAAAATTAAGCTTACCAAGCTTCTTGTGGTCTCCTTCTAGTGAGCGTTGTTTGTTGTCTATGAGATCCTGCAACAGTTGTACGACTTGGAGTTTTTCATCCCCAATCTCCTGTGCCGCTACCAGTGCCGACTGTAGGCGCATGGCAGCTCTGCCTCTGCGGCGTTCTTCTGTGTTTGTGCCTATGCATACTGCAAGGTGTGTTTCAGCATCACGAAGACATTCTGTTAAGAAAAATATAGTAAAAGAATTGTTGCAAAATTACTATTGTTTCAGACCAAGCTAAATGCAATAATATATTTCTACTCTTAAAATATCTGGATCCTTTGCTTTTATGATTGGGTTAAGTAGCAACAGATATGGCTTTGTTAGGAATAACCAGAGCAAACAATTTGTTCCTAATAGTCAAAATATCCTTGTCAGTTGGATCAAACTTAGAAAGTGATGAACTCATGACATAAGTAACCACTAAATGCAAGTTGTAATGAACATGATACTTTGAAATTTATCGCTCCTTATGGATCAGTGATTGTGAAAATTTAAATGCTTAGTATGCTAATGCATTACAATGCATAGACTTCAAACTGAAATGTCACAACATAAAAATCATTATGGGATCTATATCTTCCATGGAGGAAGGAATATGAACTAAAATAACGCTAGATGTGTGTTTATTTTGGTCTCCAAACAGTGGATGCTGGCGTTACTATAAAAAGAAGTTGTACGTATACAAAATGAGGTTGACGCTAACGTCATAAGAGCTTGCAATTTTACATCAATTATGAAAGTAATCTTGCATAATTTCAGTTATAACATCAAAGGGTGAATGTGAGGATGCTAAAAATGCCAAAAAAATACCTCTGTAAGTTACGTCCAGCTCTCGCATACGCGATAAATGTCGTTGTAGATCGTTCGGCAGATTTTCCACGCAATCTAAGTAGTTTTCCACGTAGTTTGCTGATAGCATAGCCTCAGTGGAAGCTTGGCCCAACATGATTGTTAGAAACCAATAATTTCCATAATCAAAATGATAGAAAAAACAAAATTATTCACTTTCCAAGCAAATAACAAGTTCGCTCGCTGTACTCAACAACCGATTGCAAGCAAGAAGCGATTTCTACGCTTGATCTGAACGTTTCGTTTTCCTTACTTGAAGCGTCAAACCTACAGATACAACCAGACGCAACAATCAAGACTGGATTTCAGTCAATATGAACTGCAAAAAGTAATGTTGATTAAATTATTCGTCTCATTATTGTAATATTTAGTAAATAAAAGTGTAAAATGAAGAAAATAAATATTGTATTAGCAATATCAATTAATTTTTAAGACATTTAAAGCGCGAACAAAACGCTTTCATGTAATGTCAACGTAAAAATATCTTAGCTTCTGTCAAGCGATGAAATATTCAAACTTTACTTGGTCTGTTTAAGTCCTTGACAAAAACATGTACATATTAACATCTACTGTCATTCTGACAGCGTTTCAACCGCTCGTCTATATCAAACCAAATTTAGAATAATTGGGAAAAGATAAGTAGGATAACTTGTTTACTTTTTAGGGTTCCGTATAAGATAAAACATAATTTTGCAGTTTTTGGTACGGAATCCTCGAGCAGGAGTCCGACTCGTACTTAGCCGGTTTATTTGGGTTGTTTATAGGTACCTAATTCAGATTAATAAGTACCTGTACTCGTTTCAAAGTTTTTGGCACTATTCGCTATATTTTGGCTATTGAATATAGCGAATATCTCCAAAACAATTTTAACGTAAAATTGCGGATAACATGGTATCTGTTATTATGTGTGCTATCTGCATCGGCCTAATATTGGGAATTCTATGTTATGGAATTCTATGTAATTCTATGGGATCTCTCTCCAGGCAGATGTTACCGAAATCCACTGAAAGTTGAAAGTTGTATTTATATAACCTGTCTTCGAATTTTCGTTAGCGTGGTATAGGTATAGACAGTTGAAGACGTTCGTCGTAGAAGTTCTACTACTTGACGGTAGGTAGCGCTACGGCTCGCTACACCGGACCCCTTTTAGACCGGAGGTTGATGTGGTATCTTAGTGGAGTGTGCGTCATGTGGGAGATTGCAAAAGCCAGATCGTCTAGTGTAATGAATTCGGTCAATAAACGCGTCGATTTCGTTTGCGTTTTAACGTGATGAACTATATGAAGACTGAGACAGCGCCTCCAAGCGGCACGTTTGCGCAACTGCCGCGGTAGACACAGTTTCCATACAATTTTTCGCGTTAAAATACGAAAACGAAATCTACGCGTTTCTTAGACTAGACGCCCCTTTGTGGCAGTTGTATACTCGAGCCGCGTTGGCGAGCGTTGATGAATCGCCGCGATTGTCGGAGAGCGAGTTGGTCCAGTCCGATGCGATTGGCAGAGTGCGTACTAATGAGCTACGTGAGGGTCACGTTTGATGTGTAGTGTAGGCATGGAGATACAGCAACATCTTAGTGGTGCACAGAGCGGTAGCCTGGCGCTGACTTGCTTGTGGTACAGCGTCTTTGTCATGATGAAGGTCAAGGAAAGTTGCGTTTAAATGTCCCTCATATGGTCAAGGGTCCCTAATGTGGAAAGGACTCCAATAGAGAGATCTCTCTCTAGGCAGATGTTATGTCTGGGAACAGAGTCCACGTGAAAACAATGGGTCATTTTATAAAAAGTTGTAGATAACAAAAAAAATAGTTTTCCTACTAAGAATCATGACCGTCATGAATATCGATTGACAAAAAATCCATACCCATTTACCGTTACTTTTTTTTTAGACATTTATGGCACTCATGATTCTAAGTCTGAAAAATCAATTTCTATTCAAATTGAAGGACAATAGAAAGAAATTGTCAACTTTTTATGTAATGGCTCTCATAGTCCTACCAAACCCTTTCAGTCTATGTATGGATAGGCTCGTATTCATAGGTACCTACGCGTAAATGCCGTAAGGCCGTAACACAAGGCTCCTAAACCCAAGATGTTTTTAAGTAACTGACATGATTTATGTCCTAGACCCGGAGCTAAGTAATGGCACTACCTATTTAGCTTTCTGAGGGAGAGGAAATGAGCAATACACATTACATTATTCAAATCTGCGGCAACAGACACCTACACAGCACCCACGGTTCCTCCATCATAAAATTATTCCGCAGTCATACATATCAACTCGTTCGTACTGGCACGTTTAGAGACATTTTTGACATTCAGTTTTTGTCAGTTGGGTTTGATATGTTAGCTTGATCGTGTCAGTTGTTTAAGTTTTTGTGTATTTTAATCCGTTTTTGAACATTATTTTGCTAAATTGTTCGTGATTAGTTTCGTGAAGTGTCCTCATGTCTTCAACGTTGATATTTGTGGGGCTGCCGGAGGATTCCAAGAGCTCCATTACAAAGTAAGTTTGCAATTTTTAACGCGTATTCTTGATCTACAACACCAATATTAAAAATTCCGACATTACATAAATATATCCTTAAATGCTAAGGAAAGGCAAGTATTGTTCTGTTATATTGTGTATACCTATCTGTATGTATGTATATTTCGCGAATAATTTTCGAACTAGAATGCATTACTTGTACAAGCGACAAGTACCTGGGCTACATCATACACCATTATGGCAGCAATTATTGCAGTTGTCAAAGGATGTTGTTGTCATAAAAAGCGCTGGTCATGAGCATGGCCAATTTGTTATAAAACGTCACTTAAATTTTACTTCCTAAATGCCTAGTTTTGTTGACTAGGTATTTAAAAGTCAGTTCGTAGTTCAATCCTCGTGATACCTTCAGTTCCGAACTTTTCCTATAATGCTGCAATGATGTGTCTTGACTATCGTCAATATTTTTGTCAATGAGACGCACTTTATGTGAATTGGCTCGTAAAGCCCCATGCAAAGATTTTATACACGTAGGTATACCTAGTAAAAGCAAAGAGCAGTAGGTAACTGAATTGCGAATATGATAGCCAATAACCTGATAAGTTATAGACTTGTGTAGTTTTTGTTATAGGTACCTGGGAGGTGTCTTCTTAATTTTACAACTAGAAATGGCCCGAATATGATAATAATAATGCTAGAAAAGGTTTACATGAGTTTAGATTATTTTACTAGATGGATCGTACATCAGCAATGGCTTTGGCGTTGTTTCGAAATACTTAATCAAAAGCAGGTATAACATTTATTTTCTACTATTTTACTGCTTTTTGTATGGTAAATAGGTTACACACCAGACAGTCGCCAGGCTACGTTATTTCCTTTATAAAGTTAAAGCACTGAGTAATCGGAATAATCAGGGCTTCATTTATTAAGCTACATATACCATTCTGCTGTCATGGCGGGCTATAAGGCGTAGGAAGTAGGTAGCTAATTGGATTAAACGTTGTGTTATGACCCTACTTTGTATGCTTTTCAACTTGTTATTAAACAACGTAAACTTGCTTTTGTTTGTTAATGTTCCATCGTGAAATCATGTAAGTTTGTATGAGAAATTTACGTGCTGTGTTTATGGAGAGATAAAGCGCCTTTTTATTGCAATAGCCTTGTCTCTTAAAACACTTAAAAAAGCGACAGGCGTTCGGATTTAATGAAAAATAAAAAGTAAGCATCTTATTTCCAGTCGGTATCTAACTAGGTACATAATGACCCTATCTAGGTCTATTAGGTAGGTATGTATGTTTTACGAAACGCTTATAATTATAATTTACATACCTTCAATGCGCCACTGACGTGACGCGTTGCCCCCGATCTTGGGTCATGAATTGACCCGAAACATGTCGAGCTAATCTCGATGTAAAGACGTAAGTGGCTCTCACGGTAGTTTTATTTTTGGAATTAACATATTTATTACACGGTAATCATAGGGTCTTGTTTGGTTTGCCGGAAAGACAGGTAGGTACTCCTAGTTTAACATCAACATTGGAGCTAAGTAAATTGAGAAACTAGCTTCCCGCATTTATGCTGCAGTTATATCGTTACATCTTCGTGCGTTGTTTTGTAAATTGGAAATGATTCATAACGCGCTAAAGATATTTCTAGATGGTTTAGCACTAGCTCTTATAGCACGACAAAAGTAGCTGCCTCTTTAGCACAAGCCCGATTACGGTTTAGTCACTAACTTTAGTGGGACATTTACTTTAAGTAAGTAAGTGGTAAGTAAGGCGTCAAGGTGTTACGGGCCTGTGTGGTGTCGGGTTAGAATAACAGCTCTCCATTTCTTCCGTGGATGTGGTAGGAGGCCACTAAGGATATAGGTTTACGTATGATTTAGGCGACAGGCTAGCAACCTGACACTATTTTACCTCTACCATCTGTTTTTGAACGTAAAATTATACTCTGCCTACGGTGCCTACCCCGTTTGGGAATACAGGTGCGATGGAAGTATGTAGCTAGGGTTTAAACATAAAATTCCCTTGAGTGTCCCTCATAGTGAAACAAAACGGATCGACAAGCGTCGACCTGGCTCCAGATGATGGGTGACGAATTGGCCCAAAACATGTCAAGTCTCGATATAAAACTATGAGTAGATGCGTTTTATTTCACCATGCAGCTAAGGTGTTAAGTCGGCAGAAGTGTGTGCTAGGCCTCCTGGCGCCTGTTATGCGGTGTTGCCATACTAAACTTAGCCTAATTGAAAGTGTAGGCAGGTTCAGATTGTGGTTCAGGTTCATTTTGGCCTCGAGCCGTAGGCGGATCTCGCCTTGCGACCACCAATTAAGGTAAACGACGGGCTTGTTCGTGTTTTAATGGCTTATTTGTTCAAATTAGGAGCACTTGCGCAACAGTTAAACGAATAATAACAATAACGCTTAGTTTGTGCAGGCAACACTGAAATATTGCGTTTTTGTCAGAAAAGACGGCACTTTATTGTGACTCATGCTTAAACGGACCTTTTTTTTTTCTTCTCAAAACGGGACATGTTTTTAGGCCTACCTCAGTTGCAGATTAGATAACAAGGAAAATTAAGACGTTTAAATTAAATTTATTAAGAAATGTAGGAAATGGGCCTGTGGTTATATTTAGTACAAATACAATACAAACAATCACGCCTGTGTTCCCAAACGGGACAGGAAACGTGACATAGACAAAACCATGATTTCACGCTTCGCAGCCACTTCAAGCATAGTTTCAGATTTGCAAACAGATGGAAGAGGTAAATAGCGACAGGTTGATAAGGCCTGTTCAATTTACTAAGCGGACACACAAAACATTATTATTTTTATGATTTTATTTTCGCTGTTATGTCTTAATTTGGCTAAAAATATTATTAAAACGAAAACAAACAAAATACTATTTAATAATAAAAAAAAACTTAATTACATCGCTAAAAATTACAGACTTTTATTCGGATACTACGCATAAGTGCTGCACTTCACTTTTTGACACTTTTCGACTAGCTGTAAACCACTTTTTTTTTAATTCTTCCAATGATTTTGTTTCACGACCATCCTTTCTTAAGTGCATCTTCACAATAGCCCAGTACCGCTCGATAGGACTGAGCTCTGGACGATTTGGTGGACTGTGTTTTTTTGAGTGAATTCAATGGTTTTTGAATTTAGTACCTCCACTGTCGGCCCAGCATAGTGGTAAATTGCCAAATCAGGCCAAAACCAGGGTGGGATACTGTGTTTCCGATAGACGGGAATTAACCGTTTTTGGACGCATTCTTTTCTGCATATTTCACCGCCAATAGTGCCTGTTGCAAAATAAGAAACACTTTTGAGGCCACAGGAACAGATTGCCTGCCAAACCAGGACTTTCTTCCCGAATTTATCCATTTTAATAGTTCTTCCTCCTCGGGTACAGACTCTCCTACGACGGCATTGTAGTATTGGGGCCCCGGTAATGTACTGCTATCATATTTTACGTAAGTTTCGTCGTCCATTAAAATGCAACGAGATTTATCTTTTAGTAAGATGTTGTACAACTTCCCGCACCGTTTTTTCGATCTAAATTTGCTGTTCTACACTTCTTTTCGGAATTTTATGCTTTTCGTAGGTTCGTATTTATATATTTTTTTATATTTTGTACTGCACCTACGCTGACGCCAACTTTCTTGGCAATTTCACGAACGGATAGATAATTTAGCGATTTTAACAGCCGCATTACATTTTCGTCGACTTGAGGATTTTCCGGCCCGCTTCCGTGTCTAGATTTCGGTAAATCTTCGAGAGTATGATGCTCTCCAAATTTTTTAATGATTTGGTACATCGCTGACTTGGAATATTTGTACATTTTTGCTATTTGTCGCAGTGAATACTGCCCTGTATACCATTTTTGCACTATTAATTTGCGATTATCTAAATTAATACGCTCTATCGCGAAAAATAGTTAATAATGAAAGAACAACTATGTCGCAATTGACGAAGATGGATTTGCTAATGTCATTGCTGCCAATAGTATATCAATTGATTACGAATTGTAAGTTTAAAAGACGTTCAAGCGTGTCCGCTTAGTAAATTGAACAGGCCTTAGCCTGTCGCCTGAATCATACCTAAACCTATTCCGTTAGTCACCTCTTATGACATCCACGGAAGAAATGGAGAGGTGTACCTATTCTAAACTAGATACCACACAGAATAAAATTTAGTCTTGGAATAAGACAATAAGAGAAAGTCTCCAATAGAGAGATCTCTCTCCAGGCAGATGTTATCATTGGGGACCGAAGTCCACAGAGAGAAAGTTGGAAGTTGTATTTATGCAGTCGATCTTCGAAACTTCGTTTACGCGATGTATACCACTTTGACAGTTGATGACGTTTGTGGAAGCTGTTACTGGACGATAGGTGGCGCTAGGGTCGATATAACAGTCTTACCCGTTTATTTGACATGGAAACTTGAGTTCATCATCATCAGCTTATATACGTCCCACTGCAGGGCACAGGCCTCCTCTCAGTATGAGAGGGCTTGGGCTATAGTTCCCACGCGGGCCCAGTGCGGATTGGGAACTTCACACACAACATTGAATTACTTCGTCGCTGTGTGTAGGTTTCCTCACGATGTTTTCCTTCACCGAATAGCTCGTGATAAATATCAAGTTCGATATCGCACGTAAATTCCGAAAAATTCAGAGGTGCGAGCCCGGGGTTTGAACCCACGACCCTCTGCTTGAGAGGCCACAGGTCAAACTTGAAACTTGGTGGAAACTTGAGTTACTTGTTAGTAATCAGAGACTTAATTTTATCCTCGTCTGTTTGAAAGGTGCTCCGTTAACAACATTGAGTTATATTCACAGATCTTGCTCTGAGATAAGCCGCTTACCGGTAGACAAGTATTTAGTGAGTTATTGTTGCCCACGCGGAAATACTCATAGTCTGCATGTAATGCGTGCAGGCATCATTCCAGCCCATTTATGGATGGCGAGAAGTAAAAATAGCAGCACAAGTACCTACCTTTTACCTTTTTTGGTCTGTATGCTGGTAAAGTACAATACAAGCAAAACTACCAATCATTAACGAATGCGCCCATTGTTGGTCATAGTGATTTTGATCCAGCTCCACTGTTGGGCATTGGTTGAAGCAGACTTACCTCCTCAGGTTACTTTATGTGTTAATTATGTGGTGTCCAATTTCGATAGCCTTTCTTATTTGACACCAGATTTTATGGCAATATTTTTAATCCTGTCTCAGCTGAATCTAGAATATTTTTTTGATGTAGCTGTGGTATTTTTGAAAACATTGGACCTATAGGTACCTACACTTACAAAAAATAATACACATTAGTTTTTGTCATACATTTTTAAACAGAAAGTCTTACTCACGTGCAATTTTTTTGTACTTTATTAGTTTTCTGTAAGACTTAGTTACCGTAGAAATCTGCAACATTGCCGATATGATGCAACTTTGCCTGATTTGAAAAACTGCTATTATTTACCAAACGGCTATGTATATTTATGATTGGGTAAAAGGAGAAATACCGTTTACCCAGTCATAAAAATACATAGCCGTTTGGTAAATAATAGCAGTTTTTCAAATCAGGCAAAGTTGCATCATATAGGCAATGTTGCAGATTTCTACGGTACAGTGATCGATTTCAGAATCGGATCACAAGTTTTTGGGTCAAACGTCGAGGTTTTAGACTTTTTTTAAGTTCGTTAGATTATGATTAAATTTCCACCGAAAATGTTCCTCGGTGGGACACCCTGCAATTAGAATAGCAGTGTTATTGGTGATTCGACGTGGCTGCACTACAATGTAAGAGGTTGTTGAAACAATAGAATTGTATCCTTCGGTCTTTGTGGATTGTCGTCTGTTACGTTCGCTTTGGCTTTGTATTGACACTTTCTATTCGCCATTTCCGTTACAATTAGAAGTGCTATTATTGCTAAAATTACTGTCAAAAGACGTACCTATTCTATCCCGTTCAGCCATTTTGCCCTGTTAACACGTTAACTGCGGGAAGAGAATTCAAAGACTTTCAGTCGGTGCGTCGTAGGGTATATAAGATCCGACAAACGACTTTCCGTTACAGCGTTTGGGGGTCGAAAGTACCTGTTCGACCTACTCATCTAAAAATATCATTATTCGCATGGGTATGATGAATTTCGGAATAATATACTTTGCAACAAAAAGCCATAGAGTGGTTCATAACACAGTTGAGGTCGTAAGTAAATGGAGCCATTCTAAAGGATTCAAATGTATGTTTAGAAATGTCGGGTCTTTTATGCCCGATATTCGCACTGACCGAAAAAACTATCGATATAATTTTAGGGCCGTAAGGAGTCAAAAAAGCATCGATATCGATCAAAATAATGCTTATTTAATATCAGATCTATCTTTAATATTGTAACAGTCACGGTAAAGAAAATTTTACATAGTCAAGATTAAGTCTCGTCTTTTTTAACTTAATTAGCAGCTTCTCTGCTACTCGAAGTTCGGCGTAGTTTGTCGTAGCAGCCAGAACGATGTCATATTTTCAGATAAAGCCTGATCAATTAAGTTATGGCTATAGAGTTTTTTTTTCTATTGTGTTGATGATTATAAATTATCCGGGCATTTTATTACATAGTGCGGTACGCAATAGTAACCCCATCACAACATTTCTCTACCACTTCAAACCTCGTTTTAAAGTAGTGTAATATGACGCTATTTGTCGCTAGAGTTACCTACCTTTACCTTTTTATATATATTCTATATTAGTATGTATGAGTTAAAACTGGTGTAATAACTTTTTTTTTATCTATACACAAGCACAACCCTAGACAAACTAGCGTGTAATCTAGTGCGGCTATCGGGTCATTGGGCATCGGGTCACTAAGATCCTATACCGCACCAGACAGTTTTTTTTTACTTTCAGTCGGTATAGGGCATAAAGGACCCGATGAGTTTTTTTTGTAATAATTGACTACTCTTGAAGAGACGATTTCAAAACAGTAACTATCTCACTTCTACTCACCCGATAACCTGTATTCCCGCACCAGCGGAAAGTTAAGGAATTTGCCTGCCGCACCGTAGGCTAGATACGCATAGGGTCTATTCGACCCGAAACCGCAGCGAACGTGTTAACAATGCATCTGTTATTCGATTTGTTGGGCGATTGTTCAAATTGTGTAGAAAATGGGATAATTGGAACAAAGGGCACTTCAAGATGACCCGCTTTATAGTGTTGTACAAGGAAAAGAAAATATCCGAATACCTATCATATATACAGGGTGTCCCGTGGCAGATTTTGGATTTGAAATTTGAATATTTTTCCAACGGTTGCGCGTGGGAGGGAAAGTGTTACCGTTTGACTTGACATTTCTGCGGATTGTTTACTCATAGTGCAGTAGTGGACTGGCGTGCACCGCGGTTTCGCAGTTAAAGCGTATTTTAAAGCATAAATTTCTGCGCTGTAGCTCACCGGTAATTTTGTTCTCACTACAATATTTGTCTATTAAGTGATGGACCGAGTGGAATTCTGATTGGGACGTGGGTCCAGAAGTTCCATGCAACACATCCAACAGTAAAAGAGGCCACCTCCAGGTCCCAGCCAAACGTGAAGGACTGATCAAAACATTGAACGTTTTGAAAGCAACGTACAAAATAGTCCCCGCCATTCCAAACGTAAGAAAGCGTCAGGTTTGCGGCTGCCAAAAACCATAATGCACCGTTTTTCAAGCTTGGACATTAAATTCCATCCTTTTAAGATCCCATTGGTACAGGAATTTTAAACTTAATCGGTCAAAGAGCGGCAGGAGTTCTCTGGGAACATGTGATGACCCTTCTTCGAGAGAATCTTCCTCGGAAAATCGAATAGCCGGTTTAAAGACATTGGCATGGCCATCCAGATCACCAGAACTCACGTCTTTTGTTTTTTTTATCTATGGGGAAAACTTAAAGATTAATTTATACGATAATGACCTGACGAATCTCTTAGAATTAAACGACAATATGTCTCGAAAACTTGAGGCTATTTTTCCGTCAGTACTGCAGCGCGTCAATCAGAATGCACTGGAAAAATTCCCCAAATGATTGCGCTGCGATGGAACACATTTCGATAAAGTACGCTTTAAAAAACAAAATCAGCATGATTCATCTTTCTTTTCATAACAAATACATTTATATTCTCAATTAAAAACATCTTTAAAATTAACTTTAAAATCCAAAATCTGCCACGGGACTCCCGGTATATATTTTCTACTTAGTAGCAAACTCATTTGTACCTACTTATGTATTTACATACAATACACATATTCCAGAGATACATTGAACTGTAGAGCATGCTAAACGCTTTTAAATGGACTAAATATGACTATTTCATGTTACGTGGCTCATTCTGGCACAATTTTTAAATTATTTGTGCAAGCAATAAGATTGAATCTACAGGTAATATTAAAATTAAAATTTATAGTTTTTTTTATCAGAAAAATGTATACGTATTTTTTTTTTCATTCTATTTTAATATTTTGGGTATGCGGCGCTTTAAAGAGCTTTAAAGCTAAATAGCTGAAATTAGTAGGTAAACCGATTTAAACATGTCTTGTTTACGAATTAAGAAAATAGTCGCAACACCAGAAACCTGAAAGTAACTTTATTAATTACTATAAATGTCGTTACTCAACAAAGACTCAAGTATTGAGTAACAAATAAGGTACTTATTCGTAGGGTAACCCTTTGGTAAAATGACCATAATACGATTATGACTTTGAGCGGATTAGTCCGCGTTTCCATCACGGTTGTGCGAGGAAGCGTAGCGAGAGATATGTTACCAAATTCATTTACCAATCTTGATTGCACTGCCAACATTCCTGGAACTACACCACTTATGTTTAAAGAAAATAACCGGCCAAATGCGAGTCGGACACCCGCACGAAAGGTTTCGTACCAAAACCAGCAAAAAAAAATGTTTTTTGTATGGGAGCCCCCCTTATTTTTTATTTTATTCTGTTTTTAGTATTTGTTGTTATAGCGGCAACAGAAATACATCATCTGTGAAAATTTCAAGTTTTAGCTGTCACGGTTCGTGAGATACAGCCCGGTGGCAGACGGACAGACAGACAGCGAAGTCTCAGTAATAGGGTCCTTTGGGTACGGAACCCTAAAAAGCAAGAACGTTTATCATACAGCTGGCTATGTCTGGGACAGATGATCCTCGTGATACGATTTTTGATTGGCAGCGCAGCGGTATTTGCTTTCCAACATAAAACCCGTATGTTGTGTCTTACAAGACACAAAAAATTGTATGTTCAAAAGTTCCATGCCATTGTATGTCTTGACGCAGGTGTTTGTTTGGCTCGTGTGTGATTCGAAAGGACGGACTTATTTCGATGATCGATTAGGTAGGTAGGTACCTCTACCTTGCGATGATTCTAAATTGATTGACTTTGAACCGAAAATGTGAGGGGCTTAAGTTTACATTTGTACCTAATTAATGATGAACATAGTCCGTAAATCGAGATGCAATACGAAATCTCTTAATGCATTGTCATTTTTGATTTTTACAAAATCTTCCATTGGTAAGTATACATACTATTTTTCTCGGGTCTCTATTGTTTTCATACATTTCGATTTTCATGATGAGGGTTAGTTAATAATGACTATTATTTTAGGAAAATTATAACATAAATGAAACCTATTCTGCGAAGTCAAGATAAAAGATTTAAATAATATTTTCTCCTTCTGCTGTAGAAAAATATTAAGTACATTATGACAAAAAAAAATAGGACACAAGCGGCTCCTATTTTTCCCTCATAGAAACGCACGGTGGTCACGTACCCTAGCCGTACCCCTTTAGTAAGACGACCACGCGGCGGCGGTGTCCCGTAACAGGATTATGGCAGCAGACGGGCAACAGGATCACGGGGCTCGAGTTACGGGAAGCCGGGGAACCGTCTGCCCCCGGCTTTGTGCAACTGCATTGTTGTGGGATTGTTCATGCGTATGTAGCCACGTCATAGGCCATAGCCAATGCATCCACTGCGGTGTAGTGTACCTGTCACTGTCTAACTAGAGACCTCAGAATCTTCCGCGCTAAGCCTAAAGATCTACCTATTTAGTTTTTTAAAGGTTATTCCCATGGTCCTTAGGCCCTTTCGCCGGCCACAGTGGCGCGCCCTCGCGGAAGCCGATCGCTATTACATGCTC
>BHDV01006655.1:27676-38427 GCA_005406045.1 Adoxophyes honmai | reverse complement strand
GAATCCTTCGCTTCGTTCAGGATTCAATGTACGCCCTCGCCGTAAATATGCCATTTTGCTCCCTTGTGACACAATCTACTATTTATGGCATGACTTGAAGATCTGTACATCCGTCAACCCTTTTGCTATATTCTTCAAGAACTACAGATTCTATCGAGTTTGTAATAGCTTTAGATAATACAAATATATGCATACGTACAATCACGCCTGTGTTCCCAAACGGGGTAGGCAGAGCACACAAAACGCTACATAGACAAAACGTTGTCTATTTCACGTATTGTGGCTACATCTTGCATAATATGTTTTAGGTTTTGAGGTGGCAGGTACAATAGTTACTGTTTGCTAGACTGCCGCCTACCCAAACCTAAATCCACAGTTACCTCTTACGATACGACTTCCACTTAACAAATGGAGAGATGTCACTCTAAAACCGGCACCAGACGATGCATAAAATAACAAGACATAGCCTTGTGACCCAGAATATGTTGCATTTGCAGGTGACCTAGATCTAGGGGATATTGATTTGCCTCCAGGCATCCTATATTAGGTCTGGATCTGTATTTGAGCACGTGTTTCGGCCAGGCGCAGTAAGCTGTGCATATTTTATATACATACATTACAAGGGTATGTAAGCAAATGTACAAGGGAAGTGTGTTGGGGCAAGTCGGTCGAGGGCGCCCCCGAAGAACGTATATCGACCAGATCGACGATGTGCTAAAGGGAGGCCAAATTAAGAGTACCCGAAACCGTCGAGCGTGTATGACGAGAGTTATGAATGTTAGTGAAGCGAAAGAAGTATGTCAAAATAGAAGTGAATGGCGCTCTGTTGTCTCTGCCTACCCCGCAGGGAATAAGGCGTGACGGTTATGTATGTATGTATGTATACATTATAGATACATTATGTACGTCGATCACACCTTTATTTCCTGGGGTAGGCAGAGCGTACTAAACGATACGTAGAAAAAACCATTAAGTATTTTAATAATTAATTCACGCTTCGAAGCCACCTAGCGTATTGTTTTAGGTTTCAAGTTGAAAGGTACAATTGTGGCTGGTTTCTAGTCTGTCACCTAAAATATACCAATTTCCTTAGTCGCCTTTACATCCACGGAAGTAATGGAGAGGTGATATTCCAAACCTGACACCACATGGAAAAAAAGTACGCTAGAAGTGGCCAAGGAACATAAAATAGTTATGGTTACACATTGGTATGTAGCGTTTCGTGTGCTCTGCCTACCGTATTTAAGAATACAGGCGTGATGTTTATATTTACGTCATGTAACTTTAAATATAATGTCACCTTAATAATAGATAGAGAAGGCGGATTTACTGGGATCGCTACCCCGGGCAGGCGAAATTCAAGGTTTTAATTTTTATAGTATATGTATATTCGTGCCCCCGTGTGGTGCCGGGTTAGAATAGCACCTCCCCCTTTCTTCCCGTGGGTGTCGTAAGAGGCGACTCAGGGAAAGGGTTAGTGTACCTATTGTGGGAGATGGGCTAGCAACCTGTCACTACAATCTCACGTTTAACTATCTGGTTACCCTGAAATTGCTAAACTTGGCACTGGATTTTTGAATTCATGTTCTCTGCCTACCCCTTTTGGGAATATAGGCGTGAGAATATGTATGTATGTATGTATATTCGTATAGTTTTATTTTTAATCTTAATTTGTATAGTCGTAATTCAATATATCTTGATGATATAATTTTATTTGTCTCAGTGAAGACTATGAAAAATGGTACAGCAATATCCAAATAATATGCCAACTGCTGCAAGTTTAGGCTTTGTTATTGATGGCGGATAATTTTATAATACTGGAACGAGTTTAATAATCAATTAATATGTTAACAAGTTGCGTGTCCAGTGACAGACAGACGATCAAAGCAATGTCAGTAGTTACCAGCCAGTTTTGAGGCCCAGGTCAAGGCCTATTATGAAATTTTGTTCATACATACAAGTAGGACAAACCGCGTGATCTCAAGTGGTGTAAAGAATATCACGTGAGATGCCTTTGGGCTATTAACCCATGACCAGAGGCGAGTGAACTTGTGTTATTAAGCACGTGGAGAGAATGCATGAAGCAAGCTCGGTAAAAAAACAAAAGAAGGAGGTGCGTCAGCGCAAGACGGTCGAGGGCGCCCTCGAAGAGGGCATAACGCATATGGACCAGATCGGCGATGTTCTAAAGAGTGGCCAAATCAGAGAGCGTCTAGTGTAATGAAAACGGTGATGAATTCGTTAACGATTTCGTTTGCGAGTTATCGCAAAATTGTATGGAAACTGTGACAGCGCCGTCAGCGGAACGATTGCACAACTGCCGTGGTCGACAAGTTTCCATACATTTCCGCGATAACTCGCAAACGAATTCGTTAACGACTGCATGATCGATTTGATTACACTAAGGGTACAGGAGTACCTACCCGAAACCGTCGAGCGTGTACCTAATACTTAGTATGACAAGAGTGATGAATGTGAGTAAAGCGAGTGAAGTATGTCAGATTAGGAGCGAATAGCGCTCTGTTGTCATTGTCTACCCCACAGGGAATAAAGCGTGACGTTTATGTATGTATGCATGTAATCCATACCTAAATTGCGGAGTGGACCTCGCCTGGTATGAAATAGTTATATAGCGATGCATCATAGTTCCATATAAAGGGTAAGCTATCATAAAAATACATCTGAAACCGTTCAGCAGTCGATAAGAACTGCATCTCAGATTACAGTCAAGTGCTGTACCAGTCACATGATTATTTGACGCAGCCTCTAAATCGAAAGCATGTGAGTTGTGAGCCATCCGCGATTTTGATAAGCTCCTGCGCCTTCTTTGATGATAAAAATAAATCCTTTACAAGTGCTATTTATGAATTATCGAGGTATAAATAGATTTACGAGAAGAGGTAAACATGTGATCTCTTTTGTGGTGTCATTCCGTTATCTGCATCGGTTATTTTTACCTGATTGCGAAGGCTAGCTGTTTCTAATCCCCGAACAGTTGTTAAGAACGTGCACAAGCACAAACGATTTGACGATTTATTGTGTCACCGGAAAATTCCTATTTTTTTTTTAGAAAAATTATAAAGTTAAGTACGAATTTTGTTATTTTCTGGTGACATTTACATAACATACTCGTACATACATCAGGCTATATTCCCTAATAGGGTAAGGCAGAGTATACGAAATGCTACATACAGACATAACCATGACGTTACCAAGATTATTGCACTTTCAAACTAGTTGTGCAAGCGTTCCGCTGGCGGCGCTGTATCGCTTTCCATACAATTTTGCGATAACTCGCAAAAGAATTCGTTAACGACTGCACCATCGAAATGAACACACTAGACGCACAGATTACATTATGCAGGAGAATGACAGAACTTGATTTGCGTTTCTCGTGATATTTTTACCTATCTTCCAACCAAAATACTTAGTCACGAGCATTCTGCAATCAGATCTATTTTCTTTCATGTTATTTCCTTGTAACTGTCAATGTTTTATTAAGATTAGGCACCTTGTCATATCAGGTGCTAATAAATGAGGTACCGATATTTTAAGAGATGATCATATAATATATACAATAGCACATCACAACCACAGAGTTATATCGAAATAGATGACTCAAGTGTATGTACTTCGCGTGCCAAAAGGGAGCCAAAAGGGAGAGGAATGCTCTTCTTTGACGCGATTTCATTTAGTTTTGTTCCACTTAGATTAGGTTTAACTGCCCAGAGACATGACAACTTGAATAAGGCGGCGTCACCATTGAATCGGTTTCACTCTGACTGTCAATTCCCATCACTAAAACGCTCATCATCGTTACAGAAGGTAGAGAAAAAGTGGCACACTTGGTTTTCATACAAATGCAGGAACTCGCGGTATCTATATCGATATAGGTCTGTGATCACAACTAAGTTTTAACCTTTCATAGATTTTTTAAGAAACCTGTTTTATTTTTATTTTATATGTTATGTTGACCAAAAGCATACCTTAACCTATTTTTCTTTAGAGTCGTCTCTTACGATTACGACGTCCACGGAAGAAATGTAGAGGTGTTATTCTATCCCGGACATCACACGAACCCGAGACATGATTGCTGAAAATGACGATTTCTATTTTTTTCTTAGACCTGCGCGCAAGCAACTAGAGGGGGGATGAGGTCATACCATCAAAGCCACAGAATAGATATGTCACAGCTCACAATACGTCAGAATAAGCAGGCGGAAGAAGTAAATAGTGGGTGGATGTTATACGTAAACTCGAAAAATGGGCGTTAATATGTCAATTTTTAAAAGCCGTGGCATTGTATTGTCTTTAGGTATCTTGTTAGATGTTTAATTGTTCGATGGAAAAACAAACTACAAACACACCTTGATATTAGGTAGATGTCTATATTCCGAACCTTGATGTTAATATAATACTCAAGTATTGTAAGTTTTATTTAGGTACTTACAACAAACTTTTATCTCGCATAAACCCGTCTGTATTCCCAAACGGGGTATGCAGAGCTCACGTAACGTTACAAAGCTAAAACCATGAATACTTCACGTTTTGTTGCAGCTTCCCGCATTAATTTAGGTTTAAACATGAAATTTATTTGTAAGATTGATAAGCAAATAAAACTCGAGAGCAATCATTTGTAATTATCATACAATACAGCTGCCCGACCGGGAATCGAACCCGACATTTCAAGCTTCACAGTTAGGTTCTCAAACCACTGGGCCCAGTTCTGGAGAAGTCTTCAATAGATAATCTCTCTCCAGGCAAATGTTATGCCTGGGGACCGAAATCCACAGACAGGAAGTTGTATGCAACCAATCATCCAAACTTCGTTAGCGCAATGTAGAATCGTTTAGTTTCGTTTTCGAATTCGTTTGACTGTTCGACGAATGGCTAGGGCGCTCACGTTCAATATTCAAGTCAGAAGACATTGAAACATAATTGGACGATTCTTTGTGAATATCGGATTCATCTACCTACTTAAAAAGAAGATACCGACATCAGACTTAGCTGATAATGTTGATACAATTAAGTGATAAGACATTTTGATGTCAACGTCTGATTTTGTTAATCTCTCGCCCAGTATAATTTATTTAGCTTAGATGTCTAGCTAGTCAAGTAATAAAAAAATTCGCCGCCATTATAAAAACAATTGTGAAGGATGCAGCCACAAAAAGTGCTTTTGCCTATGTAGCTTTTTGTGTGCTCTGCCTTCCCCATTAAGAAATAGAGGGTTTGGAATGAAATAAATAGGTGTATGTATGCATTGGGCTTCACTACATATTGTAACCTATTAAGTTAACATATTACATAAACATACATATTCTCACGCCTGTATTCCCAAGAGGGGTAGGCAGAGCACATGAATTCAAAAATCCAGTGCCACGTTTAGCAATTTCAGGGTGACCAGATGGTTAACCGTGATATTGCAGTGATGTTAAGTTAACACCTAGAAATATACTACAAGTACACACTGTAACGTTTTAGAAAAATGCCAGGTCAAGAATATCCGAAACCGACGAGCATGTATGAAGAGATTAATGAATGTCGATGAAGCAAAAGAGGTATGTCAGGATCGTAGCAAGTGGAACAAAGTAGGCTTACCCCTGTAGGGAAAAAGGCATTGATATAAATACTATAGTTATGACATCATAGATTTGGGCCGATGATGAAAGTACTGAAATAACGAAATGGGCATGTAGTGAATTGTGTGAAGATGTTGACACAAATGACAAGATTGTCTCAGATATGATACACCAAGAATGTTTAATAGCGTGCCATAATTTTGTCATTTCCTCTTCTGATTAGGATGAACTAAAGACTTATGAAAGCATGCTCTGATGTGTGTAATCTTCGTGTCGAACATAAAAGGTAGTATCTACAGAATGCTCCGTGACGTAGACAATTCCTATTCGCGATTCCACACAATATTGATACTACCATAATCGTCTTTCTTCACGTGCGTTGGTCTTCACAGTCGTTAGGTACTTTAATACAATCCTATTTCTATCTTTTCGCCATTATGCCCAATATTGATAGCACACAATCTCGTTTTAATACATTAGCTATTCTTCACAATCATTACTTTTATACGATTTTTTTTTGCACGCTAATATTAAACAATAACATCTTATATGGTACCATTTTTTATGCAAATTAAGATAATTTGAATATGATCCCATTTACACCTATTGTCGTGAAGAGGATAGGAGTCGCATCACTTCTCCATACAAACGTAGTCCCCTGTTTTCTCCGTGAATAATGACAGAGCTTTAGAGCAAAAAAAATGTTTTCATTCTATTTGTATCTGTTGTGGCTATGCCCCTATGATTTGCGTTTATCGATATTCTAAATGAGAAAAAAAAAAATAGAAAATCGATAAAAGCAAATCATAGGGGCATAGCCACAACAGATACAAATTCAACGAAGAAAATTTTTTTGCTCTAATGTCATTATTCACGGAGAAATCAGGGGACTACGTATGTATGGAGAAGTGGCGCGACTCATATCCTCTTAAGTTAAATAGATTTTTAGGTATCCTTTAGGCATTATGCTACCAATCAAACATAATGTTCTTCTTAAAATAGCTATGACACGTGAAAAATATAGGTAAAATCCAAAATATGATTATGTTTTCGATCGTGATCCACACTCAAATATAAAGTCATCGAACGTCAAACATGACTCAAACAAAGGTTACTGTCAGTCAAAAATCTAAGCAGATTATAAGATACATGATAAAAGATGAGTACTTTCTTAGAAAGATACACTCATCTTTTACGTGGCTCACTTTTAAAACGCAAGCTTAATGCTTGAAGTGGCTATGAAGTGTGAAACAGTCATGATTTTGACTAGGTAGCGTTTCTTGTGTTTTCCTACCCCATTTGGGTCATTGTCATAACCCTAAAAAAACATGTCCATTTGTAATATATAAGACATTTTTAATATTTGCATTCAATTTACATCATAACTATAAAGTACATGAAACGTTCTAGACTATACTATATCATATTTTCTATAAATGTAATTATTTGTTTTGTTTATCACCACAAATGTAACTGAAAGTCCACTTCGGTGGACTGTCCGGATTCCACCTGTTAATAGAATGTGGCTTTAAAAAAATACATCTCTTTTATTATTGTACAAAAATGCCATTTTCCCCTAATCTATGTATGATTTCCATTTAACATTAATAGGATTTAAAAAATTAGATGGAAATAAAACACATTTTTTGCATCATTGAATCTTGTCACAACATTTTTTGTCTTTTTGGTGGACATTACTTTAAATTCTAGAAAAATAAGGGAAATATCAAATGAATAGACCGGGACATATAATTTAACTCATTCACTATCGTACTATCCCTGTTAGCAGCCATTTTGCCGTGACTTGTGCGCAGCAGACGATATTGTTGTGTTAACAAGAATATTTGGTGGTGTCAATGTTGGATTGTCTTTCCGGTTACTGCTGTATTTTGTAAGTACATCGATATAAATCCACCAAACGTTTTTAATAATTAGTTTAGCAATCAAACATTGTAAATATGCCTTGCCTTTTGAATAATACTTTAAATGGCTGGTGTTGTGAATGATATTGCGGAAAAAGTCCATTCGGTGGACGTCTTTTTAGTGGACTTTTTGTACACCCAAACGATAAATGATTGTATTTTGATTGATTTCTTGTACTTTGGTTTAATTTTTTATTATAACTTTAAAAACTAGCTTCTGATTCCTTTTTTGTTTTATCCGTAAATGACTAGTGACTGAATAGTGAATGTTTAAACGTAAATTCTGTACAGGTAAAAAAAAAACTGTAGAATATTTAACAAAAACATACAAAATAAGCTTTGGAGGAAAAATGGAATGATGCACGACGATGCAGAAAAAAAATCAATATACAAAAAGAAACTTAAAAGTACATCGCACGCAAAATACCGCCTTCGATTCCAGTTATTTTAGTACCATGAAATGAGTAAACGTATTGCAGTGAAAAACAGAAGAATGTTGAAAGCAAAGAAACTTACTTACTTAGAAAGAAGTTGATGACTTCAGAATGCAGCAACCATTAAAAATTAAAGAGTGCAGTCTGTTTTTTGATTGAAAAAAATGTTCATAAAAGTATACAATTTTTGGTCGTATATTCTGAAAGTTCGGATACGTCAACGTTAAAACCAGGAAGAGCCACCAAACCCCCACTTTCATACATGGTTCTTGAAGACTTGAAGGCTTCCTAGTCTTCGGAGGACGAAGGCATATTCTGTCCACCGAAAAGAATTGTCATTTCGGTAGACAGACACAAAATATTTTTTATATACTTTTTGAATGTATTTACGTGTCTGATTGTTCATGATTATGAGAATATATCGTGAATGTTATTTTTGTTTAGGATGTTTACCGCTTTTTGTTTTGTTTATTTATTATTAATTAACATAATTAGTCCACTCGGTGGACATATTAGTCTTTACGGTGGAACCGAAATATCGTTATTTCGTTTTAAATCGTTTTTTTCGAATAATTGATCTCTGAATGATACTCAGTTCTGTTGCAAGTTAGAGTAAGAGTCGTAATATACCTTTGATTTTTATAAATCACGTGTTTCATTTTTTGGCGAAAAAAATTGCAAGGCTTGACAATGACCCATTTGGGAATACAGGCGTTAGTTGTTGTTGTTTTTGTTATTTGTTGTGTTTTGTGTAACATGGTTACTTTGTTTATTTAAGTAAGTACCTACTAACTTTCCGCCCGCGGCTTCGCCCGCGCGGAGCTCGATTAAATTGCGGTATAAAGCACAACTATAAGAAAACTTCTCGTTTCAAACGACACACAGCGCCATCGATCGATATCGATCTATCATCGATCGATATCGGTCTATTATCGATCGATATCGATCTATCAAGCAAACTATATTTTTGTTTTCCCTCGGGAACATCATTTTTTCCGGGATAAAAAGTAGCCTATTATTTAATCCGGACTACTATCTTTACGTCTGCAAAATTTCAAAGCAATCGGTTCAGTAGTTACGGCGTGAAAGCGGAACAAACAAACAAGCTCACTTTCTGACTTATAATATTAGTAAGGATTTACTTAATTAAGTTTAATTTTGTTTCTCGTTAAAGCAGCTTCAGAAATACTTAGGTAGGCACAGTCTCCAGCAATAACATTTGCCACAGTGGAGCGTGCAAAAATATCTGACTCGTCCTACTGCCCTTAATAGAGTCGGATCAGATATTTATGCAGCCTTATTGTGTCAGATATTGGTGCTGGTGACTGTACTTCATGTATAAAAATGTTAACCCTTAAATTGGCAAGAATTAAAAAAGTCGTGAATTCGAGCCTCTTGCAGGGAAACGAAGTCAAAAATTTTAGTTACAAAAAAATAAAAAAAAGGAACATTTGACAATGTACATCACAGTGTACACTGCCAATTTAAGGGTAACTGAATAGATATCACGGCTCGGGTTTGGTACGGTCAAGGACTTGTCTTTAATTCATGAGCCACCGTGGAGCCTTTTCAAAGAAAAAATCATTACGATTCCCCGTGGTAATTAATGGGATGTCACTCTATGACGTTTACTGTGGATTGGTTCCATGTTGGCTCATGAATTAAAGTCCTTGACTGTACATCTTAGTGACAGACAGACAGACAACACAAACAGCAAAGTTTTAGTTATATTTTATCTTTTGGTTACGGTACCCTAAAAATAATTTCACATTGTTCATCGAAACATAATACCTACTAAGTATAGGAGATATAACTCGCACTATCTTTTGAACAAACAAATGTTTTTGCATTGTATGCTAAGCAAATACGCATCAAGTGGGAAATTTGTGATTACATTTCTTAAATTGCTTTTACCTACTTAAAGTTTAAGTAAATAACGGGCGTGTTTATTGCAGAAATGACGTTTTATGACACTGACGTAGATTTGTTTTTCTTTATAGAAATGATTATTGAAATTTCATATTTGTATCTTTTTTTAGGGTTCCGTACCCAAAGGGTAAAAACGGGACCCTATTACTGAGACTTCGCTGTCTGTCTGTCCGTCTGTATTTATCTCAGGAACCGTGAGAGCTAGAGAGTTGAAATTTTCACAGATGATGTATTTCTGTTGCCGCTATAACAACAAATACTAAAATCAAAATAATAATAATTAAGGGGGCTCCCATAGAAAAAAACGTGTTATTTTTTGCTATTTTGGGTCTATTGAAATAACTCTAACACGTAAATACTTCAAATGCTCACAGAATACCTATTTAATTAAATATCTACTTTAAAAGGAAATAATTAAAATAAAATTAGTATTTAAGGGGGGCTCCCATACAAAAAACCTGTTTTTTTTGCAGTTTTTGGTAAGGAACCCTTCGTGCGCGAGTCCGACTCGCACTTGGCCGGTTTATTTAATAGGGATGTCGACTGGGTGAAAGTATGTAGTTATAATAGTCCGATAGTTACATACATACATATTCTCACGCCTGTATTCCCATGAGGGGTAGGCAGAGCACATGAATTCAAAAATCCAGTGCCACGTTTAGCAAATTCAGGGTAACCAGATGGTTAGATTATCAAAAAGAAAGAGACGCGTGGTTTTTGGTTTATTAAATAACTAAACATCGACAAAGTTATAGGTCATCAAACTTCCGGAGTGGGGGCTGGTGACGTCGCTCCTTGATAGATAATAGTACATTGAGCAACTAGGGGAGGAAATGGAACATTATTAACGAGAGGCTGTTAGAAGCCCGACGCCGCAGGCGGAG
>BHDV01006655.1:602-26689 GCA_005406045.1 Adoxophyes honmai | reverse complement strand
CCGCGGTTACAATTTAGGCCTTTGTACTAAAGGATACGCTCTTGTAATAACACCATTGACGAGCAAGTGTGATGAAAATAAAATTGTACAGTATAGGGACTTTACGCGAAACTTTTAAACGCCGTATTATCGCCAGTTTTTGGATGTCAAAGAAAAGAAAAAATATGTGTTTTATACTTTTTGGTAATCTAATCTGACGGACTAAATATAAATATAATAGTTTTTTTGTCGTCTATCTTATTGTAATTGAAGTTAGGTATGACAAACGAAAGTAAAAAATGCAGTAGAAAAGAGAGCCTTAAAGAAGTATGGAAGATATCTCACCGAAAGACAGAATAAAAAATAGTGTTATGAACGAGCTGGTGTGGAAGTAGATATAGTGATGGTATAGAGCAGCGGTTCTCAAACTTTTTTGCTGATTGAACCCTTTTGGAATGCGAAATACTTGACGGAACCCTACAAAAAAACTACAATCCATCCGTCCGTCCGTACGCTGCGCCGAAACGTTTGACCAGAGAGTGGTATTTTTTACTATGTTCTTGCGGAACCCTTTCGGGGGTGTCGCGGAACCCTGGGGTTCCGCGGAACACCCTTTGAGTATGGCTGGTATAGAGAAATATACTTATATTAAGTTGGTTTGATTATTTAGAGAGGATGGAAGTGAGGAACGAAATTCTATTTCAAGCTACCATAACATAGTTTACTTAATGACGTTTCGACAAGTATTTATATGTCGAATCATTTTATGATCACAAATATACTCAATTAATCCTACCCTGGTTTATATTTCATATCTTATCAGTGTAAATCCCATAGGTATTGTATTATTTGAAAACCTAGTTCACTCTTTCCTAGAAGCTATTCTTTTTTCTACTGGTAAGCAATTATAAAGTTAATTAATATTTATTAGTGTAATTAAATTAGTCTCATTCAATTTAAGTAGGTAATTAAAATAGTTATTTAATTATTTTTATCCTGTAAAATGTAAACTCTATCCCAGTGGTTCTTAACCTTTTTGCCTGGCGACCCAAAATTCAAAATATTAGAAGCCCGCGACCCAATCAAACATTAAAAACAAATGAAATGCAGTGATTGCGATTTGTTTTTCCAAAAGTTCTGCAGGTCCTGCGACCCATCTCGATATGGCCCACGACCCAAATTTGGGTCGCGACCCAAAGTTAAGAAACGATGCTCTATCCAGACGGAGTTGTGAGCAAGTAAGTAAGTAAGTAAATACTTTTTTGTAAAAAAAACCATTATAAAAAAAAGGCAAGCAAAATTGTAAAGAACGTGCGGCGACTGAAACTTTATATCGTATCTATCTGCTACAAATCTATACTAATATTATAAAGCGGAAGAGTTTGTTTGAACGCGGTCATCTCTGGAACTACTGGGTCGAATTGAAAAAAATATTTTTGTGTTGGACAGACCATTTATCGAGGAAGGCTAGGTGACCAACAGGACCGAAGAAATATTGGAAAATGTAGAAAAAGCGGGGGAAATTTGTCACTATTCCACGCGGACGGAGTCGCGGACACAGCTAGTAATTAGATATTAGTAATAATGTGCAACTACCACAGAACTATGGAAGCAAATATGAGGTAACAGATAAAGACCGAAATCTAACAAACATGGCGACATAAATGCTTTTCAAACAACGCGTAATTGCATAACATTCAAGTAAAATCTATCATACAAAATGAGACCATATTAGTAAAGTACTAAAATATAAAGTCGATTATGGTTCAGTGTTTTCTGGCGTGTGTTCAGGAAACAATTTTTCCTTGTAATTAGATAATGCGTTTCTCGGAACAAGATTTGAGAAAAACAAAAATGTTTAAAATGGAAGTAGGTGCCTAAATATTTAATCTCAAAAAATAAAAATTGAATTTTAATAAAACTTTGACTTTTACTAGCGCTAAAAGCTTCTATATGAAAATTAAATCTTACTAGGAATGTCGACATTTTTATAAGTCTACCGTGTGGCGTCGGGTATCAAATATCACCTCTCCATTTGTTCCGTGGATGTCGGAAGAGGCAACTAAAGATAAACATGTTTAATTATACCATGACTATTTTTACATACATACATACATATTCTCACGCCTGTATTCCCATGAGGGGTAGGCAGAGCACATGAATTCAAAAATCGAGTGCCACGTTTAGCAAATTCAGGGTAACCAGATGGTTAAACGTGATATTGCAGTGACAGGTTGCTAGCCTATCGCCCACAATACACTAACCCTTTCCCAAAGTCGACTCTTACGACTATTTTTAAGTGTTGCATATACTTCTAGCATGTTATTAGGTTTTATGTGAACAGGTACAATAGTGACAGGATGCTAGCCTGTCGCCTAAAATATACGTTAACCTAGTTTTTCCTTAGTCGCCTCTTATGACATCAATTAAAGGAATGGGTACATATTTTTCTAAATCCTATCAGTCTTTCTAAACAAAAGCCTAAAAAATTGCCAAAAGTGGCTAAGAAACATGAAAAGTATTTACATATGTCTACCTATGTAACGTTTACCGTAACGTTTAACCTATTTAACCCCGTGTGGTGCCGGGTTAGAACAGCACCTCCCCCTTTCTTCCCGTGGGTGTCGTAAGAGTCGACTCTGGGAAAGGGTTAGTGTATTGTGGGTGATGGGCTAGCAACCTGTCACTGCAGTATCACGCATAACCATATAGTTGCCCTGAAATTGCTAAACGTGGCACTGAATTTTTGAATTCATGTGCTCTGCCTACCCCTCTTGGGAATACAGGCGTGAGAATATGTATGTAGCTATGTATGTAACGTTTTATGTGCTCTGACTACCCGATTTGGGGATGCAGTCGTATTCGTATTTTTACGTTACTAGGAGGATAAATTGCCTACAATTTGTAAACAAATACTGTAATCGATTGGTATCATAATATATCTTATCCGAAGTATTTGATTACAATAATCATGTACCACTTAAATGCTGTACCCATTAAGAGCGAATAAAACCAAATAAGAGCCAATAAAGCAAAACAAAGTACCTAGTAAAGTAAAGCTAAAGGGATACATTTATAAATATATACAATCACGGCTGTGTTCCCGGATGGGGTAAGCAGTGGACACGAAACATAACATAGAATCTATAGTATGTCCATAGACTTATAGGGACAGAACTCAGAAGCGACACAATATTTTTTTTTTGGCGACTTTAAGTATGTGGTAGAAATATAGCAGCAGGGGGTCCACCGAATCCAGTAAAAATTTGAAAGTGTTTTACGAGAAAAATAAGTTTGGGAACCACTGTCATAGACAAACCATGGCTATTTCACACATCACAGTATCTTCTAGCATAAACAGATGGAAGAGGTATAATACTCCTCTGTCTCCTAAAATATACCTAACCTATTTCCTTCGTCACTTCTTACGACATCCACGGAAGAAATGGAGAGGTGACATTCTGGCATGAGAACACACAGGAAATTAATATTGGTATTACAGTATAATTACTAGTAATTTAAAATGTCAGAAGTACCTACGAAATGAAATGATTTCCGTGATTGAAAAAATGGCACAAATACACCCCTGAGTTTTGACTAATTTTGTTTTGTGCCGAGTTTAAAACAATGCTTTTTAATTTTCTTCTGTGACTGTCGTAGGAGGCGATTGAGGAAAAAGGTGAAGGAATTATACGTTAGGTGACGGGCTAGTAAACTGTCATTATCTACAGGATGTAACTGGCCCATCATCATCATCATCAGCCTATACATATACGTCCCACTGCAGGGCACAGGCCTCCTCTCAGTATGAGATGTAACTGGCCCCCCGTACGAAAATTTAAGGGGGTATATATTTTTAAGCTACTATGGAAGCTATAAAACATATTAAAAAATCTGGCACTTCAAAAAAAATCTTGTCGTATCGTACATCGTACTAATTAAAAAAATCCGTGGTTATCCTTTTCTTTAAAAGACGGTTATTTAGTTAAAATTTTCGAATTGCAATATTTCGGTATTTAAGAAGACTATTTTTTTTTAATATTTTTACAGCTTCTATAACAGCTCATTTATACCCCTGTCATTTTTCGTACGTAGCCCCCGTTACACCCTGTATAACTTTTAACTTAAATCCTACAAATGAGGCAAACACAGGCATTATGTGTATCTACCTATCTATTTTCACAAGGAAAATGAAGCCAAATATTCAAAAACTATTATTTATGCGTTACTAAGTGAATTGCTTGGCAACTATTTGATACACTTGACTATAATTCTCGAATTATCGAAGTCAAATACTTTAAGAGCGTAACTTGATGTTCACTTGTATAATAATTTAATAATATTATATTAATAATCGACAGTTTGTGCATCTGGGCATAAAAATTATACTCGCTTTTATAAAAAACAAAATTTTATAATCTCACTATCTTAATAAAATCTTCAGTTGAATTGAATACCGTCCTAACCTAAAATAAACTAAGCATAATTTATTTTAGAAGAATGATAAAGAGTTTTTCAATTTAATCTCAGAGCAGTGTTTAAAGAGATGCCACAATTTTTCTTCACGAGAATGTTGTTATTTAAAATAATATTAATCGTCGCTTGTGTTTGATTGTAATCGCTACTTCTTAAACTTAAACGAACAAATCTGTGAGACATGAATAAAATATTTTTAAGTAGATACCGCAATAGCTAGCAAATAAAAAGAAAAAAAACTTACCATAACTTTTGCATAATACGAAAGAGACTCGCGCGAATATAATAATAACTAAAACACATATAGGAATAAGTCCTAAATAATGGACATCTGGTCTAGTATCTTCAATTTTAAAATCAATCGAAGCATGATCGTCCATTTTGTTCACTAATTAAAATAAAAGTCCAAACTTAAAAACACTGGCAACTATGAGATTCGATTAAAAAAACATTTGAATCAAATGTGCACTCGCGATTCTAAACTCAAAAATTCACTTTTTAAGGCGTCTTGCCACGTTCGAGGAGACCGTTTTTGTGTCTATTTCATAGCTCAGTATCAAAAGGTCTTCTTATTGATAAAGTTATCGCAAATTGCCGTTTATTTGGCGGCTTGAATGGAGCGTTCGAGTAACGAAACTAATCTGTGGAGATGTCTGCGAGCGGCGGCGTGATTCTTTCATTGATAAAAACCTTCGCGGGCCTGTCTCCTTGGTCGTTGAGGTCAAGCGTGATTGGTTTTTACCGCACTTTTTAGACACGCGTGCGTTTATGTGGTTTTATTTGTCAATAAGTAAAAAAAAATGTACCTATGGTACAGTACACAGTGTAGAAAAAAAAGTCGAGCCCTGGGGGAAAACTATGTTGAATCCTTCGCTCATTTCACATAAAGGACACATTCCTTTATTAAAAAAAAAACAACAGCATACAACATTTTTTTTAAACGTGCCCAGAAATTGGAGTAACTAATATAAAATAAATCCTAGCACTCGCTGTCTCATTATAGACATCGAAAGGATTATTATTTAGGATATTTTTTTTCTAACAAACCACTGGTTTTAAATGATCGTAAAATGTAACATTCACTTTATATTCGTGTGTTTTAGATTCGGACTCGGGTTTAGAGTTCTGTGTGGTGTCGGATTTAGAATGCCACCTCTGCATTTTTCTTCCGTGGAAAAGGCGACTTAGGATAATAGGTTAAGACAGCGGTTCTTAACCTTTTTGTCTGGCGACCCAAAATTCAAAAATATTAGAAGCCCGCGACCCAATAAACTTTTAAAAACAAATGAAATGCAGCGATTGCGGTTCGTTTTTCAAAAAGCACCGCGGGTCCCGCGACCCATCTCGATATGGCCAGCGACCCAAATTTGGGTCGCGACCCGAGGTTAAGAAACGATGGGTTAAGATATAATTATTTCCTGTTAGGTACTTACTGTTATACTTGCCAACTTAAAACCTTAATATGCTAGATATGCTAGCTATGCTTAATATGCTAGAAGTGGCACGAAACGTGTAATAATCATGGTTTTGTCTATGTAGCGTTTCGTGTGGACTTGGCTACCCATTTAGGGAATACAGGCGAGATCTGTGTACCATCGAACCAATTGATTCCTGACCCACCATAGAACCTATTCACAGTGAACGTCATAGTGACAATGCATTGCTTGACGAAGGAAATGTTTATGACGTTTATTGTGACAACGTTCTGCGATGGGTCAGGAATCAGTTGGTTCGATAGTACATATTAGAAAAGACACTTTGTGCCAATTTTCTTGTGGCGCATTCCTGTTGTCATACAAAGCGCTGGTGGACTAGAAAAAAAAAAACAAAAAAAACCCTTTACTGCCCTGCAGATATAAAATTTTGATTTCGTTTTTTGAAATTTATTGAACTCTCCCCTACCTCCATCTCGTTTATTTTTCTGTTAACTTAAGCAACTATTTGTATTTCAAAATGTGTTATTTTTCTTTTGTCTGCTAAGAAATGAGTAAATTCGTTGTTTGTATAAATTATTTGCCTACAGCGCGGCGACATGAGTTCAAGGAGATTAACCATTTAAGTTTGTTATTTATGCTAGTGTTGCTACACATATTGTGTACTTACATTACACTGTATTGTAACTCTAAGACACCGCGAACGAAATAAAAGAAGTATTTTTTTCTTCTATGTGATATCAGATCTTTCCTGTATGTAAGAAGCGACTAAGGATATTTCCTTAGGGTTTAGGTGTGCTTTAGGCATAGAGGATAGAACCTATAGAGAAACAATGTTCGCAACCCCGGTCCGCAAATAGTTTGTTGATTTCAACATACTAAACGTCACCGTCACTGTCACAGAAACTGTACAGAGCCAATAACCGTAGAGAAAAAGGCACTAGCGTTACGCGCGATATTGGACCGGCCAATAAGAGCACAGCGATCACTTCAATTGTTTTGCGGAATAATTTCCGAACAACCAAGATGACATTAGTACTCTATAGGTTCTATCCTCAATGGCTTTAGGCGATAAGCTGGCAACCTGTCACTTATGGGTGCCATTTATTTAGCATGAAGATGATTTTGTTTGGCCCGAAACGTATTTAGGATAATAGATTTCGCATTAATTATTGTTTTCGACGAATTTAGTCTTGCAGAAAGTACACACATACATACACTCACGCCTATGTTCCCAAAAGGGATAGGCAGAGCACACGAAATGTGACATAGACAAAGCTATGACTATTTCACGCTTCGCAGCCACTTCGCAACCACTTCTAACTTAATTTTAGGTTTGAAAACAGATGGCAGAGATAATAATACAATAACAGTGACAAGATGCTAGCCTGACGCCTAAAGCATACCAAAACCTATTTCCTTAGTCGCCTCTCACGACATCCACGGAAGAAATAGAGAGGTGTTATTCTAGACCCGACACCACACGGCTTAACGATACCGAGCATGTTAGATTATTAGCCCTAACTGGATAGTGGTGGCCTATAACCGTACTCGGTGACTTGTCATGAGAGAGGACTATGTCCAGAACTAGACAAGCATTCACTGATGATGGTGATGATGATGACATAAAGTAAAAATTGGGCAAAAGATTACTATGTACTTTGCCTTGCTAATTTCCATACTAGTATGAAGATTGTATTTAATTGATAAGTGACATGTTGATTGATTATGATTACAGTGATGCGGTGGGAAATTACTTACTTATTAATTAGTTTGCTATTTATTGTAAATAATAACAGAAATGCGAGACACAGCGACATCTATGAGTGGTGGAACGTACTTTAGATTGCGGCTACAGAAACTTGAGCGCTTGCTATTTTTTAGTTTTGCTACTCACCGCTAGATGGCGAAAAAATAAAGAAACGTTGCGACGGTATTTTCGACCCTTGGCCATGTCTATTGCTTAGGAGGAAGCGGCTAATAATACCTTTAACGCCTAAAAGAAAGTTAGAATTCCAAGGATCTCAAGGAACCTCTGGCGAAAAATGACGCAATACTTAATTAATTAGATCTGATATAGTTTCTACGTCACAGCGCTTTTCTTTGTAGAAAAGATCGTGGCACAATAAAAGGCCAGACACCTCTATCTGTTCCGTGGATGTCGTAAGAGGTGACTGTGGAAACAGGTTTAGTTAAGCTACAGGCGACAGGTTAGCAACCTGTCACTATTATACCTCTTTCAACTACGTTTATGATTAAACTTAAAATTATGCTGAAAGTGAAGTACTATAGCTACATATTCTCACGCCTGTATTCCCAAGAGGAGTAGCCATATGAATTCAAAGCCACGTTTAGCAATTTCAGGGTAACCAGATGGTTAAACGTGATATCGCAGTGACAGGTTGCTAGACCATCGCCCACAATACACCAACCCTTTCCCAGAGTCGACTCTTACGACACCCACGGGAAGAAAGGGGGAGGTGCTATTCTAACCCGGCATCACACGGGGCACTAGTACTATCTAGTTATGATTTTGTGTATGTAACGTCTCATGTGGCTTGCCGTACCGCCTTGCTTATCGGCGATGTTCTGAGGAGAGACTAAATTAGAAATACACGGAACCGTCGAGTATGTATGACGAGAGGGACGAAAGAATGAAGTGAGAGAAGTATGTCAGAATAGAAACGAATGACGCTCTTTTCTGCCTTCACCAGAGGGCCTGGTGATCTCTATGACATTCGTTGGACTGTTATAAACAGTACTCAAAAATTTGATATTAAGTACTTCAAATTAAAGTCTATTGTATTGTATTAGGTACTGTATTGTACCTTTGAAAAGAGATATCCGCTCGACTATCGCCTTATGGATGCTTTCGATGGCCAGCGAGCTGGCAACTATTTTGGACAGCGGATTAGTCTGGCTGTCCAACGGGGTAACGCTGCCAGCCTTCTGGGCACAATAAGCGACTGCGATCTTCGTCTTAGGCTCGTTTGCATTTTTAAGACGCATTTGTTTTTGTCCTTCTTTTGTTTTTATAAAGTTAAAGAGCCCCGTGTGCTGCCGGGTTAGAATAGCACCTCCCCCTTTCTTCCCGTGGGTGTCGTAAGAGTCGACTCTAGGAAAGGGTTAGTGTATTGTGGGCGATGGGCTAGCAATCTGTCACCGCAATATCACGTTTAACCATCTAGTTACCTTGAATTTGCTAAACGTGGCACTGGATTTTTGAATTCCAGTGCTCTGCCTACCCCTTCTGGGAATAAAGGCGTGAGAATATGTATGTATGTATGTAAAGAGACTTACCGAATAGCTCGAAGCATCTCAGACACACACAAGTGAGAGAATAGAGCACAACTATCATGAAAAATGGCAGAAATAGCACAAGGGACTCCATGGTGGCGCGTCGCGAATCGAACTACCTCAGCGAATATCGAAAATACCGACAAATTGATATGAACCTATCTGATTCGATAGGTATTAATTAGTTGATAAGAACTGGGAAGTCAAGTCACTCCGATAAAAGGTATAGCGAAATTGGTCGGACTACAATGAAATCTTGAACTTGGTATTTCTTGCCTCCTCCTCATTTTTGCATCCCTGGTATCGGGATAAAATAACACCTCTCCATTTATTCCGTGGATGTCGTAAGAGGCAACTAAGGGTGGTCTGGGTATGTTTTAGGCGACAGACTAGCAACCTGTCACTATACTACCTCTTCCATCTGATTTAAAACCTAAAACTATACTAGAAGTGGCTGCGAAGCGTGATATAGTCGTAATCTTGGTTTCGTCCGTCACGTTTTGTGTGCCCTTCCTACCCTATTTGGAAACATAAATGTAGGAGTGATTGTATGTATGTATGTATGTATGTATCCGTGGATATCGAGGCGATTAAGGAAAGCTTGCTTCAGGCGACAGGCTCGCAACTTGTCACAACATCTATTAAACTCAACATCATCGTTATCTCAGCCTTAGACGTCCACTGCTGAACATAGGCCCCTTTAGACTTCCATAATTTACCGGTAGGAAGCGATCTGCATCCAGCGTCTTTCGGTAATCTGTCAAGATCATGTAGGACATCTTGTAGGTGGACGTCCAACGCTGCGCTTGCTGGTCCGTGGTCTCCACTCGAGCACTTTTCGACCCTATCGCCCATCTGCTTTGCGTGCTGTGGCCAGCCCATTGCCACTTCAATTTGCTAATCCCATGGGTTACATCGATGACTTAAGTTCGTCTACGCATGTCCTCATTTCTGTTTTGATCACGTAGAGCATAGCCTTCTCCATTGCGCTTTCGCTCGGCTTGGTCAGTGTGGACCCGGCTATTGGTCACTTGGTGATCGGTCGCCAGGCACGGTGATTTTTCAAAGTCAAAGTCAAATCATTTATTTGCGAGAACTACGGTATTTTACAGCTGGTACATACATTAAACACAAGATTGATCATCATAGTTAACCATAATAGTGGCAAATATTGTCGGATTCACACGTTGCTTGCGGATGCGGGGATGATGTGGCATTTGAAATTAAGACCTCTCCTCAAATAAGTAACCATAACCATATTTTAAAATGTATAAAAATCATAATATAAAAATTTGCCAACCTGAAATGTTTATATTTTGTAATGAAAATTTTGACTTATCGTCTCACAATAATAGGTACATTAGTCAGAACTGAGTCCACTAATTCGTGATAGCGAATTCTTGATAAACCATGATAATAGGGATGTAAAAACAGATTGCATTCGTAATTGTGTTTGATAAATAAGTATCTTTATCTTCTACCTACGAACATGCTTCGAAATTGTTCTGCACCAAAATCACACTAAATGAGCTTTGACCGTGACATAGTGAAGATATAGGTACCCACTACATTAGCAAATTGAAGTGGTAAAGAACTGATAACTTTTGCAGTAGACCAATGCTTGAATGGAGACCATTCATTATCAGATGTAGTCTTAATTAAAATTGTCTTTGTTGTTAAGTTGCTGTGTGGTGTCGGGTTTGGAACACCTGTCCATTTCTTCCGCAAGTAGCTAAGAGGCGACTAAGGAAATAGGTTAAGGTATATTTTTAGATGACAGGCTAGCAACCTGTCACTGATATACCTGTCAAAATAAAACCAAAAAAAATGCTAGAAATAGCCACGAAACGTGAATGCCATAAGTGCCATAAGTTGCAACTAAGGAAATAAGTTGCGATATGGTGTAGACGACAGGCTAGCAACATGTCACTAATACGCATGGTTTTGTCTATGTAGCGTTTCATGTGCTCTGTCTACCCCATTTGGGAATACAGGCGTGATGTAGGTATGTATCACTCATGAAAAGTTGCATAAACGAAACCATGAATTACTATTTCACGTATTTTTATTTGTATTATGCATCCCTCGGCTCGAGCCAGCACGAGAGTTTAAAGGGCTCTGCATAAAAAATGAGGTTACCCTCTAAAAATCACACTAATTCCTTCGTGGCTATTTGTGTGGACAGTCTGGGAACCCCGGACTTGTCCGGTCCATCCACTGGGTAATTTTATAACTTAAGTCTACCTAGCCTAAGCTCTATTCTAAAAAACAAAATAATACTCACTAAACACTTTGAAGACAAATCTCCCGATGACGAAATCACACACTTGCAGGTACAAATACACCAGAAACAATACAATTACAAAAAACAACAAAAACACAGTTTCTTTCGTGTTTAAAAACATTTTCGGAACTATTGTTTGGCTTAACTTTTACGTTAAAGTGTAATGCAGGAAAATTGACGAGTCAGTGAGTTGTAATATTGAAGGAGTAAAGTTGTGTTTTTTCATTTGGTCGGATAAGAGTTTTCAATATGGTGGATTAATCACATGGTTGTGAGATAAAGACGAGTTTTATAGATAGTGTGCTTGCTGTGTGTACACTAAACGGTGGTAGTGGCTAACATTCCTATGTATTTTTTTTTAAATACATACAAGGTGGTTTTGGCTAACGTTTTTATGTACTTTTTTAAAATACATATATCGTTTGCTCAACCAAAGTATATAAAATAATAAAAATGCCAGGGTAGCCTAGCGGTTTGACCAGTGGCGTCTCATTAAGAGGGTAATGGGTTCACCACCTCTGAATTTTTCGGAATATATGCGCGAAATCTAATTTGATATTTACCACGAGCTGTTCGGTGAAAGAAAACATCGACGACGTGATGAAATGATTATGACCCGTAATCTGAATTGGGTCCAAACATGTCGAGCTAATCTCGATAAAACAACGTGATTAGATCAGTTTTTTTTCACTATGAGTGAGTCTCACGGTAGTTTTATGTTTTAAACTAGCAAACCTTTACGGAGAAATATGGCATAATAAAACTATACCTCTTTTAGACCAAAAAACCTACTTAAAATGGCCAATAAACGTGATAATAGTCATCTTTTTAACCTCTTGTGTGCTATTGCTATGCTTACTCTGTTTGGGAATACAGGCAACAGGACTTCCTTTTACTTATCTAAAGGCCGATTCAATTAACGATCATATAGTTTAGTCTTAGTAAAACTTACATGCTTTTTTCATGAGAAAAAAAAAGGTATTTATTCGCGAGTAAAAAGTGATTATTCCACGACAAAATTTTGATCTCTGTGATGTCCACTATAATCTGGTGGAGGTTATATATGTTATAACTCTAGAAATGAAACAATACTTTCTATTTACTTCGGCGATACACGTCCGCTCGCCGCCCGACCACTCTGTTAGTGTCGTGTGTGGGGAGCGAACAGATCGCAGATGCTTCGTTTATTTATATGTATACATCACAATCTCACTTGGTTATATCGTCCTAAAGCCAACATTGCTGCCACCTGTACTTCCATCACCCAAAATACACACAGTGTCATTTCCCCTTCAGCTGGAAAACAAAACGTCATGTTTATCTTGATTATCTCAAACTACTCTCATATCTGCGAACGAAAATCAACCTTACTATTTTAGATTTTGATTCTTGTTTTACATCACACGTTATTTTGTTATTGATAATAAATTAAGGTTATCTTAATTTTCGTGATAAGGATTATCTGTGAAACTTGACCTTTCTTATAAATTGTTTGGTGAAAGATCTGATTTTGTAATTTTAGTTTAAACACTATAAATTGTTCCATATTTTTCCATGCACATATTTTTCCATAATTTAACGAATGGACTAATTTATTATTACTTTTTTTTAACCCAGGACACAATTAACCGAGTGAACTAAAAATAACCACTTAGAAACACAATTGCCAGTAACTCAGGCTTGCATTCGTTAACATCGGTTTTTACGCGGTAGCGATGGCAGAAAAAACAAAGCAACCCCCGCATCACTATCTGGAAAATTTCTAGGGGAAAAAATATGCTGTACATACAATATCAAATTAACAGTAGTTATTTTTCGCCAATCACTGGAATCCACGCCATGATATTAAGGAAAAAAGCAGCTAAGGAAATTAAATCTGGGGTACGCCATACATATACATACATATACAGTGTGTTACCGGCGTGCGGGCATTTATTAAAACTGACGATAATGCATCAAATTAGCAATCGTTTGCAAGTATTAGCAGATCATAATTATTTAAAATAAAGCCACAAATGCAATTCTTCCATTTTCTGGGTCTTCAATGTATGCGTAACTTAACTTCACTTAATTTTCAGTTAATACTAAGATGACATTAGATTTGTCATTTTGTGACAGAAACTTTGTTGTACATTGCTTGCAATAAAACTTTTCTAAGAAAAGTAACGCGATGTGAAATTTTGTTTTTTAATGCAATTAAGTTAATGGTTCGATTAACAAACCGCATCTCTTAACACTGCTTCAAGAAATGCCCGCACTCCGGTAACACACTGTATATAATTATGACGCTTGTATTCCCAAATGGGAAAATAGAGCAAATGTTTTTTTCAATGACCAAATATTTTTGGTTTTGAATTGGCTGGTATAAGAGTGACGGGTTGCAAGCCTGTCGCCTCTAACGACATCCACGAAAGAAATGGATCGATTAAATGTTATATTCTTAGCTGTTTTGCTATCACTACAGCCGCAGTAGGACCAAGCTGCCGTAGGTGTTCGAACAACCGTCATTAGGACAAAAACAATACTCTTTTTGGACAAAAAGGCAATCCATCCGCTCACTGCACTGATTTAGAGTTCCATGGACTGAGTTCCCTTACCTTTTACCTACTGATGTAATTAAAACAAAAATGACTGTCATTGCCATTCTAAAATCGTGATTTGAATTGCGAACACTATTTGTAATTTATTAATTTATCAAAGCAAACGAAAAGTGAAAAATATTGACATTTAAAAAAACAGTAGCCAAGCTGCAATGAAGTTTGTTGCCAGAAAACCTTTCCATTTCTTTCGTGATTACTGTGATTGTGCATCGTAAAAGTCGACTAAAGGTTGGCGTATGTTTTAGACGACAGGCTCGCAATTTGTCACTATTGTGCCTCTTTTGTCTAAATTTCAATCTATTGTTTTACTAAATGTGTTACAAAATATGAAATAATCACGTCAGTATTGATCGCCTCTTGCGACTTGCACAGAAGAAATGTGTGATTTTTTATAAATTCCACACCACCTCGAAGGCAAACATTCATATCCATCATACACATTATCTACCCCGACTAGGAATGGAACTCGGGACCAAGCTTCACAGTCAAGTTCACTGGTCTATCCGACCGTCCTACCAAAACTTAGGTAAGTATAATATAAAAACTTTTAGAACCCTGAAATTAAACCCGATTCATGCTTTACTTCTTCCAGAAAACAAATTAAGATCAACATTCTTTGGACGCGTTCTTGTTGTGATCGGCGCACTTCAAACGGAACATCGAAATGCCATTCGATACTAAGAGAATTGAATTGAGAACCACCTTTTTTGAAGTTGGCTACAAAAACAAGTCTTGACTTGTTAATTTTTAAACTACGTATCGCCACTAATAGGAAGCTACTTAACTACAGAAGAAAAAGTATTTTACCTGCACACGAGATGTACCAAAATACATACCTACATATTCTCACGCCCGTATTCCCAAGAGGGGTAGGCAGAGCTCATGAATTCAAAAATCCAGTGCCACGTTTAGCAATTTCAGGGAAACCAGATGGTTAAACGTGATATTGCAGTGACAGGTTGCTAGCCCATCGCCCGCAATCCACTAACCCTTTCCCAGAGTCGCCTCTTAACATTTTATAGCCACATCCATGACTATTTCACGTGACGTAGCCACTTAAAGCTAGTTTTTTAAGTTCTATTTTAAACAAAATAGGTTGCTAGCTCGTCCACTAATAGGTACTCTTATTTAACCCATTTCTCGTAGCCGCATATTACGACATCCTCGAAAGAAATGGACAGAAGTTATTTAAAAACTTGACACTAGGGTACCAGACAACCACACAATGAATAACTCAAACATGTCAAGTGACGGCTAACGAAACAGAATATTCATAAACAATTACAATTACAAAACTTAAGATTTAGAGGCTACCCACTGATGACACTATCCCACGCATACACAGATAATTAGCAAAAGCAAATGCTGAGACCAAATACATTGGACAAACATAGCTATACCTAACGCATGTATTCTTCCCAATTAGGGCATTGCGCGTGCGACGCTAAGTAGAGAAAACCATTACTTTTTCACGATTCGCGACTATTAGATTTTAGATTGGCAGGTATAATAGTGACAGATTGGTAATCACATCAGATTGGTTCTCAATTCGACCTAATTTTTTTTTGTGTGTGTATGTTACTCGATATCTCGAAAACCCGTGGACCGATTTTCAAATATTTTTTTTTAATCGAAAGGGTATAACTCGAAATTGGTCCCATTGGCACGAAACCAGAATCTAATGATGGAATCTTGGAGAAATCGAGGCAACTCTTCAAATTTTATATGGAGAGGTACGGCGTTTTCGGTAATTTGTTGATGAAGTCAAGATTTTACATTCAGTAAACAGAATACTTCAAAATATTGCAAAGAAGTCGGTTTTTTTTTTGTTTAAAATTATAGATTGGCAGGTATAATAGTGACAGGTTGGTAATCTTTTTCTTTTTCCCTTCCATAGTTGCCTCTTAACATCTTCGGAAGCAATAGATGTTAGAATTACCTTTACGTGTACAGTCGACCAAGATATTGGTCTACCCCCTCAAGATCGATATTCATTTGAACCCTATGAAACAACAAAGTCGATTTCCCCTCGCCATAATATTATGACAATGACAATATCAACCTTGTGATAATTTTGATCTCACAGAAACTTTTGTCAAAAGTGGTAGACCTCTTTCTTGGTCGACCGTAAAAGTGGTAGACCTCTTTCTTGGTCGACCGTAAAAGTGGTAGACCTCTTTCTTGGTCGACCGTACCCCTGTGCATTCTTACCGGGTCGGATTTAGAATAACACCTCTCCATTACTTCGGTGGATGTCTTAAGAGGCGACTAAAGAAATTAGGTAAATGTATATATTTTAGGCGACAGACTAACAACCAGTCACTATTACACCTACCAACTTAAAATCTGAAAAATATGCGAAGCTACGAAGCGTGAAATCGTCATGATTTTGCCTATGCAGCGCTTGGTGTGTCCTGCCTACCCCATTTGGGAATACAGGCGTGGTGTATGTATGTATGTATGTAGGTCTCTTACATCCAGTTTACCTTTTACGTGCAATTGTATACTTTGCGTAAGGATTGTACATTATACTCCGAAGGACACTTCACGATAGTGTATGTGTCGAAGGCGGATTGTATAATCCGCCGTTTTACATAACGCCTAGCCGTTTTGCAAAACAGCGCCGTTTTGTAATGCGGCGGCTCAACGTTTAGCCGGATTGAATGCGGCTGAACGAAAAACCGCCGGAATGAATTCGGCGCTAAACGATATTCATTACCGCTAGGCATAATGTAATACGGCGAGAGATTAGCCGCCGCTTTGACCGAGCGAGCGCAGCGAGCGAGGAAGACCACCTCGGAGCGAATACGACTCGGACAGGTTAGGTTAGAAGGCCAAGGCGGGAGCGAAGCGCAGCGAGCTCCCGCCTTGGCCTTCGAGGTTAGTAATTTTTTTTATAAAACCTCGGAATTTTTTTTCAAAATAAGTCAACTACTAACTAAAAACACCTAGGTTTAAATATTTTCATTTTCAACATTTCATGGTCACCCTACAATATTGGTAGTAGTACAATGCGGCTAAACGTGGGCCGCCTTTTTGAAGAACGTTTCGCAACTACAATCCGGCTGAACGTTGAGCCGCCGTTTTACAAAACGGCGCTGTTTTGCAAAACGGCTAGGCGTTATGTAAAACGGCGGATTATACAATCCGCTTGCGACATAAGTGCATTAATAACACGTTGACAACCTATCCCACACCCATGTTAACATGCTGTTATGACCATGTCGCAATAAACTACACCGGTCGTTTAACATTCATTGAAATATCAATTGATGCGTCGACACCTCCACAGTAAACTTTATAGGAACAGTTTTCTAATCTTACTTTTATACAAGGTAGCTGGAAATTGAAATATTTTAAACAGTGGTCGGGTAGCGAGAAGAAATAGAGAGCTGAATGACATGATAACGATGAGCTACACTTATGTTTACTTATCTATCAGTTTAGTTGCAATTACTAATGCCATGGCATTTAAACATCTTTATTTTCCTTGCATTCCAGGAATTACTTCTTAATTTTATTGCGGTGCACTTCACGTGACATACATACATACATACATACATACATTTCACGTGACGGGTGAAAAAAATTAAAAGGTAATTGTTACTTTTCATGGCCTTTCGTTATTCTGATTGTATTTGTTATTTAGAGAAAAATGAAACTTATCACTATCAGTAACCCTTTCGATCTGCATCATAAAATACAGCACGTTATTTTTTGTCACATTTGAACTGTTCGATTCCCGACTGAGGCAAGCGATTTTTCACAAATCCTTAAATGCAGAATTTATTGTTTTTAAAAACAAAGGAAAGTCTCCCTTACACAAAATGTACTATTTACAATATTTAAGGTAGTTGTCATCCATGTGGCATTCGATTTTTCCACCCTGTTTAGTTGTTACGTTTAAGTAATTGTCAAATATTGGTCTCAGAGGTAAATGGTAAAACTTCGCATTTTGAAGTATAATCTGTGTGCTGTGGCCCAGCTCAGAGCGATGGGATATTTATCCTGCACCGCAGCATCTTAATATAATTAACACCTTAGGAGACATAAACAAAAAAGCCAAATCATTTTGTACCAAGACCCCTTTGCATATTAAAGATGAAGTTGTTTACGCGGTAAGGACTTCGATTTTAATCCTAAAGAATATAAAATAATCTAAAAAGTTAACTTAACCTAATTGTAAATCAATTTTTCCGTATGGCGTCAGGGTTAGAATAATACCTCTCCATTTCTTCCGTGGATGTCGTAAGAGGGGACTAAGGAAATAAGTATATTTTAAGCGACAGGCTAGCATTTGTTGTTTACTACTTGAATTAAATTTAAAAGCAAAAATGTGTGCTAAAAGTGGCAGTGAGTCGTGAAAGAGTCATGGTTTTGTCTATGGTCCATTTAGGAAAATAGTCGTGAGGTAGGTAAGTTTTTTTGCCCCGCCACATCGCAAAATACATTCTTTGTTACCTCTAAAAATGAAACTTTCTTTAACTGCCGCGAACGTATGTGCGTTCAAATGCTAAAAAAATTAAATAGTGGGACTGGGTAAATGTCACGCATTATATATGTCGGTGACAGTAAATACGTTGAACCAACAGACTTACATACATACATATTCTCACGCCCGTGTTCCCAAGAGGGGTAGGCAGAGCACATGAATTCAAAAATCCAGTGCCACGTTTAGCAAATTCAGGGTAACCAGACGGCCAAACGTGATATTGCAGTGACAGGTTGCTAGCCCATCGCCCACAATACACTAACCCTTTCCCAGAGTCGACTCCTACGACACCCACGGTAAGAAAGGGGGAGGTGCTATTCTAACCCGGCACCACACGGGTACCCGGCACCACACGGGTATGGAAATAAATGACTCAAAGTGTATGTACTTCACGTGCAAAAGTAAGCCAAAAGGGAGAACAATGTTCTTCATTTGACGTGATTTCATTTAATTTTGTACTACTTAGATTAGGTTTAACAGCCTAGAGACAGGACAACTTGAATACGGCGGTGTCACCTTTGAATCGGTTTCACTCGGACTGTCCATTCCCATCACTATAGCGCTCATGTGACGTTACAGTAGGTAGACAAAAAGTGGCACGCTTGGTTGTCATACAAATAATGCAGGAACTCGCGGTTTCTATTTCGATATGGCCCAGCACAGACGATAGACTATCCTAGAATTTTTAGTCTTTGAAAATAGAACCTATGGAATTATATGCAGTAACGCCCACGACGCGCAAAAAGTCCAGCGCACAATGCATACAATCCACGCAGACTTTGTCGTCTGCGCAGGGCCTATTACATACATACATACAATCACGCCTGTGTTCCCTAACGGGGTAGGCAGAGCACACGAAATGTGACATAGTCAAAACCATGATTATGACTATATCACGCTTTGCAGGCACTTCTAGCTTTGTTTTAGGTTTGCGAAGATGGAAGAGGTAGAATAGTGACAGGTTGCTAGCCTGTTGCCTAAAGCATACCTACCTAAACCTATTTCCTTAGTCGCCTCTTACGACATCCACGTCATCCACGACATCGTCCGTGTGGTGTCGGAATAGAATAACACCTCTCCATTTCTTCCGAAGGCTTATTATTCTGTGGTTAAACCTAGTTGCTAATGTAGTTGCCTAAACGGGAATACCCGCCGTCGAAGATTGTACATTGCACGCCTCGGGGGCAAAATTACTGGTTCGACGTCATTTGACGTTAAACGTTCGGAAGATATTTTAATAAGGCTGGCCCTGGTTGAGCTCGCGTACCGAGGGTCCCGTACCATTATCATTTTCTAGCTTATGTATGTCCCACTGTAGTTTTATTGTTTATTTGGGTAGTTCCGTTTCCATTACTTTACTTACAACCACAGAATATTCATACTATATTGAACATTAAACTACCGTGAGACTCACTCTTGTTAATTTTTTTTACAGATAACTTAGGTTTTTTTAAATCGAGTTTAGCTCGTCGTGTTCTGGGCTAATTCGAAAGTCGCGCGAAGAGAGCGGTTGCGCGCAGTGAACGTTTGGAAGCAGCAGCCGCTGCGGCTCCTAGATGAAGGGTTACGACTTAGCCCGAAATATGTCGAGCTTAACTATTATTAAACGTGACTTATCCGGAAAATTTTCAACAGAATATATAATACACATTATGATAATAGATAGGTACACAAACACAAGAATAATGATCATTAATAATAGTTCCATGTGATATCGGGTCAAGGATAACAACTTTTCATTTCTTCCGTGGATGCCATAATTTGCAGGAATAGGTTGAGGTATGGCATAGACGACAGGGTAGCAACATGTCACTAATACTCATGGTTTCGATTATACATATAACTTTTCATGTGCTCTCTGCTCTGTCAACCCCATTAGGCTCAATTCACACCAGAAGAGCAGCGCAGCGCGGCGTAGCGGAGCGCAGTTTCAGTGTCATGAGAATTTCAACTTTATTTTCATTACAATAAGACTTATTATCGCATGAGAAACTCTAACGATGCGCGCGGATGCCCGCGGATCCGCGGGAATTCCAGCGCATTCCATAAACAAAGCCGTGCGACTGCGCGAGCTGTCGCGGGAATGTCCGAGGATGCTCGAGTAGTCGCGACGGCCGCTGTCAATACATATGTCAATATGTCAATAATTATGTAAATTCCAGCGACTTCCTACGCATTCCAGCGGCTTCTCGAGCAGTCGCAGGAATCCTCGCGCATTCTCCACGGAGCGGGTCGATGCACTACGCCGCGCTGCGCTGCTCTTCTGGTGTGAATTGAGCCTTAGAGAATACAGGCGTAATTTATGTATGTAATTGTATGTACGGAACCCTAACAATGTCGTCAATATGCATACGAATTTTATTTAAGGCTTTGACTTGACTCTACCTACACCGAAACGCATTTATTAATAATTGTCTTTTCGTAGGATTCTTTTTACTATGTTCGCAATCACAGATATATATCGAACTAGATGACTCAAGTGTATGTACTTTGCGTGTCAAAATAGAGGCAAAAGGAAGAGCAATGCTCCTCCTTTGATGCGATTTCATTTGGTTTTATAACACTTAGATTAGGTTTAACTGCCTAGAGACAGGATATCAAATTATCCTAAATAAAGCAGCATCATTTTTGAATGGGTTTCACTCGGACTGACAATTTCTATCACTAAAGCGCTCATGTGTCGATACCTACCGTTGAGAAAAAGTGACACGCCTGGTTTTCATACAAATGCAGGACCTCGCGGTATCTAGTTCAATATAAGTCTGTGTTCGCAATGTTACTGTTGCCTTCTGTCTGTTTGTATTAAGATTCTTGAAATTCAATCAAAAAAGTCTCCTACGTGAATGATACATACATTCATACATACATCACGCCTGTGATCCCAAATGGGGTAGGCAGAGCACACGAAACGCTACTTAGACACACATATTTTTAGGTTTTAAGGTGGCAGGTATAATTGTAACAGATTGCTAGCCTGTTGCTTAAAATGTACCTTTTAACCTATTTCCTTAGTCGTCTCTCACGGTATCCACGGAAGAAATGGAGAGGTGTTATTCTACAACCGACACCACACGGCTTTTTAAGTTACCTTGTTAATAATCAACCGATAGTGTTATAAATAAAAAAAATACATAAATTTCAACAGTCATTTATTTGCAAATAAAATTATAAAAAATAAAATCTGAGACCAACAACGATTCACTTAAATCTAAAACCCTTTGACTGTAATAAAAATGCCTCAGTGTGATTTACTTAATTTTTCGTTAAGGCTAAAAAAACACGTACATGTAGGTGAAAAACTTAACTGAGTCACCTGTTGTATGTAGTTGTGTACAGTTTGCAATAAACAAAGCAAAAAATACGTAGACAAAATTAAATACTTGATATTCATACCTACTTAAATATTATCATGACAGTCGTGTCAATTATAACTAGACAGTAATAATCAAACTTGAAAGATAATCAAATAATGAGTTTGCAAACCATACGACACATTACAAATTTTGAAAATAGAATGTCCTTTCGCACGCCATGTTACTCATACATACGCCAAGTGACTTAAATTTTTCACCTATACCATAAAGCAAGTTACGTTTTCATTCAAATTTGTACCCCATGACTAAATCCTGATATTATAACTAAATTCTTAATTCTAGAACATTGTGCCTGTGTATTATAAACTAATAACTAAAACTGTACGTAACTTAGTTCCTGAAACACCGATGTAGCATAAAACTCTTCTCTGAGAGTTGAATATGCCTTTAATAATTTAAACAAAAAAGAACCGACTTCAAATTAGCAGTATTGTGAAAGTATTATGTTCATTGAATGTAAATTCTTGACTTCATCAACAACAAATTACCGAAAACTCTGTACATGTCCCTATAACATTTGAAGAGTTTCCTCGATTTCTCCAAGATGCCACCATCAGATCCTGATTTCGTGTCAATGGGACCAATTTCGAGTTATACCCTTTCGATTAAAAAAAAATTGAAAATCGGTTCACGGGTCTCCAAGATATCGAGTAACATACACACAAAAAAATAGGGTCGAATTGAGAACCTCCTTTTTTGAAGTCGGTTAAAAATTAATATGACAACGTGACACTGATACTTCTGACATTGTTGGTAGTGTTGACACGTGCTTAAATACCCCACAGACACAACAGCGTTATACAAAACACCATACCTACTACTAAGCAACCATCTGGCTTCAGAAAATCGCTTTTATCCGCCACTTTCTGGCGAGAAAATCCAAAGCCTTCTATATCTTCAAAACCGTTATATTCATCTCGTTTTAGCTCAGCGTATGTTCTAAAAATGCTTCCACGTCTTAGAAACTGTACCTGAATTGGCTGGTCTGGTGAGGTTCGAAATTTATAATAGTTTGGGCGTTTATTTGGAACATTACCGTTTTGTTGGTCCCTTGGATCAGTCAAAGGCGTGAAATAGCTACGCGGTATTTTTCTTGGGGTATAACTACCACTCCCATTGCCACCATTGTAATTATTGCTAATGACACTAAGAAAATTGTCAAAAATGCCATCATCACCACCGTTTTTCTCACCATTGTGACGTCCAATGCCACTTCTTGGATAAGGGAATGGAGTCGTTGTTTCACTTGTAGAGGTCGAATAAGTTGTAGTCGTTGTTTCACTTGTAGAGCTCGAATAAGGTGTAGTCGTTGGTTCACTTGTAGAGCTCGAAGAAGGTGTAGTGTTGGTTCACTTGTAGAGCTCGAAGAAGGTGTAGTCGTTGGTTCACTTGTAGAGCTCGAAGAAGGTGTAGTCGTTGGTTCACTTGCAGAGCTCGAAGAAGGTGTAGTCGTTGTTTCACTTGTAGAGCTCGAAGAAGGTGTAGTCGTTGTTTCACCTGTAGAGGTCGAAGGAGCTGTAGTTGTAGTCGTTGTAGTCGTTGTTGCATTAGTTCTCCTATTAATTAGAAGACCCTCATTAAATTGAGTCTCATTTCGAATTTTATTGGGAACTGGTCGATAACGCGGACGTCGCGTCGGAGGAGTACTCTTAAGATACGACCATATCTCGATTTTCAGTTCCGCTTTGTCCGCCCATTGAAACTCTACTTCTAAATTCACATGAGGATAGTACAACCACCAACCAGGACGGTCTGTTATGAACTCTGGCTCAAGCAAGTCATGAGGTACAAATTTATTTTTTGACTCTACTGCTTTCGCTGTAGTCGTTGTTACATTTGTAGAGCTCGAATTAACTGTAGTCGTTGTTTCACCTGTAGAGTTTGGATTAACTGTAGTCGTTGTTTGATTTGTAGAGCTCGAATTAACTGTAGTCGATGTTTCACTTGTAGAGGTCGAATAAGTTGTAGTCGGTGTTTCACTTGTAGAGGTCTAAGTTGTAGTCGGTGTTTCACTTGTAGAGGTCGAATAAGTTGTAGTCGGTGTTTCACTTGTAGAGGTCGAATAAGTTGTAGTCGTTGGTTTACTTGTAGAGGTCGAATAAGCTGTAGTCGTTGTTTCACTTGTAGAGCTCGAATGAGTTGTAGTCGTTGTTTCACTGGTAGAGCTCGAATGAGTTGTAGTCGTTGTTTCACTTGTAGAGCTCGAAGAAGGTGTAGTTTCATCTCCATGGTCATCATCGAGCTGACCCCGAAACTGCCTTATCATTTCGTATGACCTCTGCAGTTCTCGTTGATTTGCGTACAGAAGTTTCCCTCGATAATAAAATCTGCCGGCTCGTAGCTCACTCCCAACTTTGTCTAACGTATCAATTGAGTATTTCAAGCTTTCCGGAACAGGACCTTTCAGCTCATCCCTCACATCGGTTAGTTTTCCTTTTATTTCAAAAATCTTTCGGAACGTCTTGTCTATGTCAGCCTTGCCTGTGGCGATCATGTCTTTTCTCATTGTTTCAAGATCGTTCTTGATATCTTGCAATTCTTTCATTAAGGAATCTGGAATCATATTTTTGATGCGGCTTTTGTTATTTGTCATCATTTTTCGACCACCTAACCACGGAGGGCGAGGAGTTGTCGGCGTAGTTGGTGTTGTTCTTTTATAAATGGGATAGTTCTTCAACAACTTTTTTGGAGTCTCGTCACCTTCCAAATATGGGATGTACGAACCGTAGTCAAACCACAGCTTTGCTTTCTTTCTCTTCCTAGCGTCTACCTAAATTCAATGAAAAATGAAAAAATATGTATACCAATCTACACTATAATTTTCAAAAAGTAAGAATATATCAATTTTGTGGATATTTTTCCTTCTTTTAAAATTACATCTCCCGTAAAGAAAATAGGTCAACGCATGCTTTAGATGACAGACTAGCTAGTTGTCACTATAAAAAATTACGCTACTTTTATCTAACTTTAAACCTACTAATGTTCTAAAAGAGATATTGTATTGGATATTATGACTTATTGCACTATTTATGTAAATACAAAGTAAATTATGCATTACACAATACCAAAAACATTATAAAGGAAAATAACTGACTAACATAATAACTAACTAAAGAACTAGAGTCTAGTTAGGGGTCACCAAATGGCGGACCGCGGTCCGCATACGGACCGCCGACCCATTATATGCGGACCGAAAAATATAGGTACCTTCATTCATCTTCAAAAGTTTCCACCAATTCCACTTCAAACTTCAGACAGATAATCAACAGTAAAAATGTAATTTTTCTCATTAAATTATAATATCTATGTAATTTCCGCAATTACCTTTCTTCATTTTTTTTTATTAAATGTGTGGACCGCGAATGTCATTTCATTTCTTAAAATGGACCCCGGGCGAAACTAATTGGTGACCCCTGAACTAGACTATATTTAAAAAAGGGCACCCCCGAGGCATGGTCCCAAAGACGCTGGCAGCGTTTCCTCGCTGTATCGCAATGCTGATGCGTTGAGCGAGGAAGCTGCCAGCTCTTCGGTCTCCAGTTGTATCTACCAGTCGCTTGGAGGTCTCTTTTATAAGGTTGTTGGCGCTATGCATTTATATATAATAGTTTTAATAGTTTACTTACTCGAACAAAGACGCAGGTGAAGTTGAAAACAGACAGATCCATGAGCGATAGCTGAAAGGAAAACTCAATTAAAGTAATTGAATACGAAATTAAATCGCTACAGGAAAACTAACTACTTAAACTATTTGATGAGCTTGATGTCAAGTACCTAAGCCATCTGGGGGCACGGCCGTGCCCCCACCAAGTCGAGCAAAAAAGCGTCACGGCCGTACCATCCTTTTCTCGAAGCAATTCAGACCATTTTCGACCCCCTGTAACTTCGTAGTGGATAAAACTAGAAGACTGAAATTTTTAGTAACTATGCAGGCATTGTAAAGACACGTATATTTCAAATTTCATTCAATTTGAACCAGTATTTTAAGAATTATAACGGGTCAAATTTCTTAATTTTGTCACTCACTGACTGACTGACTCACTCACCGATCATCAAAAGTCTAAAGCACTTCTAGCAGACCTAGAAGCTTCAAATTTGGAATATAAGTAGTGTTTCACGGGCGTAGCCAGGATTTAGTTTCGGGGGGGGGGG
>BHDV01006644.1:30969-47543 GCA_005406045.1 Adoxophyes honmai | reverse complement strand
ACACTTAGGGGGTGACTACCGCACTTTTCGTGATCAGGAAAATGTGCCAAACAAGTACATACCAATAATTCGTAGGACCGAGGTATGTCCCACGGGAATTTATGTTTCGAGTATTGGGGACTGTACTAGTATAGTATTTCGATCGCGATATGGTGTATTGTCTTTATGAACAAAGGGCCATTCAATCCGTTCGAACCAATGGAATAAACGTACTTCGTATGATAACCAAAGAGAAGGTACAGGTCTCAAAACAATGTTTGTTTCGCAAGGATTGCGAAGAACTCTTAGGACGCATGTACTTATAGGACTTTGATGCATAACAGTACCCAAGTATGCACATCGGTCTTAGGAAAGAGACAATCGGCGTCACGTGAGTTAGAGAGAGACAATGCTCTACAAAGCCGATGATCGCCGTGGAGACCAATGTGCGATCAATTCATTGCTTCTCGAGTTATAGACCAACTTTACTGTTCATCGTAAATCTTTTCGAATTTGTCTCAAGTCATAGCTTAACTATATAGTACATCGAATTTACCCAAAAATATAATTAGTTGGTCGATTTATTAATTCATCGAAACATGATTCACAGATACGTTCCATTAATAATAATATTAAAAGATATTTTAGGATAAAGGCTTCCGGTAGCTACAATTAAGTAATTAAGGTTACAAATATTAATAGGAAAGTAAGTTAAATAAACATTAGCACATTGAGACATGAGAAAATAATTACATACAAAGATTCACACGCGATCTTGAGTCATGAGTCATGACACGATCGTGTCTTAGGAACATGTAAAACTCACACTGTGTACAGTCACGAACTGGGATTGTTGAGCCACTTGCCACTGTTCGCAATTTAGACGTGTAATCAATGACCGATGTGACGGACTAGATGTTAGCTATTGGATTAGTATTACACGACCAAGTTACAAACATAGGTAAGTGGCTCAACAATACTTATTATACTATTTATACTCCTTAAATTATACTTTGGAATTCAGTACTTATGTAGTTATGTAGCTACACTTTAGTTTCTACAATTCTGCATTAGTTATATATGTGACTGTAGCATAACAAAGGTAACAAATATACAAGTGTAGTTTATGAAATGAATCTAAAGTTCGAATTTCTTAAAGAGCCTAGAGTATTCCAATGCCTAATTATGTAGAGCATAAATAAGTCAATCGAAATTCATACAATAATTTGAAAACATATTTAAAAATAACATTATACGACGTATAAAAACCGGCAAGTTTGAGTCGGATTCGCACTCGAAGAGTTCTGTTCCAAAAACTGCAGATATGTCATTTTTTGTACGTCTAAATTATTATATGGGTCCTTCTCAAAAAAGTGGCAACGCAACCTGTCAGTAGGTTTCTCTTAGAACTTTTTTTTTGTCATGCACTAATCTTGTAATTAAAAAGTGTATTTAAATTAAAAGACATCTTTTACATAGTGGCCAAATGTTTTAACATAAAAATAATGTAAATTAATAGGTTAAAAAAATTATTAACACTACGTTTTGTCGTTCACTTGTCGTGTCCCAACGCGAGGGACTTATGTTTGGAGCTAAAAACCTCGTATATGCTTCCAATTTATTTTTATTTGTGTTCTATATTTCGCTGACCTAAATGATCAAGATTTAATATTATTGTTTCGAATAAAAGAATTGTACCTACATAGCTAATTATTTGCAATTAAAGTTTGTCCACGGTAGTTTTTGTCGCTCACCTGTCACGACATAAACGCTATTCCTGTGCGAATTCTATTACGCCTAATCCATCTCACCCAGCATGAGACGAAAGCTGCAACTGTCTGCTAACGCTGGTGGAAGTAGCAAGTCAGCGATGTGTCGGTGAAAAAAAATACAAACAATACATTCACGCGATCTGGAGTTTGTAACGGGTAAGTTGTCTTTATTTTGTCTTTCATATTTTGTTTTCTGTATGAGCTAATTATCTGATAATAGCCTAAAATATGTAAAAGGCGGTTTACTTTCATGTGTGTAAATGCGAAATTTATCAAACAAACTTTTCGCTTAAGATTAATACTGTAACTGTCATTTTGTCCATAACGTGTACGTCGTTCACCTGTCTAAAATGGAGAAATACTAGCAAAAAAGAGAGAAAAGGAGAAACGAAGGTTAAGAAAATTAAAGATAATATGGAATTGTATGCTGAATATAGGAAAAAAGTAAAGTACAAAAAGATTTTTGTAATATAAATACTATGAACCAACCCAACCCATCCTCAGAACAAAATTTTTTTGTTACATTGCTACGGGTGTTTTTTTTCATAAGTTACGTAAAACGCATCAAATAAATGTATGTATGTATGTAACTCTTTATTGTACAAAATAAACATGACAAATTAACAAGTACAGAACAAAACACAAGTACAAAGGCGAACATATCCCTTCAAAAGCACTTAATGTCAGTTTAATATTGTTTTGATTTGCTCATCAATCATCTGCTTCCTCTTGTCGTTCACCTGTTATGAAATTAGCTTAGGTTTACGTATGATTGTCGTTAACCTGCTACCATTGTCGATAACCTGACTATGAATTGTCGTTCACCTGTACATCAAAAACTTTGAGGACCTATATCTTCTAAACTAAAAGAAATATTTTGTTCCCTCTAAGTTATTTCGGTTATTTGATTATATTTTTAGCTATTGTCTAAAAAAAATTGAAGAAAAACAAACTTTTTAAAAAAATGCAAAATTAATTCATCGTTGCCACTTTTTTTGAGAAAGACTCATATGCTGTTGGTATTTCAAGTTACCATTATTTATATCGGCCCAAAAACATTAAAGACAAAACACGATTGTTGTATGGAAGTTCCCTGTAAATAGTTATTTTATTTTTAGTTTTCGTTGTTATAGCGGCAATAGAAATACATAGTCTGTCAAAATTTTGACTGTCTAGCTAGCATAACACGGTTCGTAAGATACAGCCTGACGCCAGACGGACGGACGGACAACGAAATCTTAGTAAATAGGCTTTCTTTCACCCTTTGAGCACGGAACCCTTAAACCTGTGAAATGTATTCAGTGTTCTAGTTATTCAAACTAGATAAAGTGGTATTTAATTAAATAACTTCACTCGTAAGTGGGAAAAAATTATCCCTTTTACAAGTTAGATAAAAACGTGAAGCAAGTTGCCGTATAAGGTATGTAGATAGATGAGATCATGTCTGTCGGAGAGGGCAACGACCCTCAACAATAACTTCTCACAATTGTAGAAATAAAATTGCGATCATTTTGTTTGTTCGTTAATTAATGAGACTATACATAATGTTTTATTTACTAAAATTGGAAGACAGGTTTCAAAGGATGTTAAGAGGACATATATGATTGATTGATAAATAAGTACTTAGTTTGGTGAATGATAAAAAAAGAATGTGATTTATTTCTTTTGATGGCTCTACATTGATCACCTACTCTTTACTTCGATACTTTCATTTGTGGAAAATCCGTTTAGTTTAAATTCAAGTTCGGTATTTCAATATGCTTCAGATGAACATAATTATTCATTTAACTTGTCCACTTTTTCGCGCGCGGGAATCGCCAGTTGTGGGTTTAGGGTAAGTAGATGGTGTTTCCCTCCCGAACAACATCTGCTGACATTGACAACACAAAATGTTGTATCAGAAAATATTTGGGTTCCAAATAACTGATACCTTAGTATTACAAGTTTATTTATTTACAAAATAATTAAAGGAATAATAAGTCTTATATACATGGTATAATTCTTATAACCTATCTTATTATCTACAAGTTAATTTATTTACAACATTATTGAAGGCATAATAAATCTTATTAACATTGCATAAACCTCATAACATAAGCCTAGTATCTACGAGTATACAAGTTTTTATTGAAGAGATGATAGATCTTATTATCGAACCGCGTTTAGAAAGGGATTGAGCTCATATGTCCTTTTTGAACTAATGCATGATATTATGACATTGTCAGTGGTAGAGTATGCAGATAAATTAAATTGTTATTTTGGTACAATGAAGTTCTAAAGTATGGAAAAAATATCAAATTATACAGCGTTTTTTATTGATTTTTGAACAGCTGCGGTAATTTGATATAGCGAAATAATGCGATTAGTGACAGATTTGTCAGATATGATATTACTATTTTTTATTAAGCAAATGACAGTATTTACCGAGGATAGCTTTCTAATCGCGGTTTGATAATACATACATCGCATAATTCTTATACTTAACCCTAGTATTTACAAGTAGGTACTTATGTTTCTTTTTGATTTTTTTATTCCGTTTGTAAACTTCAGGGATCACAGATACGTGCACAGGGTGTAGCAGTATTTCGTTTTTGACGAACGCATTAAAAATAAATTATTTATAAACTTCACGTTAATTACTAGTGATTAGTAAACATTCGGATGCTGACAATGCGAATGGATAATACAAACGAAGACTAAAAAAGGGTGAAGGGGTTTTAGGTGAAACTGTACTAGAAACGAAGCAGCATAACAAGGATATGAACTAGGCAGAAAGCTACAAAAAGTTACATTCTTAAAAAAAAAATTAGCAGAGCAACAGCAGAGTTTTGATCGGACAAGGAAGGTTTTTAAGAAGAAAAAGTTTATGCTGCTTTGTTTTTACTACAGTCTCACCTAAAACCCCTTCGCCCTTATTTAATCGTCGTTTGTATTATCATTATCCATTCGCATTGTCAGCATCCGGTAATTACAACTGAGCGAAATGGGGATGTCTCTTAATAACTAGTCATTAACGTGGAGTTTATAAATAAATGATTTTTAATGCATTCGTCAAAGAACGAATCCCTAGTCATTAACGTGGAGGTTATAAATAAATGATTTTGAATGCATTCGTCAAAGAACGAAATACTGCTACTCCCTGTGCACGTATCTGTGATCCTTGAAGTTTACAAACGGAATAAAAATTCTAAAAAAACAAGTGAATATGGCGTCGCTGAAGAATTTACTTCCTGCACCAACACATCCGGTATGGGACCGAGATTGTGAGCTCAAAGCAATGAGTGTCGTCAGCGCTCTGGTCGTGTCTCGGACTTGCGCGCCTCCCTACGGCCAGAGGAAGGGATGGGTTCCACGCGCTGAAGAGGATTTTGGAGATGGAGGCTCATTCCCTGAGATCCACGTTGCCCAATACCCGTTGAGCATGGGAGCTCCGGGCAAGGAGAGCACTTGCAACGCCCTCCCTCTCCAGCTTGAAGAAACAGGAAAAGTCAACTACTCCGTAATTGCAAGACAAGGACATAGAGCTGATAAGATAATCTACTCAAAGCTGACAGACCTTCTGCCCTCCGAAGTTCTAGCAGAAGACGATCCGACCCTCCAGAAACCTACTGAGAAAGACATTCAGGACATCACGGAGAAGACAATGGTTGCTCTGGAGAAGCTAACCAACACTAAGATATCAGCTGCGTTGCCCGTCAAAGCTGCACTCAAGGCAGCGCCAGCCCAGTACATCCGTTATACACCAACTCAGCAAGGTGAAACCTTTAACTCCGGTGCCAAGCAGCGGGTCCTCAGAATAGTGGAAGCACAGTCAGACCCGATGGAGCCTCCCCGCTTCCAGATCAACAAGAAGATCCCTCGCCGAGCGCCCTCGCCCCCCGCACCCGTGCTGCGCTCCCCCCCGCGCCCCGTGTCCGTCAAGCAGCAGAGGGACTGGAAGGTGCCTCCCTGCGTGAGCAATTGGAAGAACGTCAAGGGTTACACGATCCCCATGGAAACGCGGCTCGTGGCGGACGGGCGAGGCTTGCAGCAAGTGCGCATCAACGAGAACTTCTCCAAGCTGGCCGAAGCCCTATACATAGCTGAATACAAGGCCCGCGAAGCCATCGAGTCGCGCGCGCAGCTGGAGCGCAAACTCGCAGAAAGAGAGAAGGAGAAGAAGGAAGAGACTTTAAGGGTCCTCGCGCAGAGAGCCCGTGACGACAGGGCTGGCATCCGAGCACCAGACGAAGAGCCCGAGGTGGTGAAGATGGACAAGAGTGAACTGTCGGCTGGCGAGCGCGACCGCCTGCGCGCCGTGCGCCATCGCGAGCGCCAGCGGGACCGCACCCTGGCGAGCGCGCAGCCCGACAAGAGGTCCAAGCTGGCAAAGAACCGGGAGCGAGACATCTCGGAGCAGATCGCGCTCGGCATGCCGGCTAAAGCCAGTCAGAGCGCCGAGGCCACGTTTGATCAGCGCCTGTTCAACAACTCCAAAGGAATGGACAGTGGATTCGGCGACGACGAGGCGTACAACGTGTACGATAAACCGTGGCGCAAACAGGACACGGTCGGCGCGCACATTTACCGGCCCAAGCGCAGCAAGGACGAAGACAACTACGGCGGCGACTTGGAGACCGCCGCCAACACGCGTCGGTTCGTGGCCGACAAAGAGTTCGCAGGTACGAGCAGGAGTGCAGCGCGCGCGGGGCCCGTGCAGTTCGAGCGCGCAGACGGCGCGGGCGGCGCGGACGCGGACGCGGACCCGTTCGGGCTGGAGCGCTTCCTGAGCGAGGCCAAGCGGCACGACACGCGCGCCCGCAAGCGCGAGGCAAAGTCGCCCGCGCACAAGCGCCGCCGCCTCTAGAGATTCCCACCACTGTCTTCTCATAGTTTTTGTATAGAGTAGACACTATTTTCATGTAGAGATAGAGATACTGGGTTAGAAGAGTTACAACAATGTATATTAAGTTTTATTATCTCTTCAATAATCTTGTATACCTATAAAAGAAGTTGTAGAAACTAGTGTTGTAAGAATTATGAAATGTATATAAAAAAAAATATCTTTCTTAAACTTGTAAATAAATGAACTTGTAGATACTAGAATTATAAGAATTATGTAATATATGTTAGCTTTATTACACCTTCAATAATGTTGTAAATAAAAATACTTGTAAATACATACTAGGGTTATAAGAATTATGCGATGTAAGTAAGATCTATGTATTATCTCTTCACTTCAACAACAAACTCGTAAAGATACTAGGCTTATGTTATAAGGATTATGCAATGTTAATAAGATTTATTATACCTTCAATAATGTTGTACTTGTAGATAATAAGATAGGTTATAAGAATTGTGCAATTTGTGTAAGATTTATTGTGTTAAATTATTTTGTAAATGAATTAACTTGTATGTGTAATGTTTATTTATTTATTATCGTCAGTAAATTAGTTGATGATAAACTTGTTGCTTTATTTTTATTTATCCTACTTATTCTCTTATTAACAAATTCTGATTTACCTTCACTGAAACAACTGAAAATTACTTGACGTTTTAAAAATCTTTGTAACTACTACCCTAACCAAAGACAACTAGGTATAACAACAACAATCACTGTAACCACTATCCATAGCCAATATTACAGATCATTACATATGTGAAATATCTGACAGCGTTATACGCGGCAAAATTCAAATTAAGGAATTAGTATAGTAATAGAACTATTTAGCTATTGGTCTTATTAGATAAAAAAAAACACATTAACACGTTCACTGCGCTAGACTCTGCGGGAAAAAATAGTGTGATGTCGCTCTGGTGCGGAGCTCGTAGTTTATAGAATTTATTGTATAGGTAGAAAAGAGTCCAATATTACATATGGTTCGATTTTTATCATAACCGCGGGTTGTGGTCCCCTGGTCTATATCAAAAATAAGAAACTCGAACAGTCATACCTATCGATTTTAACGAAAAGGGGTCGAGTAAAGACAAAGATATAGCAGCAATTTGTTTTTGTTGTTTTAATCAACGAGCAGAGTGAATGAAGGATGTTGAAACGTACGCAATTATCTCTTCACGAAGCATTTCGTTTACGTGATGCGTGAAGGGAATGAAACAAACAAGCAAATTTGCCACGGTACGTGTGCCAAGAAGAAGGTTTGAGTAAATTAACGTTTCACGCGTGATAAAAATCGTAGTGATGTGACGTTCACTGTTTTCGATCGTTATCGGTAAACGTTATCGCTCTTTTGTGTCGCAGGAAATTAGAGAAGTGGCAAAAATGTTTTTTACGCACTGAAATAATTTTCTTAGGCTCGTTATTATTTATTTTGAGACAAAATCAAGGATACGACAGTTTTAAACCGAATGTTTTTGTAACGATGTTTCTGCGACGTTAAAACAACAAGGATTCCCGACGGACGCCCAATTTTCCCTCCTAACATTTGGCAACAGAGGTAAATTTATATCAAAACACGAATTTGCCAGCGTTTTTCAAGATATTTTTAGACATCACAGAGTTTATTCAGAAGTTGACGGGAGACGGTCGCCTTCACCTTGGGAGCTGGTTCATATCATTGCATAATGACAGCCGCCCGTGACACACCAGTGCTGGAGATTTCCAAAATAAACACCTCAACAATGCCACCGGAGTATTTCTGAAGAGCGTCTATGCGCTAGGCGTGAAATAATAATATCTGCTCATATCAAAAATATGAATTAGACTGCTCCAACGCTAGTTAGAAATTGTAGCCTATCAACAGAATTATTCTAGCTACTTTGCCGTTCACTTTACATCTAATTTTATTGCGCTGTGTTAATCGAAAAGCTAAGTCAGTAATTAATCTCAGTCGCATTGAATTATTTCGTTTTATTTACGAAATCCAAATGCGCCGGCCGCTCGGCAAAATATGCGGCGGCGAAAATACACCATTGGACGCGATCAAGGCCGTCTCAAGGGGATACACTGAAGGTGGTGAAGATTAAAATCTACCGTGTGTTTTAGGAAATCATCCATCACTCTAAACGGCAATCTGTATTCATTACACTGTTTCAACTTTCAGCTTCACTTTTGGAAAGGATACCCGCGTCATTAAAGCCATGAGATCCTTTGAAATAGATTCAACTTACTGATGGCACAGTCCTCTTTGTCTTCGTAGTGGTGGTGGTAACCGTCTCCACAGTTTCCACGGTTTCCACCTCTCCGTCGTCCCCATCCAGGGACTTGTTCCAGGACCCGAAGAATTCCGTCATGTTCACAGATTAATATTTCACCCACACCACTAAGCTTCCAGCCTTTGAGATACATCAATCGCACAAATCACTTTTCACTGGCACATCGCACATATCCAAGGATATTAAGCGAAATAATGATCCTTCTTTTATGTAGATGACACCCTGTTGTATATCCTGAGAACTTAGTACGCTGGTGATAATTCGCTACGTTTAAATCGAATCGTAGGCCGCTGCACGGCGGATACGGCCAGAGCTGCTCTTATTCAAAATCCTACTGGAAAACTGAAATAACCGCCGCGAACAAAAAGCACCAGCCAAAACATTTCACGTGCACGATTATTATTAGTTGGACGATCTAGCCGAGAGCGCTAAGTGAGCGGCCTTTTACATAAATCCTGTGAGATTTGGCTTCCTTATTATTCGCTTTTGGTTTGGGAATTGCATATAATTCTCTTTGTAATCCTGCGGCCATTTGAAAGAGATTAAAGTGACATAATCGGTTCGCGTAATCGTGTCGCTGTCGACTCTGAATGGTCTGTTAATTCCAATGGGCATTTCATTCCCTTTATCACCTTCCAAATCCTGTATGATGCTGTCGTCCCCTTTGCAATCGAATTTTTCTCGCGATGTAAATGCGAATTGGCTGAATTTCAGAACTCACAATTTTATGATTGCTACATTAACAACACGCATTTTAGCTGCAGTAAAACTAAAACGTCGTGTTTGTTTAATTTTAGTATTTTCATCTGTTCTGTTATGATTGTGAAGAGAACTATCTAGCTTCATCTTAGATTTAATCTCTCTTTGTAACCTGCTTTTCGCTGTGGAATGGTAAATAGAGAATAAATTGTGTGAATAAATGTGTTTCTCGGTCAAATTCACTTTTAGTCTCATATTTCTGGAAAGCATCAAAAGATGATTAAGTAGGTTTGTAGAAATAATATCTCAACCCTTTTTTTTATAGATCACATTCTAGAGGGGTTTTTTTTGATTAAGCACTTTTCCAGTTTTAGTAATTTCACATGTAATTATGAGACCTATATTCTTAAATAAGGCAGGAACATTATCGACAAAACCATGACACTTTTACGTTTCGTAAAAAGTCACTTTTCGAACTCAAATTTATGCAAAACGTAGAGAAAGAAATAGATTTTAAGTTAGCGACCTCTTCGCTAGCTTAAAACCTATGTTTTTAATAGAAGAGTGTCATTCTAAGCCCAACACGGTGGATTATACGGTAAGTAATATGCGATTTTAATAATTATACAATATGTACATGCTTTGAATTAAATGTCTTGTCTCTACAAGTTGTACTGATTGTGTTATTTCTATTATTATTTTTATACGTGTATTTTGAAAAATAAAATTGTTCTGCTAACTTTCTCGCGGCACATTCTACTTGGCATATGGTCTTTCCGAAGCGCTGGTAGACTCAAAAATGTCGTATAAAAGTGCTTTTAGGAGCCTATGTGCATAAATCAACTTTAGAATTTTCTATTTAACACAGTGAAATTGTATAGTTCATAGATAACTTCTTCGATTAATTTTATAAACCATTTTACACTATATTGTATGCCGCCATCCCAGTCCAGCGTCGGCGTTAGTTGCTGACAGCTCCCCCACTTAATATAAATACCCGCTCTTACACTGCGGCGATAAATTCGCCTCGAGATTACAATCCGATTTGCTATTTTACCCGCTCATCGATAGAGCACACTATCGACCGAGCGCATCACTAGCAAGATTTCCTGGTAGCAAGCGTTAGAAAATTTCGTCATGTAAACATGGGTTTAATAAAAGTATTGGCATATTTTTAGGTTATCCCGCAATATTTTTAGGTTATGTCCGATTTTTTATTTATTGGTAATTTTTGTAAATGTTTCCGCGTTTAGTTTGTTTGGTAAATAAACAAATTTTCAACAGATGGCGTTGTTCAGCGCTTTGAACTAGGTCGCGGCTTTTCTGGAGAAGTGAGAAGGTCAATCAACTCTGTACTAACATGCCTACATGCCTAATGGATGAGCAATTGAATAGTTCCTTGCCCTAGCCTGCTCCTTGAAGCGTAAAGCTACAATTAGCATGATGGTTACGATGCCACTAATAAGGGAGTTTGAATCAAGAATTACCAACTTCAAGAAAACCGATTGTAAACAAAACATGACTCTACCTTGCTCTACAGTCTAGGTATTTTTTTTTATCTCAGATACTAAATTGACAAAAACAAATGTCAATTGTCAAATAATGCTACAACATTTTATTGTTTAATGGTGTTCGACAGTGGACAATATTTGCATTTGCATCTTACCATCTTAGATAGATTTCATTTTTTGAGAAAAAATATGACTATCGTTAAGTATTAACCGAATTTAAAAGTTTATTAGAATATTTCATGGTTTAACTTACCTATAAAAATCTGAACTAATTTTAATTTATCGTTGACTTTCGAAATTGCAGCTAGGTACATCACTATTTTAGAATTGTAAAAAGTAGGCAATACTGGCTATGTCATTTTAATATTTGAGTTTAAAAATAGAATATTGATACTTCAAAGAAGGCACCTTGTTTGTGTAAATCTTACCATTCTCCATGTTTTTTCCCGTGCTTCTTAGTTCCGGGTGCAAATATAACTTCTTGTTTGTCAGTTTCATGTGGCTTACCTGTAAAAAAACGATTTCGTTGAGTTTTCAAATTCCCATAACAATCTAGCTTTCACACGGTTACATTATTCTGTAACATCTCTCTATTTCTTTTCCATGTGTTGTTGAGTAGGTATAGAGTAACACCGCTCAATTTCTTCCGTAGAGATCGTAAGAGGCGACTAATTTATTTAGGCTAGCAAACCTGTCACTATTGTACTTGTCACCTTAAAATAAATAAAAAATATGCTAGAAGTGGCCATTAATCGTGAAATGGTTTTGTCTATGTATCCTTTTATGTTCTCAACCTACACCATTTGAAAATACAGGCCTGAGGAATGATGTATATGTATGTATTTTTTCCGTAGTACCTAATTGCTTCAGGCTAACTCCATGTCTAATTCCAAAGACAAGGCAATAAAAAAATTTAATAATGAAAATTTCTGCGGTGAGCTGGCAACCCACTGCATTTAATATCCGCCTCGTATTTACATCAAACATGCATCAAACTGATCTCCGGTCTTATGTTAATTTAAACAAATTGATGTATAGAAAGTGCTTTTAGTCATCACCTGCCACTGGATGGAAACCTTTACTTTAATAACGCATAACATCTGCCTGGAGAGAGATCTCTTTATTGGAGTCTTTCCCACAGTACAACTCTCGTCGCATGCGAATTGCAGCGAACTGTTAAATGCAATTAATTGCCGCTTAACCTGCAAGGAATAAGCGTAATGCCTCGTCTCACTACTCGTGAAGTTCCTAGGCGAAGTGCACCAGAAATTTTGGCTAAAGTCCGAAGCGACGCTCTGCACACTCGTTCAGCTTCGTGATGAGCCCATTCAACAAGCCCTTTGACTGCCGCAAAAACCGATAACAAAATGGAAGTTGCCCGAGGCGAGGCGAAGGTTGACGAGGCAAGCCGAAGTGCCTCTCTAGGGTCTCCCCATATTAGTCGACGCCTTTTGGCAAAACGCGGACGGAAAAAGCTTTATGTCAACGGAGTAATAAAATGGTGAGCCACAACGTCGGATTTTCTTTTTATTTTCCAACTACTCCCAGAGTAAATTTGGTCGTTTGATTTTTTACGGTACCAGTTTCATACTATCTCAATACCAGTTCTAATCCATGATTCCGCAACCCCGTACAAAAATCATGCAACAAGAGGAAATAATCGAGGGTTGTACTTTTAAATTCTCAGCTGCACTTAGTTGGACAGCTTACAAGTGACGGCATAGTGCTGAATCTTATTATTTTATGCCCTTATATCGTTCTAGATAGGTCACCTGGTGGTTCAGATGACCCATATTTTTTACTACATGGGCCAGCGGTCTATAAGAGCGAACTAGGCGTCAATCGGCTCGGCTACCCTCGGCCCTCACGAGACGAGCCGATTGACGCCTTGTTCGCTTTTATTGCGTTGACATAAAGCTTTTTCCGTCCGCGTTTTACCAAAATGGCGTCGACTACTGTGGCTAGACTCTCTACACTTAACTCTAACTTCGTTCATCTTCGCGAGTAGTGTGGAGGAGGCATGATGTTTATATGTATTATGATTATGAACATAAAAACACTCAGACCAAACAAGCTCATGACATATTCGTGTCTGTTTAGTTCTTATGCAACGATGTCACGCAACGAAAGGTTTGCGACCGAGTTGCGTGAATATTAACCACGTCACGCGTCACGCGCGACGGGAAATGCGTTATCACGTTTCATAAATTATTATTATTACTACACTGTCTGTTATAGTCTTAAAATTAATAATGATTTTTAGTGTCCGAGGAAACGGAAAATTGAACACGGTACTATCCTTCCTCGTTTAAAATTTATTAGAGTTGCCTGTATTAAAAAACCGTAAAACAATCATTAAATGTTTCATAAATCGTAAATAATAGCCGCAATAACGTACGATATCTAACTTTTAATTAAATAATTTATGGGACAAACATGTTTTTAGCCCCTGAAAACAAAGTCGCTAAATTGGCAACACTATGAGAAACAGTTTCGTTTTGTAGCGTTTGAGAAGCGTCGTGTACCAGGTACAGTTCCTAACTGGTTACTTTGTATTTTCTAATCAGTTCCGTCACTTTTTAGTTTTAGTAGCTCCACGTGAGAAAGGCCTTAGGGTCTAAGGACATTTATAAAAGGGACCTTTTGCGAAAGGGACAAAGGGGCATTTTGCGAGTGGGACATTATGAGTCCTAACCCATTACACTTGTAGATACGTTTAAAAGGATTTGGATAGATGGTCCGTCAGGTAGATTACAAAAAACGTTGTAGGTACACGTATTTTTCCTTTTATTTGACAAACAAGAAATGACATGGATACAGTGCTCTGAAGCTTTGACGGTTAGGGCTCATAATGTCCCACTCGCAAAATGCCCCTTTGTCCCATTCTCAAAACGACCTCTCTGCAAAATGCCCCGTTCTCAAAATGTCCCGTCACATAAATTACGTCCCGTTCGCAAAACGTCCCTTTCTCAAAATGTCCCGTTCGCAAAATGTCCCTTCCGCAAAATGTCTCGTTCGAACCTATCGAGTTTGGGCTCATTTGATTCGTCTCAATGAGGTACAGTCGGACATAATAGCTTATACCAAACATGTAATTTTTCACAGAGACTTGTTTCTTTATTTAAACAAGAATTTTGCATGCGGGACATTTTGCGAAAGGGAAGTTTTGCGAACGGGACATTTTGCGAAAGGGGCTTTTTCAGAAGGGCCACTTTGCGAAAATAATGGGACGTTTTGAAGAAGGGACGTTTAGAGAAAGGGACGTAATGGGATTGGGGTATTTTGCATAAGGGACCATTTGAGAAAGGGACGTAATTTTGGTGGAGGGACATTTTGCGAGTGGGACATTATGAGCCCTAACCGCTTTGACGTCTCTACGGGGTACATTTTTTACCAAGCCGTGGCGTCCAAAGTCCACTCCGGAAGTTTGATCTACCCTTGTCGATGTTTCATTATTTGATAAACCAAAAAACCTGTCTCATTTTTTTCCAAAATGTACCTAACTGGCTAATTAAATTATTGTATTTTATTGTTATTTTGTTTATGTACCTAAGTGCTTTAGGCAAATTACTTATTACAGAAATAAATGAGATTCACTTTCGGCGTCGGTCGATTGGGTTTGAGAATGCTAATCGCAATAATCATTCGTCACATTGATTTTCAAACATTAGATTTTTGCGGTTGCAAACGAAATCTCCTGCCCGCCCAAATAACTTCAAAGTCTGTAAATAAGCTCTTAATGTCATTAATAGGCTGACAAATTGGTAATCATGTTCATTTATTCCGAAAATAATGAGCGCGCAGACAGATATATATATTTACTGCGAATATTTTCAGTTTAGACACGAATATCTTTAGTGGTAGGGATAAAAATCACATCACACTATTAATATTATAAATGCGGAAGCTTGTACAGTCAAGGAAATTGATACCTGTGCCACTTTGAACCTATTCATAGTCAGTTTCATATTGCTTTGATTAGTAGAAAGTATGGTATGTCACAGTGACATTTCTTGTGAAAAGGTACAAAGTTTTTCACGCGGCGGGACCAATTTTGATAACTTATGTTGATGTATGCAGGGAGCTATACTTTTTATCCCGGAAAAATACACAGATCCCACGGGATTGTGATAAAGCAACTCTACACAGACGGAATTATGGGCTAGTGCTATGAATACTAGTACTATAGTTACCAGCATATAATTAAGAAAGATTTTCGTTAAAATTCGCGCATCGCTTTTAGAAAAAAAAAAAACGATGCGCGAACTTAGTGGGGGCTTCAAAAATTCTGGCCAAGTGTGATATCGTGGATTATGCGTTTTTTTTTATTAGCCGCCGTGGCGTGTTGCTCCCGATGATATAAAGACTATGGTAAAAATACTTAATTATTATTCATATATACGGAACTATATTAAATTCACAGGTTTTCGTAACACTAAAACAGAAAGATTTACGATTAGCAATGATGTTACAATTTATGCGTTCTTTAATATGACATAACAAACAAGTGTACTGATCTACTGATCTATTAATAAGTAAATCATTAAAGAAACGTGTCATTGTGTCATCGGGGAGGTATCAAAGAGACGTTTTGAGGCGTTCGGGAAATTTTAATTTACGCCGGAGTACTAGGAAACTGAATGGATGAATTCGTTTGGTGTTAGCTAGGATTCTCGAACATTCTGATTATTATGTGACGAATTTAGATATTGTTACGGTCTTTAACGTGATAAATATAGTTGACGATTTGTTTGATTTCCTATATGTGTACATATATGTATACAGGGTGGAAAGACATCATCATCATGGAGAACATCTTTCTACTCATATGTACCTATACGTCGCACTGCTGAGCATAGGCCTCCCTTTAGTAAAAGTGGGCTTGAGCCGCAGTTCCCACGCGGGCCCTGTGCTGATTGGGAACTTCACACACAGCATTGAATTACTTTGTCACGCCTGCCATTCTCACGGTTTTCCTTCACGGAGTAGCTCGTCCGCCGAACTGCACGGCTACTACATCATCCATATTCTGTCTACCCGCTAGCCAGTGACAACCAGCTCATGAAGTGGCCCTGTCAATAAACTATTACCGTTCAGGTGCGTGGGCGCAGATGAATCACAAACACTCGTAGAACACTGGCTAGGCCGGGATCTTCCACGCGTGGGCACGGGAGATGGCTGCTAACGGCCGATTCCAGAAGGCTATCTATCGATTGTTTAGCTTACTAGAGATAGAAAAGTGACGAAATGTATGGGCATTACGTCATTTACCTATCTCTAATTGAATAGGTTAAAATTTTAGGTGACAGGTTAGCAACCTGTCACTGTTATATGTGTTGTATAACTGTGACGACGTGGAATAAACGTGGTTTTATTTAACGGTCATTCTCCAGACTTCTAATTACCGCGTCGCTTTTTTTCTACTAACTTTTCAATGAATTTTATTTCAGATATTGTAACT
>BHDV01006644.1:0-21911 GCA_005406045.1 Adoxophyes honmai | reverse complement strand
CAAGATTTTACATTCAGTAAACAGAATCTTTTCAAAATATTGCTAATTTGAAGTCGGTTTTTTTTTGTTTAAAATTATTTAGTTTTAAAAAGATCTGTGACTTGGAAGCACAGAGACGCGCGCGTCTTTTGTCTACACAAAATGGTCTACGTTCTGTTTATTTAAAAGTAAACACAGTATCTAAGTAAACATATCTCGTCGCACGTGGCCAACATCAAAACATACCTGAAACGTCTAGCTTGTCTTTTAAAAGCGTCTATAAAACATGTCTGTTATAATGAGTCCCTTATAAATTAGATCACATCTTGGCGGACCGCGCTTCCTTGTCCAAAACCTTGGCATGCCGCACTCAGCATCAAAATAAACATTTAGCAACAAACAAAGGAAATATTTGGAATCTAATAATAAAACACTTGTAAACACATAATTTCGAGTAATTTTACCCCCGCCATGTTCGGAAATTATGACAGTTTCTAATCATAATTTTATAATATGTAGATACCTATGTATATGCGTCTTCGGCACGTCAGCGTTCATCTTTGGTTTAAGAGTTTAGTTTCTCGTCTCTTTCGCTCACGACTGATTAGAGCAGGACTTTTGTGTTGGCAATTGAACCTACCATTTAGCGTTTGTCGTCTCTTTCTCATAGGTTTCATTTATTTTATTTCGAGGGCATAATTTATTGCCTTGCTGTGGGATCAAATTAAACAATTATTACATAATTTTATAGAATAACACCTACAAAAATCTGTACTAAACTACAAGCAACTAGAAAGATGTGCCACTACCCCGATGGTTTTACGTGCAAACGCCATAACTGCATCCCTATGGCGACCGCCGATGAATGAAAAGTCAAGACAAAATAATATAGGTACCTACTTCATTGACTTTTGTACTTATTTGTTTTGTGGTAGAAGTCTGAATCAACTGTTCATGACCCATTTACGAGCGAAAGATAGATTCTCTAAAGACAACAGCCGTCGTCTCATAATCGCTCTTTTATCTGGACGCAGTTATTATAGTCCCTCTATTCTCGGCTATCACTTGCATAATACAACAAGCCCGGATTAATGGTTATAGCCCACCCACCGTCTGTCTCATGATTGCAACATGAGGATCAGACTCATTTAGCACCAATTATTACGTGTTGAGTTGATTGGGGGAACCTTTTCATCTCATGTGATGACACTTACACGAACTAACATTTGTTTAAGATACACGCTTGAGAGGGCATTCTATGAGGCTGCCAGCAAAGCACAACAAGGCGCGAGTAGAGATGGGCGCGATAGACTATCCCTGTCACTGTGCCACTAAAGACGTCAGAAAATGACTGGTAGGTTAGACTATTCAGCGCGCGTGTCGGTTCTTGCGAGTTGCGGTGCTAAGCCTACTGATCAAGCTGTTCACTGCAAGAAACTCTAAAACAAGGCTGGCCAAACCCAGGCCACCAAGTGGCCCGCCAAGGCATGTGAATTGGCCCGCTCAGCATGCCCGGCCGGCAAGCTGACGGCGAGCAGTGGCAGCCTTGCACCTGATTGCTCGTCTTAAAAAAATTGTGGCCCGTCGTCGTCGTCGCCACAGTCTTAATAATTTTGCTCGTCTAGAAAATCTATTGGCAAGCCTTGCTCTAAAATCACTTCCTACCCTACCGTGTTGTGAGGTTGTTGAAGGAATTCCCTGAACTGATGATAAGTGTGGAGTATTTATAAGAACTAAAAATGTAACTACAGTGATATTTCCGTATCAGTTCGATGAGCTGCTGGTATATCGCGACACCTAGCGCCACCTAGCGTCGAGTAGTAGAACTTCTACACAAAGTCATCTACGGCGGGCGTCAACTGTCAAAATGTTTGAACATCGTGCTAAAGAAGTTTCGTTACTTGGACGCGTTTGTACAACAAGTTCCAACTTTCACATGGGTACTTCGGTACCCAGGCATCAGTCTGGAGAGTGACCCTGTCCAATGGAGTCTTTCCCGCTGCGAATCATTTTTAAAAATAAAAATAAACAATACAGACTGATGACGGTTGGATAGCCTAAATTGCTGCTCCTCTTGTACTCAAAGGTTGGCTGGCAAAGAGATCTCTTTTGGGATAAGTCCGCCTTTGTACTCTGTAATCTTTATTTGCGACTTAAGTATCTGTATTCTATATCTGCTTGTATAGCAATAAATAATAAAGAGTTTTTTTTACTTTACGTTACATTGCTTTTCGCTTTGTCTGATCAGCCTACCCCATTTGGGAATACAGGCGTGATGTGTGTGACCATGTGTTATACGCCAATTAAATCCACAAATGCTTCCGGGGCAAAACATCGTCATAACACCACTTTTAAACAGTGACTAATTGGAGCACTGCATTAAAATCTGAAACGGCTTTCATCGCCGGCAGTTCCGCAATTTTTTACAATATGGCAATGACCGCTCGCTTCCAGAATTTGTCTCGTAAATCTGAGGCTGAACCATGCTCCTAATTCAGGACATTAACCGGTGTACAATTACGAGTTTCACTGGCATTTTCATTAAGTAAACTTTATTTAGAGCTGGAAATAAATTAGGAAGTAGGTAGTAAAATGGTGGATGGTTTCTGTCTTTCACACGAAGTCGCTGGTGATAATTAACGGTTCTGCTTTGTACAGGGTGTCACAGACCTACCAACCGTCTTAGCAAGACAGGGTGCGAGTAGTTTAATTATTATTTTACGGACGCAGATCACTCAGGAATCAAATGGCCTTTCGCAATTTGAACGTGTAGAGGCCCTTTTTTAACCGACTTCAAATAAGGGGGTTCTCAATTCGGTTGTATTTTGATTTTTTATGTATGTTACATCAGAACTTATATCTTTTCTATCTGACAAGTAATTTTTGAATTATCATTAAAACAATGAAATTACCGTAAAAAGTAACGTGAAATCTCAATGGAAAAATTTGAATTTTTCTCTGGAATACAAAGGTAAAACTAGATATGATTAGTGCAGTAATAGTTATTACTGTTTGTTATAATGATTTCAATACAAATTGTATCAGCATTTGCGGCGATGCCTTGTGTTTACTTAAAAATGCGTGAGATTTTGACAGTTAAGATTCAAATTTTAAAATAAACGTCTTTGGGACCATGCCTCGGGGGTGCCCTTTTTTAAATATAGTCTAGTTTTTAAGTTAGTTATTATTTTAGTTAGTTATTTTGTTTTTGGTATTGCGTAATGTTATACATATTTTTAAATAAATTTTGTAACGGAGTATTGGTACGGGAAATTATGGGCCGCGAATTTGTGTTAACCTACTCAGGGGATTGCAACATGAAAAATGTTGAAAACACTACTTCAGTGAAATCGTAACGAAAATACAAAACATAACTTACAGAACATTATTTATCACTTTATTCGTCAATGAGCTGACCATTCTAAGAATTAAACGCAACACCGAACTAATAATGTACGTAAATTAAAGTACATTGTTGTTAATACTGACCCAAATAACGAAAGCTAAATACAAGCATGTTTACAAAATTATGACGATTGCTACAAGAAAACACGTAAATACTGACGGTACTGCCTACGCCGTAAATACGGTATAAGTACGTGTAGTAGGCTTACCATGGCAACACACGTAAAATAAGATATTTTTATTTCTTAAAGACATACATACCTAACCTACATACATACAATCACGCCTGTGTTCCGAAACGGGGTAGGCAGAGCACCCGAAACGTGACATAGACAAAACCATGATTATGTCTATATCACGCTTTGCGATCACTTCTAGCATAGTTTTAGGTTTGCAAAGATGGAAGTGGTAGAATAGTGACAGGTTGCTAGCCTGTCGCCTATACCTAAACCTATTTCCTTAGTCGCCTCTTACGACCACAGAAGAAACGGAGAGGTGTTATTCTATCCCGACACCACACGACAAATTAAAGATTTTCTTAAAGACGAGGGATTAATTTATCAAATCCAGGATTAGTACGAGTATGGATTCCGTGTGTCGGGTTTAGAATAACACCTCTCCATTTCTTCCGTGGATGTCGTAAGAGGCGACTAAGGACATAGGTTAAGGTATACTTTAGGCGACAGGCTAGCAACCTGTCACTATTGTACTGCTACCTCAAAACCTAAAACATATTATTCTAGAAGTGGCCGCAAAACGTGACATAGTCATCGTTTTGTCTATGTAGTATTTTGTGTGCTCTGCCTACCCCGTTTGGGAAATCAGGCGTGATTGTATGTATGTATGTATATATGGAGGATTTGTAGATACTTCTAGCCTTAATTGTAAGTAAGAACTTAAAACTAATTGGAAACAGTGCGAGTCATTCGTCAAGCATCGGTGTCAACGACCGGAGGTGCGTACCCACCTAAGCGACCTAAAACGCACTTTTAAATAGACTCTATTTTTACCCTGGGCTAATTATATGACTATATGTTTCTGTCCGTGGCGAATTGTTAGACGGTGACAATTAACGGGTCCTTTGTTATAGGTAGTGTCCGACCGAAGCTTCGGCTTCGGCTTCGGCTTCGGCCACCTTCGGCCAAAAAAACCACCTTCGGCCAAACCTTCGGCTTCGGCCAAAATTTGGCCGAAGCTTTGGCCGAAGCCGAAGGTTGGCAAATCGTGATTTGAAATTAAACAAACGATGCCAGAGCGAGTTAGCCGGCCCGATCGCATTACTTGCAGTTAATTATATAAATTACTGACAACACATAACATAACAACATAGTCACACTTGATTTAGAAACGAAAACTGCGCATAATGTACTGCCGTATTTTTTTTACTATTAGCAAATTCTCGTATTTCTTAGGGTCAACATGGGGTCAACACACCTTCGGCTTCGGCTTCGGCTTCGGCCGAAGGTTTTGATGAAAGCCGATTAATCGGCTTCGGCTTCGGCTTCGGCCAAAATTGTACCTTCGGTCGGACACTAGTTATAGGGAAATAAAATGAACCTTTTGTGCATCGAGTTATTCGAGTTTGCTTTTGTGATGACAATCTGCTGATATACCAAAAAGTATATATATGTCTCTGCTAAGTTCCATCGACAATATTAATATCGTCTGCAATCTGCCATTGAGTAGCGTGTACAAATAGCCGCGAACTGACTGCCCGAACCGCCTCGCGAGGCAAGCACATGAGGCATGCTTTTGTTCCACATAAGGCTCATAATCGCATCAGAAATGGCTGCCTCGCGAGGCGGCTCGGTCAATGAGGACCCGACTAATATCTATCACAACCCACCGCCCTGAGTAAATAAATGAAAAGCATACATACATGGATACCATCACGCCTGTGTTCCCAAATGGGGTAGGCAGAGCACACAAAACATGACATAGACAAACAATGACTATTACTTTTTTTTTGACGGCCGGATAGCCCAGCGGTTAGAGAGCCTGACTGTAAAGCTTAAGGTTCCGGGTTCGATCCCCGGTCGGGGCAGATGTTTGTATGATGAATACAAATGTTTGCTTTCGAATCTTGGATGTTTATCTATATGTAAGTAAGTTTAACCGTTGTCTAGTACCCATAACACAGGCATTAATTTGCCTACTTTGGGACTAGGTGATTGGTGTAAATATTGTCCAGAGATATTTATAAAAATAAAATAAAAAAATTACTTTCACGTAGTAAAAGTAACTAGGGTAAAGTCACCGGTAATGGACAAAGAACCAGTAATGAACAATGACTCTTATTTACTACCCACTAAGGAAGTCATTTGTTTTACAACAATCAATTCACAACTCTATGGTCTTTAAATTATGAATGAAGTGTCCATCACTGGTGCTTGTCAGCTTAAACCGTCCATAACTGGTGCCGTTACCCTATGGTCATGAAAAGTCAAATATACCTAAGGTAAAAGTACCAATGCTCGAAGCCTCAACGCCCAGTAGATGACACCCATCTGTCACCTGTCTTACTATGACATAAGGTTGCAAGTGCCAAGTATTGGGTCAGTCGAGCACAGGGACGTTTATCTTACTAATTAAAAAAAAACTTGCGTTTAGGCGTGCCTAGTAGTCCTCTTACAGCCGGTCCCTTTTTTTTATTTATCGATGATTTAGCTTACTAAAAGAAATAGGAATTTGTCAAATATTGTACTGGCGATGGGCGTTGTCATTCTGCTACCGTCGATAGTATGAGTTTAGGAATGTGGATCAAAACCATCCTTAGATTTGTAATCTTGAGTTAACCGCAAACTACAAGTGTAATTCCAATATTTTTCATCTTTCCACGCTCAAGTGACGTACGCAGACAATACAAGATACGATCACCTCGACATTGTGCATTGGCGGCGGCTATTTACGGCGTAAGTATGTTCTACCTACTCGTCTCGGTGGATCGGGGACTTTTGTTCTGCTGCGGTGTGAGCGGAGCATATTTCCATAAATCCCTTGCAGAACAGTATTTACACATTTTGAAATTTGGTAAAATTTGAAGGTAAGTACGTGCGAGGCATTTGACACCAGATACGAAGACTAACTTAATTAAGGTTTCCAAACACATTTCAAATGCAAAAGCCACATGATGACATGATCAAACATTCATAAAACCAACAAACACTAACAAAATGAACACAATGGTCACAGCATTAAAAGTGAAGTGTTTCCGTCAAAATTATTCAAAGCTCTTAGGTGTCCCGCTTTGAGTTTTAGTAAAATTCTTCAAAAATTACTGACGGTTTTGGCACAGTCGGTAGAATAACAATCTGTCTCCCAAAGCAGTTTGAGTGACTCTGAAATGGATATCTCAGCTGTTATTCGACAATCGGTGTAGCTAATTAAGAAAGTTGTGTAAGATTGTTGACAATTCGGATACATGATGCAACTCTGCACATTTATGCACGCCATCCCTGGAACAACTAGTTTGTGTGATTTTGATAAATTTCTACGGCGTATTCTTCTTGGCAATGATAGTCTTTCCGAAAAGCTGGTGGACTAGAAAATGGTGTGCAAAAATGCTCTTAGGACCTTTGATTAAGTATATAAAGTTAAGAATTTTGAATTATTACGAATTTTGATTCTTCGAATAATATGCTAATCACTCGTTAAAAAAATGATCACTGACTACGAAATATTCTCTCTTTTATTTACTGATTTATCAAAGCTCATTGGGAAAGATCTAGAAGTATTACACAGGGAGCAAGGTCGTCGAGTGTTGCCAAAAAATTGGAATTCGTATAAAATAGTGTTTTCTGTTTAACTACCGATTGGGGTCGAAGTTCTATTGTAAATTAGTTTATGGCAGGGCCATTTGAGATCCCTTTTGCCATAAGTCCGCCTTTGTACTTTGTATTTTTTATTGGCGATTTATCTGTAGGTACTCTTTTTCTTTTTGTACAATTTTAAAGAGTTTTTTTTTTAACTTTTTCTGACCATTTGAGCGTGATAATTTTCGGATTTATTAGAAGTGGCAATTGTCGCAAAGCTTGTTGAAGAAATCAATTCCTTTTGGCCTGCTTATTCAATCTCTGGACATTAAACTAAGTATCCGCCAGGATTGAATAGAAGTATTTGTTAAAGTCAACTAGAACTGTGTTGCCACTGAAATAATATCTGTATTTAGCTTCATTGTGTTAACATGGGTTCAAATTTGACCTCGATCAGTACCAATCAGTCTTAGATTCGATGTAACCAAACAAAAATAAAATTTAGTATTTTTTTGTCAAAAATTGATTTACTCGCGAATAAATAGTGACTTATTCTACGATTTAATTTAATTTTCGTGCGGTTCAATGGGACCTTAGTATACGTTTGGGTCCTTCCCTTTGTTTTAGCCTCTAGAAAGGGTTTATACCCTCGTTATTAGCCCTTATGGGCTCACAATGTAAGCGGACAATGCAGGAGCGATCACCTCGACATTGGTGGGCTATTTGCGTGCGCGCACCCGCGGCTCGTTTTTCATTTTCTGCGAATGCGACGCCGCGACAAAATTGTGTCCCGATAAACAAATATTCGGGAAGGTCGGGTTTAAAGAATATTTGGTTGAATATCGTCATTGCATATTTTTTGTATATTTTAACAGAAATAATACTATTAACATTACCACTTTATTCGTAAACTATTTTATTACTAAATTATTTAGTATTATCGTTTTATTTCTGTTAAAATGTAGAAAAAAATGCGCCGCCAAAACTTACTAAAATTTGAAATGTTGATATTCACCCATTTGAGGCAACTCTTCAATTTCAGGAACTTTATTGGGCCTGCTGACTTCACAATTTCGATGTAAAGCAATTTCCAGTGACTTTTGATACTTCTGAGTACATTTCAAGAACAGCGGATGCACGAAAAATCCTGGTGTAATAAAACAGATCTACTGACGTTTTTATATCTAGATTAGCTCGACATGTTTCGGGCCAATTCGTGACCAATCATCTGGAGCTATGCGCCACGGACAGACGCGCACAAAAAAAAGAAACATCTTCAAAAAATATTTTACCGTCTTGTTCTTTTAGAAACGCTCTTTTCAGCTAAGCAATTATAAACGTATTTTTAAAACGGTAACGCATTAAAGCTAAATTACACTTGAAACTGCGACTATTTCGCCTGCGCAAATAAATCGCGGCCGACTTTTCGCTGACATTGAATCAACTTTATTAAGAGTCAAAGAACCTATAACGTCTTAGGGTAATTGCTCGCTAATGCTAACATAGAAACCAAAGATACATTTTCATACATACATACATATATAAATTCTCACGCCTGTATTCCCACGAGGGGTAGGCAGAGCACATGAATTCAAAAAATTCAGTGCCATGTTTACCAATTTCAGGGTAACCAGATGGTTAAACGTGATATTGCAGTGACAGGTTGCTAGCCCATCGCCCACAATACACTAAACCTTTCCCAGAGTCGACTCTTACGACACCCACGGGAAGAAAGAGGGACCACGCAAAATCACGGCTAAATTAATGGTAAAATAAGTACTTTTGTTTTATTTAAAAAGCATTTCTTTGTTCGAAATCAATCTCGTTTTGCATTAGCATTGATTCATCCCGACATGATAAATGATGAGTGATATTTATCTGGCTTAAAAGACCACTTTACTGGCTGCATCCTGCCAAGTATCAACATTATTAATCCAATACATAATATTTCCCTGTCTCGTTTGAATAAATATGCATGATCAAGTAATCTCACGCCGTTTTTGGAGTTTAGGATGTAAATATGTTCCACACCTAAAGGAAACATATAAATATGTTCATAAAGCGACGATTATATTATTTTTCTTTCAGTGAAATGTACTTAATTTGAGTAGGTATTAGTACTTTTCGTGTACTGTATAAAAGTACCGTTAACATAAAAAATGTCCATTTGTAACCAAGCGTGTGCGAAAGGGATGAATACTCTGTGTCGCGACAATTTTCCGCTAGTAGTGACTAAGTAGGTATAGTGGTCGGCAATAATTTACCCCCACCACTCAAATTTTGTTAACTTTACTGCCAGCCAATAGGTATCCACGTTTTATTTGAGATTAGACGGACAATATTTATGTCTCAGGAATCTAAAGGCAAAACTGGAAATCTTATTGGAATAAGACTATTACTGTTTGTTATAATGTTCTCAATTAAAACGTCATCATCATCACCATTTGCGGTGCCGCCTTGCGTTTACTTAAAACGTGCAAAGATTTCACCATAAATTTCTAATCTTCAATGAAATGGCCTGTTGAATTGTCATTTTCAAAATGTTGCATATATCTAGTAAGAAATCAGCCTAAAACATTGATACGAGTCCGAGGCGTTTATCCAACATTAGATGGGTGGACTCCTTTATGCCGCGCCAACGATTTGTCCGTCTAGTTTTAATTATATCCGCTGCGTTCCATTTTCGCTTCGCGACGATACACGTTCCGTTTTATACAAAGCTTCCGCTAAGATCACCGATCGAACGTCGAACGGTGATCGATGCCTGGCCTGCTAACTGGAACGCGGAGCGCATTCGAAAATTGAATTTAATAAGGACGTGGCATCACGGTAATTTGCTGCGTCAATGGGAAGAGTTTGTTATGTAGGTTTAATATAACGTTCTAGACGGGACTTAGGTAATTTTTTTTTTTTTTTGGTTTCTAGGTCTGTCGATAATTGTTTTTGGGGCGCATCTTTTGCAGAGGACAACCCGGCTTCACACTGGGGAGACTGATGGGTCGTGGATGTGTGCTCATAACGACTCATGACCTCCGCATCAAAGGTCAAGAGATAGGTTGTTGCGGGTATTCCTCCTCGTTGTGGGGAGACAAATTGCCCTGCATTCAATCCAAGCGTGATATCTTACTGATTTTCTAATTTAAGATAATGGAACTTCTAAGTTCATTGGAAAAATCTGTAAAGATAGCTGCTATGTCTATTAAATGAACGAATGAATCTTCCGTGGGGACGACGTAGGAGTATACGTTATAATGCGTTCTCTATGAGTACCGCTAAGAAACGTAGCGCCCTCATTTAATTTCTACTCTTTTTGTCAGACTCTAGACTGCATTTATTTAATGTAGTTCGGAAATATTCGGCAACTTTTTTTTGCGTCCAGTGCGACACGGACGCGTTGACGTCAAAGCGTTCAATTCGTATTACACAACTGAACTATCATTCAGCATCTACAGCGTACACAGAGAATCCGAGAATAAATTAACCACGATGATAAATTGCATAATAATAAATCAGGTCACAATTCGGTAGCTCAAATTGGAATTAAACACATTGCATTACGTGTTTTAAGTCAAATTCGTGGTCTAATTTGTGGTAAGATCTATGATCTTGTTCATTTTTTGACCACCAGCGTCAATACCGAAAGTAGTGTGATGCTTGTAACGTGAGATATGTCATTCATCGCAACTTGAGGGCTTTTCACGTTTTCACTTTGACCTATACTTAGAATTAAGGGCGATTTAAACAAACGAGGAAACAATTTAGTTCGGAACACCTAAGTCACTCTGTCCGGCTTTTTTCTTACTCAAGCAAAATTTTATTACTCACGATTAAAGAGTTGCTTATTCCAGGACCATTTTTTTCTCGCTTGATTGAATCCGTCCTTAGCACCTACCTTAAGAAAATAAAGATGTCGCTGGTATAATATAGTACATTTCGATACAAGTGCGGAAAGTTTGTCATTATTTACGAGTACCGAGATATCTTACCACGAGCCGCAGGCGAGTGGTAAGACTCGGTACGAGTAATGAATGACAATTCCGCACTAGTATCGAACGCCTTTTTTTAATACAGTTGCGAAAAAAAGACAAGTTTAGTAAATCAATAATAATAAAATAATATTACCTCAAACCAGGCTGTATGGCGTTGAAGCCTTTGCCTTTTCCTTAAAGGAAATAATATATATAAAAAAAAGAAAAAACGCCTCTCATTGGCGGGCGATTTGACACGTTTGGCGGCCATTTCATTTCACTCAGATGGTTTGATTAAGAAAAGTTTTTCAACATTAAATATAAACGTATTATGATGGAAACTTGTGTGATAAAATTATTAAAAATTTATATATGTAGGTACTTATTTTCTTATTTTTTTTATGTTCATAACAATGTTTAAAGAAATTAATTAATTATTAAATTTTAATTAATTATTATATCAAAAACATTAATTGATGAGTACTTAGTCATAAATTGGAACAAGCATAATTAAAAAAAAGTGGAAATGAAAAAAGCACTAGTGCGCGAATTCGAACTTTCCGCACGATCTACAGCCACGAAAAGCACCCATTTTTGAGCAACTGTATTAAAAAATAATTAAAGCTCAACCCCGTGCGATATCGGGTTAAGCATAAGCCCCCGATTCGTGTCGTGCGTGTGTGAACAGCTCCATATAAAATGTACTGCGGCTACGACACCCGATTAAAAATCGTGCGGGCGTCCGACGCGGTGGGAACGGGGGCTAACACGGATCCATTTCGTCTATGAATCTCGTCAGAGGCGTCTGTGGAAAATAGGTCAAAGTGTGCTTTAGACGACTTACTAGCAACCTGTTACTACAACCTTTTTTTAACTTGAAACCAAACAAGGCGAAACGAAAAGAAGATATACTTTTGTCTATGTGTCTCTGTGTGCTCTGCCTCCTTTGAGAACACAGGCGTGAGGTATGTAATTGAATCAGGATTTTCTCGACGGAAAAACATCTTCAGTCTCTGTTTTGCATGGCCGAATCACAATCACATGCTTTTATTAAAGCGTAATCCTTTTAACGTTTTGTTTGCGATCGTACAGTTAATGGCAATGTTGGCGGATCGAGGAGGTTCCCTCGACCATTGGGGAACATTTGGCAATCTTCCCGCGTTTGCTCGCTCTGAACTGATTCTGCGTAGTTCAGGCTACCTTTTATGGAGCTTGCATTTTGCGTCCTAAATACCGTCTTTGCCCAAAACATGTTTGTCATGATCATGATTATGAACTAGGTACGTTTTAAACAAAAAACTAACGTGAGACTCACTCGTAGTGAAAATATGTATACTCACGTCAACGTCAGCACATGGATAATTAACTCGATTAGCGTTAACCGCAGTCTCAATGACTCCCGATGGTGGGGTCACAAACTAGAAACTAGCTCAAAACATGTCGAGCTATCTCAATAGAAAGTCGTGAGATTCGTTTTGTTTCACTACAGAGTCCATTGATGGATAAAACTAATAGGTTTCTATATCCCAGAGTAGTCTGTTACGGTCATTCTAAATCATCTTTAGACAACAATTTTTTGTTCAATATCCATCGTTATCAACTTTACAATTTCCAAAATATGTTATCAACATTATGACTACAATCAGTTTTTAATTAATTTCATAGTAAGTAGGCACTCAAATTATTTTAATAATGAATTGAAAGATTTAGGACTCTTTTTTTAGATGGATCAGCAATGGACATCATTCGATGCTTTATACACGAGCTAAATATAAATCGATCGTTCAGAGGTGAAATACATTTAAATCGAAATGTACCTATTACAATCGTATAGTTTTACACTCGTAATCTGTGTCTGTAGAATCCAGTTGTTTACGTTTGTAAATGGAATACACGCACGTGATCATTTAGCTTTACACGCATTAGTGATTAAGAAAAACAAAAGCTTATTAACTGCCTAAAATAAACTAATTAAAAATTAAAATGAAAAACATAAGTAAGCAGGTGCCCAAATGGCTGGCGGCGTTCCCTCTCTGAATGGGGACGCCAATTCGTTGTCCAAAGAACGCATCAGGCCTTTGGACACCTGTAATTTTGATTCAATTTTATTTAATTAAACTCTTACAACATTAATAAAAACAAAACTTATTACTTATTACCTAAGTAAGTGTTTTAGTGTTTTAGTTTATTGAGATTACTTAGATACCCACTGGTAAATCATGTTTTCATGATTATAGTTACCACTTAACGTGTCTAAATCTGTTTGATTATTTTCTGTCACTACAGGTTTTCTATACGGGTGGACTGATTTTGGAGGTTCTAAAGGAACACTTTAGAGATTTACCTGATCCTTCAGGTAGTTGCTAATTTGAAATCAGTTTTTTAGTTAAGTAAGCACAATAGGTAGGTATAACTCTGCCTACTTATGCAATAACCAACCCAAAGCAATCCATTACGTTATTTCGCATGCACTTTGCGTCCATTCCCATTAAACCATATAAGTAGTTATCGTGTTTCGTTCTACTGTCTGCACATTCCGTTTAGAGTGCAAGTGCTGCGCAATGTCTTCCAATCAACATTTTATTGACGATAAATGTCGCAAATAACTACGATTCCGATCGTGAAATGGGTAAAAAAGCGGAAAATGCAGGTATTTGGATCTCGACACGATAGGCCGGGTGTACCTATCTAAGTACAGTCAACGTAATAAAATATTGTGACGTCGTAAATCGAGTATAGTTCAACATATTTCGGAATAGACCGTAGCCCGTCATCTAGGAGCCGTAGAAACTGCTGCTAAAAACGAAATGTGCACCACTGCTCTTTTTAAGACGTAAGTTTTCTTATATTTCATTGTGAGTGAGTATCACGATAATTTTCGTATTTAAAGTTGGTCGCCTCTTACGACATGAATTGGAAAGGTATTATCCCAAACCCGACAGCAAACGGAAAATTCAATTTTATGCATTTTTAATCCTTATTAATTAAGTAACTTATATCCATCTATCAAATAAATTACACGATTTTGTTCATCTGTCCTTTATATTTATTTTTGTTTCTCTGTATTTATTAGTAAACGATATCCCATCAAAACATTCTGTAAAAAATTCTACCCAAGTCTCGTTGAAGCTGCTTGTTTATCTCTAAAAAGTAATGAAATCTAGACATAGTTGTGCCAAGTGTAAGGTTCCTTACTGCGATTTCTTTATTATTATAGTTAAAGTTGTGTGCCTTGGCCATTGAACATTTTTTATACGTTAGTGGGTACAAGTCAATTTTGTTAATATGTAATGTTGCAACTACCTTGTTTGTTACGCGAGATAATAGCCCATACTGGTATGGGTAATTGGTATAAAGTGTTCAACGGCCAAGTCACACAACATTAACTATAATAATAAAGAAATCGCAGTTAGGAACCTTAGACTTGGCACAACTATGTCTAGATTTCATTACTTTTTAGATATAAACAAGCAGCTTCAACGAGACTTGGGTAGAATTTTTTACAGAATGTTTTGATGGGATTTCACTTCTTTTTGTAGAAACGAGAGCATATACATTAATTATGTTAGATTTTCTTATTTTACACATTTACTTATTTTTGCAAATTATCATTCTTTTCTTTTTTCCGGTTTGATCTCGTACAGTAGGAACAGTTTTTCGTATTGCCGATTCGCGGTCCTTAAATTAGAACATGTGTCTCTCTACGCTGGAGTTTTGCAATTACAGTCGATTTTTTTTATGTACCAGAGCAGCTCAGGGTCTTCATCAGATACTTCAGACCTCAGATTTTTGACATCAAATGAAGCGACCCACTAAGTTGAATATTTTTTGTAAAAGAAGTGTGTCGATCTCTATAGTAGTTTGGCTGGGCTCTAGTGTTTTCACCAGGTACTCCAGATCTTCGATAATCCTAGTTTTTACATTTTTCCCTTTATGTAGTCGTTAATCCCTAACCATGTACCAAATTTCAGCTCTCTGAGTTAACGGGAAGTACCAGTTCTATTTTGATGATCATGAGTGAGTGAGTGAGTGAGTGAGTGAGTGTCGAAAATGCGAAACTTTGCTTTCGCTTAACTTCGGAACTGAATTACCTACAGACTTGAAATTTTGGATTTTAAGTATGTGGTTATAGCTCACTAGATGACGAAAATTTCAGCGTCCTAGTATTATCCAGAGGTTCTCAAATAAGGGCCTGAAAATGCCGCGAAATGGTTCCAGTAAAGGATGGTACGGCAGTGCTTGCTTTGAGCTCGACTTGGTGGGGGCACTGCCGTGCCCCCTGATTTTACGACAACATTTAAAGGGATAAAATGTTTGTTTTAGTTTTTAACCCAATTTATTGTGGCGTCCTTAAACCCGGGCCTATGCTCTGACGTCATAGCATTTGAGCATCTATTCGCTGCGCCATAAAAGTTAACATCCGATCGTCAATACGGTATTTTTAAATGCTCTAAAATCGAGGTATTCCAAGAAATTTTCCTTCTTTTCAAAGTTAATGAAGAAACTTATTTTTTTCTTTCAAAGAAGTGCATACGTTTAGTAGTTATGTTTTAAGCTCAAGTTAAAACAAGTTGTCCAAATCAACGTGGTAAACTATGAGTATGAGAACCAGTTTAAAGTGACTGACTAACGAAGGATTTAAATGGTTTCCTTTGCTGATAGTTTCCGACCGAAGCAAGCAATTATGGCCGAAGCCGAAGCCGAGGCATCGGTCGTACAATCTTTATTAGTTAATTATTTTGAATCATTTTCAAAAAATGTGTAAATTATTTGGTAACCCATCGTTGGGCTAAATCGATGATAGGCTTGGCCTATCGTTAGGGTTTGTAAAAACAAGTCAATCAAAAACCCTATCGAAAACTCCTTGCTATTTACCTCGCTACTTATTTACTAACAAGCTTTTCTTCCCGACTCCGTACACATAGATTACGGAAATATCTACTTGTTTTAACAGAGTAAATGTTTGATTTTTCTATGGAAAATCAGTGGCTCCTCAGACTTGGTCAAGGCTGTAGTTACATAAACGTATTGTGTATTTACAGACTCTACCAACAGGTATTATTCACCTGTAAATTCTAATGAATGAACGTAAATTGTAACCGATTCCCGACGGGATGTTGTCGAGGCCTTGTGTACAAAATGTACCTAAATATAATTTACGAGTGCACTCGTAATAGTTACGAATCTTTAATACTCGGAATCCGGAATGAACACATCCATCGTTGAAATAGCAACCTGAAACTTATACACTGTAAACTATGATACAATAGATATTTTTATTTAATTTTATTTATATGTATACCTTATTTATGTATCTATCAAAAGAAAAAGGCGAGAACCTGCTTTATAGGTGCATCGATTTTAAATCTCGATCGAAACTAAACAAAATCTTCAAATGATTACTAGATATATGAAAGTTCATTATCTATTTGAAAAATCTTGCCGTCAAATAGATATTCCATAAAATTTGTTTCTTGTAGGTCGACGTCCTACACTGTGCTTGCTGGTCCGTGGTCCCTCAAGCACTTTTCGACCCCATCGGCCATTTGTGATCTGCGTGCAATGTGGCCTGCCCATTGCCACGTCAACTTGCTAATCCGGTGGGCTACATCGGTGACTTTAGTTGGGCTACGGATCTTCTCATCTCTGATTCGATCATGCAGATACATAGCTCGTTCCATAGCTCGTTGAGCGACTTTTAAGATGACCACGTGTCGATGCCGTAAGTTCGACTGATATTAATTACGTTTTACTTAACCGTGACTCTACAACGTGTTAGAAAAAAAACGGGTTAAAAATTATTAAAGCGAAAAATATTGTAAACCCTAGTAACTAAGCTGTCACTTAATAGAACTGAAGTTATCATACATTAGGATAAGTTAACTGATTCTGAGTGTATTCTTTGACAGATTTTTAGTTTTTCATTCAAAAAGGTTTGCAAACTCAATAAGAGGAATTATAATGCATTCTTTTTTCAAATATTTTAAATTAGCTCCTTATAGTGGACCATTTAACTCCCTTTCTGCTTAAGGGGGCTTCCATAAATTACGTGAGGTGTTTTTTCCAATGTTCTGAACCTCCCTCCCCCCCTGGTGAGATATCGTGAGATTTTATTCAACCCCCTCCCCCACCCCCCAAATCTCACATGAGATTTTACAAAATGTGGGTTTGTTACGTAAACGCGTTGGATTGTTATTGTAAAAAGAAAAAACATATTTATTTAAAAAGAAAAAATAAAGTGAATGACGTAACTTAAAAAAAAACTTAAAATTTTCTTCGTTCGGATACACTCATGAAGTGTCAAATGTAAAGCGCCATCCACATCCTCACTTCGGTTTTTAAGACCTTAGGGATCTGGATTAAATGGACCAAAATAGTAGTTTTTTTGTTTGCTTCAAACAAGAAAAAAATGGCGTGATATTTGCCGTGACCCCCCCTCCCCAACGTGAGATTAGATGAGATTTGTATCGACCCCCTCCCCCCCTAAAAAAATTCACGTAATTTATGGACGCCCCCTAACTCGTATTTTTGTAATACGTTTATATCTCGGGATCAAATTTCCCGCAAATCAATCACTTCTAACCTAATTTGTTTCTGTGGTGGATATCTCCACCATGAGAATCACATTAAGAAGCAATTAATACACGTGAGACGCACATGGGGCTCTCACACAGCTATGACGCTGGCAATCAATCATGCAATGGTCAATCTTTAAAAAGAATACGAGTCACCGATGCCACACACTGCGACGGCCCTTTCATTAAGTCAATGAACTTGCTACCGATTGACAAATACCTTCATTTTTATTTTTTTATTCGCCATATCATAACTATGTTCTGCGAGTTAAATCGGTAAAATGTACGCTATTGTATTAGATTATGCTTATAAGAATTCATCGACCGTCAATCAATAATACAATCACGCCTGCGTTCACAAATGAGATAGATAGAGCACACGAAACGTTACATAGACATAACCATGACTTTCATGGTCCGTAACCACGTCTAGCACATTTTTTAAGTTCGAAATTAAGAGACAAGAACAGTGACAGATTGGCAGCCTGTGGCCAAAAAAAACCTGAATCTATTTAGTTAAATCTATTGCCTCTTCCGACTTCCACGGAAGAAAAGGAGAGTCATTATTCTAAACCCGACATCACGTGAGAAAAATCTGCCACGGTATGAAACACTCAAGGTCAAATCAGCGAAAAATGTTTTCGCGATATCTCTTTATACTTTTCGCGTCCCAATTTTAAGAGCGTAGTTATCGATCACAAGACGTAATCGAAGTTCAAACAAACAGCAAAGGACACACACATAATAAGAGTACAGACACACATTAATGCACACATTCGTATTGTGGATAAACATCGTAATGTAGCAGATAAACTAGGATAGCAGCCAAGACGAAAATATGCCGGGCGCGTTTTTCTACCGGCCGACTCGGCGCCCACCACACATTGTCAGATCACCAAAATGCAGAGTTTAATGCATTTATCGCCATTTTGGATGTTTCATTAATGTCACTGGTCGTTGACACTATTAATTTTGTCTTAAATTGTGGCAGTTTTTGTTGTAACACTCGAACCAGGACTGAGTAACCAAAATTATGGGAAAAACTTTGGAGATTGTTGTTAAAACTGGCTTCTTTCAAAATTATCTGTTTAATTCCGTTATCTTTTTCGTTAATATACACACATACACGCCTAAGTACCAATGCAAAACGTTACATGGACAAAACCATGGTTAGGTATTTGTATTTCATCATTCATAGCCATAGTCTTCGAGCTTAATTCTAGGGTTAAAAACAAATGGAAAAGTATAAAAGTGACAGGTTAATACCCTGTCACGTACAGCATAGGTGCCTGGACCTATTTTCTTAGTCGCCTCTTGCGATACCACATCATATGGAGAGGTAATATTCTAATCTTACACCACAGTTTTTCATTAAGATACCTATTTAATATCACACAGATCTATACACTCTTCACACAGGACTACTATATAAAAAAAATGTTGATTGGAACACTGTTAGGTACTTAGTTTGGTTCCGGTGAAATCATTTTTCAGCAGACGCTCTTGTGGCCAATGATAAATTACAACCAAAAATACAAATTGATGCCATTAGCGACTGACAATAGTCCCATTTAGGATAAGTTTGAAGCTAGACCTATTGTTTATTTTCGGGATGAAACCGTTCCTCAATAGGTGCTACTATATCTGCGTATAAACAAGAACTAATCTACAATATGAATCACGTCCGCGATTTAATGATGCGCTCGCTTGCAATGCATCGATTTAAATGCACGAGGCTTTGTGTAAAGATTTACGGAAGTTTCCAACTTCTGAGAAGGTCCTATAAAAGGTATACCTATATCTTATGTCTTGCTTGACTTTACTACGTAGCTTTTGTTTACGTTTTTAACATACTGATTTAGTCATTGAAAATCCGTAAGCTTATAATCCGCAGATAGTCATTTGACGGTTTATTCTTCACAAAAAAGTGTTTGCTTTATTAGCAGTCCTAAGCATTAAACAAAATATTATAGGGATTTATCCAAGGAAATTGTAGGAATTTTGTACTAAATAACGAAGCAGGCTCTTCTTACTCGTATTGTGTTAGATTTGGCTCTAAATAATTAGCTTAAGTAAGAAACCAGTAATCTAGGCTTCTACTAAACACATGCGGTCAAATATTGGGCTATGTGCGCCGCTAAAACGTATTCTATACTGCCACAGAATAAAAAAAAAACGTTTTATTTTAAACGTACCTACAACACGGCATAATTAATTGTGTATATGACAGTTTGTTGTTTGTTGAGTGTTTTGAAGATTGATTGTGACATTCGTCCTTAAAACTCATTCTTAAGGTTACCTACTGAATAATGGGACGACTGTGTATGCTATAGTACGCCATTCTTTTGTTTTGAGTCTAGAAGAAATTGAGATGGCACTCTATTTTGATATTCAGAATCAAACGTTTGGATAGTTTTAAAATAAAGTAACAATAAAAAAGAGTCGCATAGCGATTCGGCCATAAAATAAGCGGCGTTTGATCTCCTGAGTGACAGGAGAGGGCGTCACACTGAGCCGCGAGACGCTTTGCATTCCGAAAGATCTCTTCAGCGAAGACAACTCAGAAATGAGGGTTGACTCGTAATTTAAATTCCTGAAACGTTAGGCCAAGTGTCTGGTGCTTGGTGTGGTCTTAGAACTAGTATGTGTGCAGTGTACCTAGTGCGTTGTGTTGCGGTTCATTGTGTCGCTGCGTGCGGCAAGGCCGCGCGGAAGCATCGCGACAGGTCGATGCACAAGTCAAGGTGGGTACGGAAAATTTCATTCAACCAACTGTTCTATTTACATCGCCACAAATTATAAGTGGCGCATTGCGCGCACTTCCTTCACTGACGTCGAGCGCGGACCTTCGCATACCGTAGTACCGCTTGGACCACTTGAAGCTAGGTTTGGACGCTCGTGGACGGTACATCCGGACTAACAAAGAGGACAACGCTTTAGGGAGTGTGGCGGACGCTCGGCTCTTCACGAGCTTCCGCGTTGTGTGGTGATAGCTCCGGCGCGTGTTTACGTTCGTGTTCACTGTCAACCGTGTTATGTGAGCAGGTGCGGCGCTGGCGACGCCGCGTGCGCCGGGCGGCGGCTATATTTGTGTCGCGCGGGCGTCGTTACATAAAACCATTGCATCCTCACCTCCTCTATCTTGAGGCTGGTGCGGACCACCTTGCGGGTGACCGCGCTCTCGTAACTCTCCTCAATGGTCTCCGCCATGGCTGCGATGCGCGGGCGCTGCGGGCGACGCGCGCGGTAGTTTCGGCGGTACTGAACGGCGCGCGGTTATTTTTAGTTCTCTCGAGTTGCGGGCCAGCTGCAAGTCTACTCGGGAGTCGGGACACAGGATGGCGCCACGAGCCGCGTCCGCTGGCTTGTACTCGGGACCCGCGGCGCGACAGGCGGAGCGTTCATCCGCCTAGAAGTCCAAACTATACTGCTGATGCCCTGCTCTTGGACAGTCGATGCGGAGTCGTGACGCCGGATGTATGGATGGATGCCAAGGGACTGATCCCTTCTGAATGCATTCGGATTCTAGGTCTGAAAAAGAAAGTTTCGAAGCAACGGGTGCAGACGCCTAACGAGGTTTACGACGTTTCGATCCAGACGTGACTAATGCACCGCCATCTGCCTCTGATAAAAATAAGATAAATCACGGCGAATGTTCGATCGTTGGAAGTGTTGTTCGCTCCCATGACGAATGTAGTTGGCACTGATATCATCTGCCTACCTAGATTTTGTGTATTTTCTACGCTTGTCGCGAGAATGCCGTCAGCGGCGATGCAATACTTCGTCATGAGCATTTGCAAATATTCGTCATTGCGGTTTATTTACAAAAATGCTGTATCTTGATTTTGCAAGCAAAATATTGTAAGAAATACGACAGCACAGTTTCATGCTGAGAATAGGTTGGCTTTTCTAATTATTGTTTATTTTAGATACATTTACAAGGCAGTTTCCCATTAGTTTTTTGTTTATTGTTAATATGCGAGTAGGTACCTACGTACTTCAGAGTACGTAGAATATTATATTATAAACATACCTACCACATTAAAAGCATTTTATTTGTCTTACTAAATATTTGAGAAACTTTACCAAAACCCCAATAACAACAAAACTGACGAAGTTTTCTTCAGTTTATCAAAGCTCATAATTTAATTACACTATTACCTAGTATAATTAGGTGTAAATTCATAGTGTTAAGGCGGTTGGCCACGTTAGCTCATTGAGCATTTGCCGAT
>BHDV01006643.1:64708-76827 GCA_005406045.1 Adoxophyes honmai | reverse complement strand
AAATGTTTAAGTGTCGCCAGACAGAATGTATTAAGACAAGGGGTAGTGGCCGGCCTTTGCCATCATCTAAGGGGAGGGTTTACAGTAAGTATTCTCATTTTCAAGTAGGTATTCTCAACAGGCCAGGTCAAGAGTACCCGAAATCGACGAGCATGTATGAAGAGACTAATGAATGTGGATGAAGCAAAAGAAGTATGCCAGGATCGTAGCAAGTGGAACAAAGTGGTCTCTGCCTACCCCTGTGGGAAAGAGGCGTGACTGTATGTATGTATATGTATGTATGTATTCTCATTTTGTACCACTCTACACATACAGTATACAGTACAATAAGCATCAGACCTGTTTTCTAAAATGAGGTAGACAAAATACACGAAATATTACGTAGTTAAAACTATGCTTATTTCACATTTCCTTGCTATTTTTAGCATAATACTTACTTAATTTTACGCAGATGAAAGAGATTGCTAGCCCGTCACCTACAGCATTATAATTATACTTCAACATATTTACTTAGTTTAGTGGCCTTTTACAACATCCGTGGTTGAAGTAGTGAGGTGTTTTTCTAAATCCGTTCACCACCCTACACGTGGAAGTTTTAAGCAGTAATTAAATATTATGAAAACCGCTGTCGCTAAAAAGACACAACTAAAAGTGGGCTTGCAATACAAGTTAGTATTAAATTTAGCGAAATCATCGCATTTACTATTAACCCTTCGTATGCGGGAAAGGAAAAATATACTGCATTCGAGCCTCTTCTGTTTCAATATCTACAAATTATGGTGATTAAAATAAAAATAAAAAAAAGATATCTTTAAAATGGAGCAGATCTGCTCCGTAGCATACGAGAGGTTAAGCATGGGGCCGTGAAGATCCACATGCTTGCGACACGCATGGCATATCTACTACATATTAAAAGTAGAATTGCCACGAAATTATGAATTTGCCATTTTGAAAATTGTTTTGTGATACCATTTCGTTAGTTAACCCCACTCTCTACTAATGCTTAAATATGGTAGTCATTCTGTGTGTTTAAAGGGGGACTTCTAAGTCGTGATTGGGAACTTCACACACAGCATCGAATTACCTACATCGTCGCTGTGTGTAACATATCTCAAGATATTTTTCTCCACCGAATAGCTCATGGTCATGGTAAATACGAGTATGAAATTAGATTTCACACACGATTTCTGAAAAATAAAAAGGTGAAATACGAGTATACAAGGTGGCACATAATTGATCGTAAAAAATATTTTAACCAGTGGTCGAGTCTCTGAAAACCCCTGAAAAAAATATTTCCTGAAAAAAAAATTGACCTTGTGGGAGACAACTGTTTCATCGCTTTTCAAGTCAATACCCCTTGTGTATCGCAAACCTATAGGCCACTTTGTATATCCACACATCCAAACCTATAGCATCCCTCTTAGGGGGTTAAAACACATTAAGAGTGCACGATGACGTCACAGGTCGCGAGGTCGTTAAGGCACGCCGGCTAGACGGGCGGCGCCGCGGCGCGACACTAGTACATTAACGAATCAGTAGGTACGTTTAAATGCACATTTAGTTATGGGAAATCAAAAAACGCGTGCGTTCTGAATGCTAAATTTAAAGAGCTGTAGGTAGGTAACTACAATTTTCTGGACTTACCAACAGCACGTTCCAAATTTCAAATAATTCATTTCTTCTTACAGTCATCTTCTGTTTTTGATGTGTTCAAAATTTTAATACTTATTTAAATTATATTATTTATTGCTTCTAAACGCTTAGTAGAAAAATTCTGTATGAATGTAGATAAAAAACAACTGAATGTGGGCGACACACGTAACGATATATCGTAGCGATTATCTGTGCAGAACGATTTGCGCAGTTTTATCGTTGCGACAATTTCTAATACCCACAATTAATATAAACTGCGAAAATCAAACCGCACAGATTAATCGCAACGACATATCTCACCGTGTATAGCCCGCATAGCATTAACATTGCCAATGCGATACAGCGAGGAAACGCTGCCAACACCTTCGGGACGTCTCGAGAGTGTTTTTTTCTAAGTGTAGTTTAGTTTTTAGGTGAGGTGTATTTTTTTTAGTTGTGAAAAATAGCTATAAACCTTTTCGTAGGGCATGCATGTTCCCCTTTCAGTTATTAATCCAGTATTGAATTTGCAGCGCACTAGCTTTCCCGGCTCGTGCCGGTGGCCCAAGGACGATCGGTGAAGGACTTTGACTGCTGCTGGCTGCTAACTGCGTCAGGTAGCTAATTGGATATCCTGATTATATGAGCTATATTGTAAACATATTGAAACTGTTTTGTTTCAGTTTGACTAGGATTACACATTTAATTGTTTAATTATTTTTTTAGTATTTGTTGTTATAACGGCATTAGAAATACATAATCTGTGAAATTTTCCACGGTCTTTGCTGGCACGGTTTGCGAGAGACGGACGGTCGGACAAACAGCGAAGTCTCATTAATAGGGTCCCGTTTTCACCCCTTGAGCGCAACCCTAAAAAATATGCCAGAAGTGTCTACGGAACGTGAAATAATGGTTAAATCTATGTAGCGTCGTATGCACTGCCTATCCAATTTGGGAATACAGGAGATGTTCTGATGAATTAATTTATAAATGAATTCTGTAAAATACTCATTGTAATATCAAATTTAAAATAGGTACAGACAAAACTGAGTACCAGGCTCGCAGCAGCCCGCAGGCGGTGTCAGGACAACCAGCCTGCGGTCGCGCTTCCGCTCATTTTTTCACATCCTTTTTTGTTCCCATACGTTTTTTGGGCTCGACTTAATATTGTTCCTCTGATCTCGATTACTTTAATGCGTAATTTCGTACAAAAACGTGGGAGCGGATATCGGAAGGAAGTTTTTGGTTGAAATTATTTTGGGTACAAGGTACCGGGATGGGAAGCGAAGGGTGTCATTAATAATGCTGTAAAGGTTTGAGGGTTCGTGCGTATCGGGTACTATTAATAGGGCGCGGGAAACCCCCACTGCACTGACTCATAGTTTTTCCCTAATTGGTGTTCTACATCCGTTTTATTCATTGGTTTATAAATAGGTTAGTTTATTGATTTTACAAGGCGTCAACTTCGTTTATCGAAGTAGGTAAATTATGGGTTTGATTTTGATCTTGTTTGGCTGTACCCACTCAAGACACAGACGTGTAGAAGTGTTCTTTGGACTCTACATGGCGGAAAATATAAAGAACACGATATTCGGAGGCATTCGGCGAGCTACAGCTGTCACAGCCTGACTAGGTGACGGCGGTCGGCGGACAGTCAGGTAGTGTAAAGACGGACGAGGCTCGTTTACCGACGCTGTTGACGTGACCGGTTGCTAGCATGTCACCTAAAGCACGCCAAAACATATTGCCTTGGTCGTCTCTTACGACATCCACGGAAGAAATGGGAAGGTGTTATTCTAACCCCTTACACACGAAAAATTCTGATATTACCAAAAGGTTTAAATTCTGATATCTGATGCAACAAAGGTAGGTACACTGTATTTTTTGAAAAATTATATCCTCAATGAAAACTGTGGGATCCAACTATGGTACGAAAATCCTTCATGAATTTAGAGTCGAAAAGAACTTAAGCATAGCCCGCAATTTTATCCGTCTATGACTTGTTTCACCCAAAGGGTTGAGACTACTTACTATAATTACTATAAAACTTTATTAACAGAGCAAATATTTGATTGTTTCTTTGTACTGAATATTCTCTGAAACAGAAGAAAGTGTGCTCTGGACACATTAATAACTCACCGCTAGGAAGATACGCTGTTCCCGGATAACTTAGGGATCCATCCTAAAAGTCTAATGCCGTACAAAGCTGATACGGGCGTCTAGTACGTACCCGTTGTAACCTTAAAGCTGGTTGGTATATGTAACAAACAAATGGAATAATCAGGTGAAGTTGGTTTCATCACAGAAGGTGTACCAGGAGTACATGACACTGCAAGACATTACACTAACAAAGCGGCAAACATCCGAAGCCACGCTGCATGCCTCCACATTTTCAGCAGTCTGAACTTTGCTCCGTTTGAACTTTAGCGGGGTCAGAGTTCACTCGAACTAGGTGAGCGGCGGGCGCGGCAGAAGGGCCTATGTGCCGCTCGACGTACCTTCTACCTGGTTGCGAAGTACTTGGCGCTTACGACGTTTTGGGTTGGGGGTGTAAGTGGAACGTCAGCCTCGGATAATTTGTGTATCGCGTGCTGAGATTTAAGGGCGATAGCGATAGTGGTGGCGTAGGGAGGGCTGGATGTGGCCGAAGCGTGGCTGGCCTTTGCCAGTGGCTATCGGAGTTTAAAGAAAAAAACAGATTGTGAATGTATGGACCCTAGAGCAGAACTCCGTTTGCGAAACAGGATGATATAGCGACGGAGCAACTCATTTCTAGGCAATGCCTTAGCTTAAGCTTTGAATATGAAACCTTTGAACACGAACCTTAAATGGGGTTTAAATCGAAATAGTACGTAGTCCTTAATTTTTGGACGCAGACTAATCTCATATCTTTTAAAGAAACAATGATTCACCTAAAAGATTTTACTGCACCGATCGGGCGCCAAAGCCCCCGCATTTAACGTTAACTGCCACGTGGCTAGATTTTTACAAGTGAAGGTTTCCGTGGAAAAGCGATGCGTGAACTTATCCCCACTACTTGAAATCTGAGCTACTAGTGTGTTCAAATCGAAGGTGCAGTCGTTAACGAATTCGTTTGCGAGTTATCGCAAAATTGTATGGACACCGAGACAGCGCTCGTTTGCACAACTGCCACGGTCGACACGTCTCCATACAATTTTGCGATAACTCGCAAACGAATTCGTTAACGACTGCACCATCGATTTGAACACACTAGACGCTCCGGCCAAGATAGATTTCGGAGTCTGCATCTCACTATGTCCGAAAGTAGATACGAGTACGTATAGTTAGGAAGAGTGTTGTTTCAGTGTAACATAGAATCTTCAGCAAATCTGTACCTCAATACAAACCAAAATTCCAAACATTGAAATATAGCGACAATCGTTACTTAACGGAGACTGGATAGCCTCAAGGAAGACGTAGACGGTTTCATGAAGTTTCTCGCGGCGCATTCTTCTTGGCAATGATGGTGTTTCCGAAGCTCTGGCAGACTTACATATAAATAAAGTTTTGAGTTTTGAATGATCCATCCGGAGACTTGATGAATGAATAACCAAGAAAGGGAGTGTTGGAAACCTCGGACTGTGAAAATCGTGGGAAGACAGTCCGTGGGACGGCTGCACGTACTAAAAATAAAACACTGGTAAAAATTAAAGCGTCTTCGTGCAGGTCAAGCTAGCCCGGAATTCACAAAACATTTGGAATCACTGTACAAAGCGGCGTTTTGACTTTGAGTGCTGAAAAAACACTTGTCTAGAGCGAATATTATATTATTCAGTTATTTAGCAATACCCAAGTATATAATCTTATAATTAGGTACAGAAAACCTGGTAGGATATAGCCACGTATAATACTTAATTAACTCTAGGTACATACAATACAACTACAGAATTAAACCACCATACAATTGTTCATTTTTGTATTATTTTTTATTGATCGATTTGTTTGTCAATCTGTCAGATATGTACGTACGGTGATTCGCTCAGATCGAGTATTTTCACTATCTGAAATATCCACATGTCTGCTAATAATGTCTGCTCGCTCAGAGGTGCCATTCTCTAAAATAAGTAACTAACGTCGCCGACAGCCGAAAAATTTGCTGTCATATTGTATAAAAATTTTGACAGGTCGACGTCGATCTCATCGATGTATTTATAGTTAGTTATAATACAATTAGTTATATAAAACCACAGAATATTAAGTGAATACGAGTTTAAGAATTTACTCAACAACGACATCACTTTGGTTCATTTATTTATCGTTTAAAAATAAGTCTCTTCTCCAGACTCACACTTGACGGGGCTTTCAATTTTATCGAGTGTATTTTCAAGGGATTAAACTTAATTTCTTACGAAATATAATAATAACGTTTCGTATGTTTTGCCTACCCCATTTGGGAATACAGGCGTGATATATATGTTTAAATGTATATAAATAAATAGATATCGTGACGAAGAACATTGAGAATGTAATATTCCATGGAGCAACATCCGCAATCAGGACTGAACCGATCCAACCTTGGCCTTCATAAAATAACTCAAGTATTATTACTGCCACCAATTTTATAAGAGAAATACTTACTTAAAGGTTTTCTAAGAACTGTGGCCCAAATCTTTTTAATATTATTTTGCTCTTGATAAAAGCTAATATGGTAAATACTTTAGCAGACATTTCATTCATGAAACAAGCCGAATAAGATGCTTTTTACAGTCGAATCGTTTTAGTTTTCTTTATTGATTTAACTCCGTATTGTGTCGTTTTTTTAGTGGCCTCCACCTTTGCTATTTTAGCAAGGACTAGGTATTTTGCCAATGTCAGTGTACAGAACTTCACACACGAGGACGGTGCTACACCGACTTAAGTATTGTTTGAAAAATAGTTTCGTAAATTTTATATTCCATTGTTATTATTTTTAATTAAGTTATAAATTATATCTACACAAAAGTTGTGTCTTACAAAATGAATTCATAAAAGGATCGTAAAAATGCAAACAAACAGCAAGCAAAATGATAATACATATGTACATGTACATACATATGTTCAACACGCCTGTATTCCCAAATGGGGTAGGCAGAGCACAAAAAAATTATAAATCCACGTTTCGTGACCACTTCTAGCATATTTTAGGTTTTGAGTTGGCAGGTATAATTAATGCCTGTGCCTTAGTCGCCTCTGACGATCCACGGAAGAAATGAAAGATGTGTTATTCTAAACGCGACACCACACGGAATCATAATAGTCTAATATTTACATTTTTAGTTACTGCAAAGTCATCCTTGACTGAACACAGTGATTTTTCTAACAAGGCCTTTATACACATTTCGTCAAATCCAAAAAATCTGCGGCCTGTAGCCATCATTAAATAGTTTAAATACATACATACATACATACATACATACATACAATCACGCCTGTATTCCCAAACGGGGTAGGCAGAGCACGCAAAACGCTACATAAACAAAACCATAACTATTTCTCGTTTCGTGGCCACTGCTAGCACATTTTTTTACGTTTTGAATTGGCAGGTATAATAGTGACAGGTTGCTAGTCTGTCGCCTAAAATATACCTTAACTATCCTTAGTCGCCTCTTACGATCCACGGGAGAATGAAGAGGTGTTATTCTAAACCCGATAACACTAATTATAAAAGACTTTAATTGTTTGGTTACTTTAAGTAATCTTTTACACAGTGATTTTTCAAACAAGACCTTCTTTACACACATTAGTCAATTCCAAAATTTCTGCGGCATACCATCATTAAATCTCACACAGAAACCCGTTAGAACCGGTTTAGCTTTAAATTCGTGACCCATCAACCCCCGAGCAACCGTAACTCCTTTGATGGGCGGCGGTTGGCCGTGGGAGCCGTGGGCCACCTGTGGGACCCGCCAGCCAACGGTTAGGGACCCAATACTAGCTCCCTAGTTACCAGTATAGTATGCAGGTTAATTAGGTGAGCCGTTCGGCGGGTTAGCGTGCGAGCTGGGGTAAAAAGTAAAAGGGATTAAAGGTGTATGAACAATAATTGAGTCGGTCACTTGACGGGTTTGATAGATAACAGAGTTGTTTTAAATCTATGCTTAATATTATAAAGCTGAAGAGTTTGTTTGTTTTTTTGAACGCGCTAATCTCAGGAACTACCTACTGGTTCGAATTGAAAAAATCTTTTTGTGTTGGATGGACCATTTATCGAGGAAGGCTTTAGGCTATAAAACATCACACTGCGACTTATAGGAGCGAAGAAACATTGGAAAATGTGGGGGGAAAACGGGGAAAATTAGTCATTATTCCACGCGGACGGAGTCGCGCGCACAGCTAGTTAAGTAATAAAAATGAAACCACGATCGCTTGTTAAGAAAATTAGCTAAACCTATCGCAACACAGAGATGTCCATAAAGTTTTTTTTTAATTACATACATACACATCACGCTTATATTCTCAAACGGGGTAGGCGGAGAGCACCCAAGGATACATAGACAAAACAAGGAAAAGTAAGGTGAAATGGATCACACTGAAAACGAAAAAACCATTATAAAACCGTGTGATCGTGTGAGAGGGATCTCTGCTCTATTATCAATTGATTGCAATTTATTTACTTCACGATTCCTAATTGATTGCTTCTCTCTTCCCACGAATGGTCAGAAATCCATTTAGGTTTAATTAAATAAGGTATCTTTTTTTTACAAAAGATACTTTTACTTATTTTTTTTAATTAACTATAATCCTTAGCCGACTCGTACAACATCCACTGAAGAAAAGGAGAGGTGTTTTGTAAACCCGACAGGGTTTTTAAGGAATATTTAAGCGACAGGCTAACAACCTGTCCCTATAGTATAGTACAGTCAGCTGCAGAGAAAAGTAACCCCCCGCCCATACAATGTTGCATTACTAGGGGGTTACCTTTCTCTGCAGCTGTCCGTACCTCTGAATTTGTTATGTTAGTTATGTTCATTTATATATTTTAATTTAAGGGAGTTGATATGTTTAATCTCTCCCACGTCTAGCGCACGTAGTTCTGCGCCCGCGCCGGCCAGCAACTCGTTCCGTCGTTCTTTGTCGCCGTTTGAACACGCGCACTAACGTGCAACGTATAACACGCGCACTAACGTGCAACTCATAATTCGTCGCCGCAGGCGCTTAAGTAACTGCGCAGTTAAAAATAAACTCCAAGGTTTTATTTTTATTTATTTTATCGTACGTGTCGCGAAAGGATATGCAGTTCTTTTGGCGGTTTTGTTTTAACTGCGGTAGTTTCCTTCGAAATTAAGTAAGGTTATAAGATTTGTCTTTGAACAGTTTCTACAACAATTGACCCCTGATTGCCGAGTGGATTTGTAGATGTCGTAAGAGGCGACTAAGGAAATAGGTTCAGGTATATTTTAGGCAACAGGCTGGCAACCTGCATAGGCGTAAATAGGGCGGTGCCAGCGGTGCCCAGGCGCAGGGCACATACCCTGGAGGGGCGCAGAAATGACCAGACCAGTATCTTCAAGGGCGCAGTTTTGAAAGCTCGCACCGGGCGCATAAAAGGCTAACTACGGCACGGCAACCTATCACTATTGTACCTTTAAACTTAAAACCTAGAAAATATGCTACAAGGGTTTCGTCTGTATAGCGTTTCATGTGCTCTGCCTACCCCATTTGGGAATACAGGGGTGATATATGTACCCACCCTTAAGTTGGAAAGTGTTGCCATTAAACTGTTATTGTATTATTTTCTCTCACATAAGAAAACAGCAACGTACTTTCCAACGTGTAACGTTTCATTGCCGTAATAAAATCATAATTAAATAATCTCGCCGACACAACAATGTCTCGTTTGCTAAACACTCCAGCTCCATCCAGGATACAATGTAATTTGATCTCATTTCGAGATCAAAAACCACATAACCTTTACCGTCCAAAGTTGAGACTACAGCTTCTACCCCCTTACAAATACGAGCGAGTTCGCTTTGAAAGGTGGGTTTGTTGATGTAGTGTGGAGTGGTTTTTTTAATAGCTACTTTGGTGCATCTGTCAGATCCGGCGCAGCGTCACACGTCTACGCAGGATGTGATCTATGCGTGTGCGTGCGCAGGTGGCGAGTCTTATGCGGGAGATTTGAGGTGGTTTTTGAAGTGGGCTTTTGTTTTATACTTGTCACCAATTTTTAAAGTGCTTGTCCCATGAAAAGGATACTCGTGTCTTTAGGGGCAGCGCAGACGACAGACTTTTTGTGCGATCGAGACTGCGCCGCACAAAAAGTCTGCGTGGATTGTATGCATTGTGCACCAGACTTTTTGCGCGTCGTGTGCGTTACTGCATATAATTCCATAGGTTATATTTTCACAGACAAAAAAGTCCGTCGCGAATAGTCTGTCGTCTGCGCAGGGCCTTACCGATTAAAGTGCTTGTCCCATAGTGAAATGAAAAGGATACTCGTGTCTTTATATCGAGTTTAGCATATGTTTCGGGCTAATTCTTGACACATTATCGGGAGCGACGCGCCACAGCGGCTATAGACAAACGCTAGTTTCATTTTCTAAGAGTAGTGGGGCGCAGTGCGCGTTTATCCGCAGCTGCTGCGGTGCGATGCTCCCAATGATGGGTCACTAATTGGCCTGAAACATGTCGAGCTAATCTTGATACCAATAGAGACGTAAGTGTATCCGTTTCTTTTCAGTCGCACGTTAGTTTTACGCTATGTCCCGTGTAGATTTCTTCCGTGGATGTTGATAAAGGCGACTAGGAAGGTATGTTTCGAGCTAGAGGCTAGCAACCTGTCAGCCTGTCACAGTTTAAACCTAGAACTGTGCTAGAAGTACCTATGTATCATGATTTAGACCATGTAGCGTTTCGTGTGCCTTGAGTACCCCGTTTGGAAATACGAGTGTAATGTACAGTCAGGAACAGGGATTGTTGAGCCACCTGCCACTGTTCGCAATTTAGACGTGTAATCAATGGCCGATGTGACAGACTAGATGTCAGTTATTGGATTAGTATCACACGACCAAGTTACAAACATAGGTAAGTGGCTCAACAATCCCGGTTAGCGATGGTACGTGGTCTCCTGCTGTCTATGCGATCCTGGTACCACTACAGTCTTTAACAGCGACTCCGGAGACAAATATATACACAGTCACGTACAGGGATTGTTGAGCCACCTGCCACTGTTCGCAATTTAGACGTGTAATCAATGGCCGATGTTGCAGACTAGATGTCAGTTATTGGATTAGTATCACACGACCAAGTTACAAACATAGGTAAGTGGCTCAACAATCCCTGTTCGCGATGGTACATATGTATTAGTATGTTGATATAAAAGTTTTGTTGCTTAGTTTTGGTGCTGTGAATAGAATATAACCGTTCCCAAACTATAGGTCGCCACCCACTGAAGGGCGCGAGTGAATACAGAGGGCTGTAATATAAAACGATAATTTCCACCAAGTCTAGCGACTTTGCTACTAAACCCTAGTAATTAGGGAATCTGAGCTTCAAATAAAACGGCAAAGAGTGGGTGTGTCACGAATTTTGCAGGTTCTGGTTATGTGTTTTTGTTGGCACTAGGTATAAATATCAAAAACTAAAAAAAAATATATTTTGAATTTTAAAAAGTTGACCATATACGACCCTTCGTCGGTGCCTGTGTTCGGCTTTAGATTAATACCTCTCCATTTCTTCCATGGATGTCGTGAGAAGCGACTATGGAAAATAATATATCTAATTTCTTTATACGGATACCATTTTAATATTATGCTCTGGTTTCGTGTGCTCTGCCTACCCGATTCGGGAACATAATGCGTGATTGTGTGTATGTAGGTTCTATACAAAAACCAGTTAAGTATTATTACTTGACTATACTTACGACTCTTCGTACGCGTAGTCGAACCTATCAGTTCCTGCGCATGCAACTCTTAATTTTTGTCTGCATCGTGCGCTTGCGCCGGTCTTTAGGTTTTACTCATTTTGGTTTACGTTGCAGAAACGTTAACGGCCGGCAATCGCGCGCAGCCTGGTCCCAACTGTTCCGAGATATCGTGTCTGTGTGCCCCGTGTGGTGCCGGGTTAGAATAGCACCTCCCCCTTTCTTCCCGTGGGTGTCGTAAGAGTCGACTCTGGGAAAGGGTTAGTGTATTGTGGGCGATGGGCTAGCAACCTGTCACTACAATATCACGTTTAACCATCTGGTAACCCTGAAATTGAAAGAAAGAAAGAAAGAAAAATGTTTATTTTTAGGTTCAAACCATCACCATACAAAAGTAACAAAAAATAAATAAATAAAAATCTTACAACTATGACAGTATGTCTTAATTAATTGCTAAACGTGGCTAATAATAATTAATTGCTAATTAAATTATTAATTGTGTTTAATTGCTAAACGTGGCACTGGATTTTCGAATTCATGTGCTGTTAGCGTTATAATGGCGGGACCACGACCTGGATTTAGTCAATTCATATTGCAGTATTTAGTACCAAATTTGTACTATTTG
>BHDV01006643.1:0-58164 GCA_005406045.1 Adoxophyes honmai | reverse complement strand
CGGCGCGGCGCCGCACTTGCGCGACGCGCGGATCTGCGAGAAGTGCTCGGCCGCCGACAGGATCTCACGCTTGGCGCGCGCCACGTCCTCCTTGCGGCCCGTCACCACGAACACGGGCTCCTCGCCGCGCACCGGCGTCTTGATGTACGTGTTGGTCTTGGCGCGCAGGGCTTTGATCTTGCAGCCTGGAACAAAGAGGAGCGCGATTAATCCACTGGCCGACTTACAGCGCGGGACTGTTTATATCGTACAAATACGTATGTAGTTGTTAGTGCGGGTGAGACAATGTGTATCTATATGCTACATTTACCCTCCTCCCTACTACTACATATAAAAGTGGGATGAAGTTGGCCGTGGGGCGCCGCCGTCGATACGGCACTCGGCGCGGCGCCGGCGGCGCGGCCGCGTGTCGCGCGCGTCCCGCCGCACCACACGAAGCTCCGTCTTAACGCATTGAAGCGAATTAAGCAAGAAAGCGGCACCTGCCGCGGGCGTCCCGCTCGCACCCGCGCGCCGTCCCGCTCGCGCCCCCACTGCGGCAAACCGTGGCGGAAGGCACGTACAGCATCTTCGCAGATGCGACTACATAAACTTGACCCGCGGATGTATTTACATAAACAAGGCTCGTAATCGGAGCTGCGAATACAGTAATCCGTGTTTGAAACGAGTATATTTCTATAGTTTATTTCTGTTTATAGTTCACAAGTAGGTAGGAGTACACCGGTCGGGGTGGTGGCCAGACGCGCGTTTACTACCGGCGGACACGTGCTGCTCGTAAAGGCAATTACGAGCGCCGGCGGCCGCAGTCAGCACTCGGCGGCCGCTCGGAGCGGATTTACAGCTTAGCTTAATGCTCAAATTGTGTAGTAGATACTCGTACAAGATGGCATAATAGGCTAGAAATATTGAATATGAAATGAGGCTAGTATTCTACCATGAATACGTTTTCAAAAATATTTAGCAACAGTTAAAAAATATCGTCTATTTAGTTTGCATTGTAGTTCCCCATTATATTCTACAGTTACGAACAATTACACGTTTTTCGGATGGACCGTGGTCCGCCTGTCAGTTGTTTGTAACAAATTAATTCAGGCATTTTAGCAACTTATTTATTGATCTTTTCATCACGAAACAAAAGGGAACGGCAAAGAATCTGCCCAGATTTAGACGGGCACTCGACATAATACCTACTGAAGCAGATTGTATCGCCAGTTAGGAAACCTATTCAAGTGCTCGGCTGGGTATGTCAAGGCCAGACTTCAAAGGCAACGTCGAGCAAACTGACTACAGTTACTGTGAGCTTAAGCTTTGGATTCAATACTTATTGTTAGTACTTGCCAGCCGCCTTAGCAACAGAGCTTGAGAGCCGTGGCTTTTAATCGGACAGTTACATTAACCAGGAAAATGTCGGGCTAAAGACACAACATACGCGAATTATATGTTTATTCCATTAAAAGACGCTATTGCGAACTACCAAACAGATTACAAGAGAGAACGCTGACAAAATAGGACAGTAAAACCGTTAAGAAAATTGTGAATACAGCGTGTCCTTGTTTAGATAACTAAGTATCTTGTCCTTTACTAGAATTAGGCCAAACTATCCTACCATTGGCACCCCTCCAGGAACTACTAATCTTTTCGCTTATCACGGCAACAAGGACACCACCAGTGACTGATGAGGCATCGCCGTCGACAAAACAATCCTTATTTAATTGTTTTTAAGGTAACTTATTAAATATAATAACGCTAATAGGTACAGAACACTTCGTGAGCGACCGATTTTGAAATCTTGTTTCATCTAGCTACTTTAAATTAATTATTCTGAACACGTAAACTCCATCTTTGTCGTTTGCTTGTTCGTAGGATGTAAAGTTGACACAATAGGACCGTTTTTCAAATTTTTACCGTCTTAGAATATCACCTCTCCGGGTTAGAATATCACCTCTCCATGTCTTCAGTGAATATCGTAACAGGCGTCTAAGGAAATAGGTTAAGGTATCCTTTAAGCGACAGGCTAGCAACCTGTCATTACTATTCCTCTTTCATGTAGTTTTATACCAAAATAAATTGCTAGCAGGTGATACGAAACGTGAAACAGATTGTTTTTTATCTATGTCACGCTTTGTGTGCGCTGTCTACTCTTTTTTGAGAATTTAGGCGTGATTTGTCCTTTGTCGATGTCTAATCTATACTACACTAATATAATAGAGCTCTTCAGCTTTATTTGTTTGTTTGTTTGTTTGTTTGTTTGAACGCGCTAATCTCAGGAACTACTGGTCCGAATTGAAAAATTATTTTTGTATTGAATAGACCATTTATCGAGCAAGGCTTTAGGCTATATAACATCACGCTGCGACTAATAGGAGCGAAGAAACATTGAAAAATGCGGGAAAAACGGGGAAAATTAGTTACTATACCACGCGGACGGAGTCGCGGGCACAGCTAGTTATTTGATAAACCAAAAACACGTCTCATATTTTTCGATAATCTAAGTAAGGGACTAATTACAATGATTTTAACATTTTTAACCCAGTACATCTCTATTCTAACCCGATGAAGTGCCCATCGAAGTGGCGAAGCCTGTCTTGCCTCGAGTTGAAGGCTGCGCCGGCGACGCAGGTTCAAGGCCGCTCGCTATTTGGGGACACCCTGTACTTTATACGTCTGAGGATACTGGTGAGCTTTATTTGAAGGTTGTCTTCAATGCTGGCAATTCGATCGGCTGTGTTTGTTAAATAATCGCTAGGTAATTAAAGTAAAGTAAAAGTAAAGAAAATAAGAGTCCAGATAAGTCGCCAATAGAAAGAACAAAGGCGGACTTATCCCAAAAGGGATAGCCAGCCAACCTTTGAGTAGAGAGCAGCAGCAATTTAGGATTCGGCAAATGGAAATGTGATTTTACAAATTTAATGTCTATAATTCATTTGCGTGTGTCTTAGGTAAAATGCTAATATGTAGTAAATACAAAAATGTATTTGTGGGGTTTCTCGTGGTAAAAATAATACACAGTTTTTCGTTCCGGACTATGTGGATTTCTGCTACTGAAATTATCAATTAAATTTTAAAATTAGATACCAAAATTGCTAAGGTGGATTTTTTCTTTTGTTCTGCCTTCTTTAGGAATACAGGCATAATGTCTTGTTTTATGTGTGGATTTAAGAGGATAGGAGTCGCCCCGCTTCAAACCGCTTCTCCATACAAACGTATTCCCCTGTTTTCTCCGTGAATAATGACATTAGAGCAAAAAATTTTTTTACGTTATATTTATATCTGTTTTGGCTATGCCCCTACGTTTTGCTTTTATCGATTTTTATTTTTATTTATTTTATTTTTTTATTTTTTTTAGAAAATCGATAAAAGCAAAACATAGGGGCATAGCCAAAACAGATACAAATATAACGTAAAAAAAATTTTTGCTCTAATGTCATTATTCACGGAGAAAACAGAGGACTACGTTTGTATGGAGAAGGTGGTTTGAAGCGGGTCGACTCCTATCCTCTTAAGATCCCAAGTTCATTACCCTACTATGATTAATTATTTAATAGAGTATCAGAGAAATAATATGCATCGTCGTCATTTCGATAGAAAAACTATATCAAACCTCTCTATTTCAGGAGCTATCTACGGCGTAGCAAAAGCTACGCGTCGCGTAGACCGTCTACGCTCGTAGCACAGATCGAACCCTAACAAAACGTCGTAAGTTCCGCTTCATTACAGTCGAATCGCAGACCTGTCGCTAGAGATATAAGGTACATATTGTAATGAAGAATTATTGGTGGATATGGTTAATGTAAGTTAGTTTAGTATGGTTCGTGATTGATTGTAATTAGATGTACATATACATTCGTCAGTATGCGCATTACTTACCGATTCTATTAGAAACGTATCGATATTAAATCAGAACGTTTTGTCTGTGTGGGTTTCACAGGAGTATATTTTTTCTATTAGGGAGTATTTTTGTATCATAATTAAGGAAAACACGTTAATTAGGTCATCTTATGGTGAACGATTAAAACTATAAGGCCTAGACTAGAGTTTGTCGTATGTGACAGTTAACTGTACCGGCTGTCTTGTCCCCGTGCCGGCACATAACAGTGCTCGCACTGCTGTTTTGCGGCTAGGATAAAAGGTCCTATCACCCGCATAGTACTCTACCGGTCTTGATTTGGACTCTTAGTCCTATATTAGTCAATCCGATTGCATGATAGGCCAGGTGATTTTACTAGCAAATATCAAAATGTAAAATATCAAAGTTGCACAGATATTCGCCATCGCCAATGACTGTAAAAAAGGAATGTGATTATTGACATGTCAACTCAAAAAAATGTTCCAAAATTAATGAATGACACTTCAACCATCAAGTGGCGCCGCGGGGAGCACTATGCGTGCTTCATAAGCGTTGTCATGCCACAGAATACTTTGTGTCAGTCTGAAGCTTAAAAATAAACTTTAAATAATTGAATGACCAGATCAGAACGCCCACTAAATTAAATCCGTTATTTCTTCAATTTTAAAAATAAACTCATATTTACGTACTGAAAAGACCAAGCTAAAAGAACCACTGTCCAAATGTGTCTGTCTATACATTTTAAACAAGTTTTTTAACAAATGCAAATGTCGCCAAGTTGAAATTTTAAGTTGACAGACATTATCTTTAGAATGGTAGACCACATATACGACTGACTGTACCCGAAACTAACGAGAGGGTATGACAAGAATTAAACGCGGATGAAGTGCAAGAATTTTAGCCTTTCACACATACTAAAATATATTATAAACTTTAAATCAAAAGTCCCCTTTTCTCATATTGTCAATTGTACAGCTAAATAACCTTAACACATCTCACAACTTATTGGTCTACCTATTATCCTATAAGCACTGATTTTCAAAACCTTTCCCAGTTGAGCCGCGTGGCAATCCGTCGCGGAAACGAACGTCTAACGGGGGTAGTTCACCTATCGCAGGTCATTCGCCTCCGAACAACCCCGACCCGGCCGTTCAAACTTCGGGCCTCCCCCGAGCTAACAAGGTCGAGATTCCAAAGGGGAAAGAACTAGGTGATAGGTTATTTTAGGTCTAAGTGGAAGGCTGGATGTAAATGGGGGTGAAGGGGGGAAATGGCGTTATAAGGGATGATTAATAGTGCGGTTTGGAAAACATCGGTTTGATCGCTTGGAGGGTGTTGATAACATTCAATGCTTGAGAACTTTAGGGACGCCATTTTTCCTGTGGCCTGTCTTCTCTTCGTATAGTTGGTGTTAAATTAATTTGAAGTAATTTGTATTTTTAGACAAGTGTTTTTTAAAAGCTGTGACTTAATTTTAGTACTACATATTATTCTCGTCTAGTTAAATTGAGTCTAAGTTAGGATTAGGATGTTTTTGTTCCTTACTGTCACCTACGTCTAGTTTAATTATTATTTTTCTACAGACGAGAGACTAAAATATTTGAATTACGTCATGACTATAGGTGTCATCATATAATTTGCGGCCTATCCTTTATTTACTTAACTATAAAAGCCTCAACTTTGTTACTTTTCACATGACGTGCTGTTTAACCATCCATCAGTCCATCTCGTTGATATACAAATATCAGAAGCTGTATTCCCTTCTCTTGGATAACCTAGAAATACTAGACTACAACAGTTCTAGGTTACGAAAGCCGCAGTTTAATTAGTTAGTGGTTAGGTATTCTAAATACCTAACATAGAACCTTGTAGTTCGGGATTTGCGTCGGGGGGACCAGGAGCGCAGCGCCCGATAAGAGTTGGCGAGCCGCCAGGAAGCGCGATGTTATACGAATTAACATCTTAAACAACTTGGCACCACCTACAGAGATGGTTGAGAATGACTTATAGGTTACACATCAAATTTTAAGCACATTTTAAACTGTTTTAAGACTGATAAAGAAGCGATAAACAAGGAAAGTTGTCGAGCTGCCATACATACACCTCGCCTGCATTCCAAACAGGGTAGGAAGAGTACACAAAACGGTACACAAACAATACCATGCTATCGCTTCGTTGTCACTAACTATTTTGTAAGGTTAGGAGCGGGTGGCCTAAAATACATCTTAATTTGTTTCCTTAATCACCTCTTACGACAGTCACGGAAAAAATGGATACGTGTTATTCTAAATTTGACACAACACGGAAAACTTTAACTCGTTCGAAGTTTTCATTAAATTGGCATTATTTTTGTGCTATTTTGAAAGTGAGATTGATTTCAATCTGTAATGACGAAGACTTCGTTAACTATTTATACTAGCTTACATTTTTATAAAATCGAAATTGTAAAGAGTTGAAAGTCGATTTCATATGCTGACTTGATATCTAGTGCATTGCAATGCACTGCTACGGCTCTACGGGCTACGCCGGCGCTACGGGCAACGCTACGCCGTAGCGAATCGGGTCAGTGCGCCCTTTTGTGAAAGCCACCACTATAGGTAGAACTGGTGCACGTTTAGATGCAGATTGCAATGTTTCACTACTTTACTCGGACTCAGTTGAGTAAGAAGAGAAAACTTAGGTAAACTGCATAGGAACCTTACTATGGTGGTGTCAATAAACGAAGCATTTTATACAGGGAAAGAATATTATCGGAAATTTTTATACAAGAAAATAAATATACCAGTAAATTTGTATGCTGGAAAATAAAAATACCGGGAAATTCATCTAACAAATCTATTCGACAAATATTTCAGCTGTATGTACTTAGATGCACTTTTTCGTTAATTTGTTTAACTTTTCTCTAAAGAGCGTAAAAAAAACGAATGTCAAAATAAATAGGAGATTCACCACTACTTGATACTTGAAATAAAAAAATATCCTTTCGTTATTGGCTGTTTGGGCAACGATTGGATGAAGCAGGCCGAGTGCTCTTGGCAAGAACAATATTATTGCGGTACCGGCGGGGCAATATCGCGGAGTGGACCAGGGAGGCAGCGCGCGCAGGAGATGCGAATACTCATGCACGACGTAATGTATGTTGAGACGCATTACGCATTTCGTCGCTTGCCGCAGTCCATGAAGATAAAACGATACGATGTGAATACTTGTGCTGAGCTGTTACGGGATTTAGGAAGTAAAATTATCATCAAGAAAACTCGATTTCAGTGTAAGATTAGTACCTCATTAGGAAAAACGGAATTGCTAAAGGAGAACAGCGTTCTTTGTCTGTCAGTAAGATATTGTAAATCAAATCGAATTTGGGACGTATGATATTACATAACAAAAACGGAGGAGGTATGAAGTCCACAGTGCGCGAGTTTTTGGAGACAAGTATAATACAAGATCTAAATTGAATGTTTAATAGGATTAGAATCTGCTTGTGGGTGAAATTTATCTCTAAGAGGGATTAATATTTTAATTGAAAACGTACGTGACGCTGACACAATGGGAGATGTTTCATTGTTAAAATAAGAAAAGGAAGACGATTGCATTGTGATGACTACATTTACAACCGTATTAGTACATACATCCCTATATTACCAGTATTTAACAGTCACGAAATTCAAAGAACGTAAGTGTACGCTCACTCCGCCCTCAAATAAAAATATTCAATAAACAAATATCCTGCTGTCTCCAGTTTTCTGTCAGAACTAATAGAGATGACATCATATTTATTCGTTAGATACGTATAGCGGACGGTGAAACAGGCCCTTAGTCGATAAAAGGACGAAGGCATCTTACTTATCCAGCGCACAAATCCGGCTCGGCTAATGAAGGCGTTTTTAGTCCGATTCGCAGATACTATGTAGGTCAAGTATAGCCTATACCCATAGCTAAGGCATGAAACATGCACGCGGCAAACAGCGAGTCATCTTGAATAATGAACGAGACGCCGCCGTCTCGCTCGCACGCCCGATGCTTTGATTAATGGAGATAATATGCTCCATGACATTTTATTTGGGCGTCTCCAGGATACTCAATTTACGCAGAATAGCGAAGGCCTCTGACTGATCTAATTTAAATAACGGGCTCTTTGCAGCCGCGCGAAAATCGATATCTCCACGCGCTTTTTAATTACATTCACGTTGTTTGCCGAGATGTTTATAAACAGTCTTGTACATTGTTTGCATTATGTTCAGTAACGCTTAGTAGGTATACGTTTCGAATGTATTCCAGTGATCTCCGAACTGACTGCGACGGGTTTACGACCGCTGCCCGGGTTTACGATGGATACAAATATTATCTATACTCGTACACGCCCTTACGCGGGAATAAAACTTTATAGGCCCGACTTATTTCCATTGCGTGAAGAAAGGGGATTAAGAAAATATCAATACGCGACTCCGCCGAATCACCAGGCAAACATATAAATCAGAGGATGTCACTACAACAACACGCGGCAGGGGCGGCCAACCCGCCCCGCGGCCGCTTCCCGCGCACCCCACGCTACAGCTGTTTCCCTATACGCCGCTATAGCTCGCTTCCTGCCTATAATGGAAGCCCGGGAATGAGTTTTCATCTTTGCTGTTTTCTCGGCGTTCTGCAGCGATCTGAATGTTTTTCGTCTATGGAGATGTTATATAGATTTTTTCGGGCGCTCTGTTCGGATGATTAATAGTAAGTGCGGCTCTGGGACGTGGAGGAAGCGTTTCGTCATAGTGATTTGGCGCCGCGCCAGCTCTGACGCATCCCGCTGGATCAACGTCCACGCCGCACTGAACCGCAGTGAACTCCGATGGCGTCCCGCCTCGCGCATGTCTCTAGCGAGCCTTTATTTTTAATATATGTTTAATTAAAACCCTTAATATAAACCCTCCAAAGTATTATATTAGCTAATCTGCTGGGTTGTGTACAGTTTGGTTTGGCGGGAAAGTTCAGAACGCCGATGCGGAAATGAGAATTCGTTGGCGTATCTTAAAGTTTACCGAAATGTCGCATGCGGTAACGGAAAGAGTTTCCCAAGGCGCGTCGCCGCGTGTCTGCAGGCGGGGCGGGGCGGGGCGCGCACCCCGCGATCGATACCGGGCAACGACCCCGGAGCGGTCCGCGACCGGTGCATTGGCAGTCCCTGGCGCGAATTTAACCCACATTCAGCAGCGCGCCGCAAGCGCTAATTACTCTAACGCACTGATTGCGCTGAAATATGCATCGCGGAGTGGCTCAGTGCCTCCGCTAGCGTCTAGTTTCAGCAGTTCAAGAGTAAAACTGTGGCTACTGTACTATATAACTGCAATTGCGGTCAAAAAGAATGCATACGCGTGATTATCTTATCCCCGGAACATGTTCGGAGGTCCATAATAAGCTAGTACGATCGAACCAATCGGTTTCAGAGTCATCGCAAAACGTTGTCATAATAAACATGACAGTTTTCCTTTGTAGAGCAATGCTATGTGAAAGCTAGAATAATTATTATTTTGAGTGTAAATAGATTCCACAGCGGTTTGGAATCAATAGGCTCGAGAGAACAATAACTAACTTAGCGTAAACGACAAAAACCACCAACGGTAACTAAATTTTCATCAACATTATGCAGTTGACATAAAAGTAACGAAACGTGAATCATCAGCATATTTTAAGCAAAATGCCTAGAATTAAGGTTGCCCAAGGAAATTTAGTGCGAAGGGAAAATCGCCTCCTTGGCGTTGAGCGGCCATTGCACCCGGCTTACATAACACCGGGGGCGCAGAGGTAGCGAGAGGCAGCCGCTCGCGCCCGCCGGGCCTAAGCCACGTGCGCCTCCTGCACCAAAAACAACCCTAACAACAATGACAATAAACCTGAGAATGGCGTACTCTGCGGCGTGGAGTTGTGCGTAAAATGATTGATGATGCGTCTTAGCGTAGGGCGCGGGCGCGCGGGGCGGCGGGGGTTGATCGAACCGAAGTCAGCTCCGTTCAACGGCCGGTATTTGTTTCAGCCAATTTATCATGGGCCAACAAGGGTTTGTCGACCTAAAAACAACGATTGAACTTCGCTTGCTGAAATAAATTTCAATAGCGGATCAAGACTACTCCCTCGCAGTATATTCGTATTTCTGTTAGGAATTTTTAAATATCGAACTGTTGCAACTGTTTCAAAACTCAAACAAGTAAAGACAGAACAATTTGTATTCTGTCGCGACAAACATAAGGTCAAAAGTCTCGCGACGGCGAGGAGGAAATAGTTCGTTTTAAATCCGAAGCCGAGTTTAACCGCGTTACGTGTAACGAGACAATTGCGACCTTGTTCCTACGACGATAAACATTAATTTGGTTTATGCGGCATGACGAGTTGATACTTTTTGTGAGTGGACGCTGTCACGTGGTGTCTAGGGATTCCCGCGGGTAGGAGCGAGACGGCGCGCCTCCGTCCCGCTCTGATGGCCGGAGATAGACATCTATCTGACGAAAGGGAAATGGTTCGGGTACGTAGTTATTTCGGTGTCGCTTGTTCTTTTTGTGGCAAGGTACGTCCGAGGCTAGCTTAGGAAATTAGAACTAACATTTGTATGCCGTTATCTAATAGCTTACCGGACTTCGCTGTTTGGTTTTGGTTCTCGAGAACTACCTGCGATGTTATGGGAGCCTAGTACCTGAAAACGTGTTTCACGGTCGACAACGCAGGAGCAAAGCAAACCAGAGCATAATGCGCCTGTACCAACCAGTGTTTTAAATGGGAGATGTCACAATACTGAGTGTTCTCATTAGCAATTATTAGCATGGTCTTCACAGGATTGTCAAGGTTTGAGTGACAGAATGAGATGAAGACCGGTGTATACTTAATCGATACTTCTGGAATCCTTGTAGACGAATTACCTGAAAGCAGAAAAAAACATCGTTAGAAGACAGCTAATATTTCAATACATTATCAAAAGTGAAGTGGAATTAAATTAAGTGGCAAGTTTTTGTTATCATAATCGGCTTCGATCCTGATTGAGATGTAAGCGATAGACTATAAAAAGTGGATAAGCGTCGCGCAAGGTCGCGAGGGGCCTGACAGCTGTCACATCTTGTCAGCTCCCGGCGGGGACCAATAACTGGTGCGCGAAATGTCACTGCGCGAGGGTCTGCTTCACATGTTTACTATCCTTTTTGAGCACATGGATATTGCAGGCAAGGATAAAATAAGAAAAAAAAATCTTTTTATAGGTACAGTCACGAACCGGGATTGTTGAGCCACTTGCCACTGTTCGCAATTTAGACGTGTAATCAATGACCGATGTGACAGACTAGATGTCAGCTATTGGATTATAGTATTACACGACCAAGTTACAGACAGGTCAGTGGCTCAACAATCCCTGTGCGCGATGGTACTTTGAGTCGGCAGGATAACAAATGGGTTACTTGATGGTGACATAACCGACAAACCAGAGACTTAAGATGTAACGCCTCGTTTGACATTAATTATTGCGTTTGATTCGTAAAGTAAAGTTAGTCGACGATACAAGACCCTGTAATTTTTCATAAAAACGATGTAGTCTGCTTTACAAATTCTACTTCTACTACTTCTGGGGCTGACTGTATCGAAAAACGAGGCAATCCGGACGTCGTATTACTCTATTAAAAAACACGAAATCACATTAGTAACTTAAGGTAATTACAATCAAGCAGCCGAATAGTTATTTTTAACAAACAGGTTATTCAAAGTATCTAATATAATATTCAATTACAGCATTGCAAATATTGTCACTTACAAGCGACGGAATAATAACCGCTATCAAGATAGGGTTAATTGTGCCCTATTGAAACCGACCTTCGATGTCGATCCTTTAAACAGATACGTCACAACTAAGCACAGGATTTTTATGGTGGTTCCAAATGTAAACATATGTATAGAGAGCCGTATTTTAATTTGGTTGTGTTATGTATTCCCCAAGAGTTTAAAAACAGCTTGGGTGGTCTACACTTCGTTCATAAAAATTCCTGTTTCTGTGAGTAAGTTAATACTGCTAATGATGTCCCCAATATCACTAGCGACGTGTGAATCCGCTCTATATTCAAACGTAACGGCGCCCGCGCAGCCTTGAGCCGAAATGTGAATGGGCACCACGTGTTATGACGTCACCGGCTAATCGATTAAGTACATAAATAAAAGCTAGATGACGCTGTACTTAGCTTTGTTTTTATCAGAACACGCGTTAATAGATACCTACAACTTTTTTTGCTATAAAATGATGGCCGTTGTTATTTTATTTCGTGCAAGACTGAACATTTACTAGCAATATGTACCTACGCATTTGCAATCTGTCTGATATTTAATATGCCTAGTGATAGTTTTCTGCCAGAGTCGAATTAAACTACCTGTCAGTTTCTGCTGTCCCAGAAACAGGTATGGTCTATCTCGCGCGCGTGTCCACTCTCGCCTTGCCTTACAAGCCGGAAGACACTGGTTTGCCTTCCCTGTGTTATAACAGACAAACACATACGTACCTACTTTGAAACAAAATAAATACTAACTTTTCACGTTCTCAAAACGTGTGAGTTTTTCCTCATCTTTTTGGTATGAAGACCGGCGCGTGAGTAACGATCGCCGAGCGCGGCCGAACCTACTCGTCAGTCTCCGGCTCTGTTCGCGTGACGTCACAAAATAGATCATTACATCGTTACAGGTTTCGCGAATGATTTAATACGAGTTTTATTGGGCGCTAGTCTATGAATTATTAATGTGGGAACTGCTAAGCATCTACTATGATTTATTAATAGATTTTAAACGTAACTTTGTTACTTTAGTTTAAGGTTTATAAGTTTATATTGGAACTAAACGTTCCGAGACTTCCTTACTAAGTGATCAGGAGGCTTTGTGATGGATGGGCGATGTTAAATAACTTGTCAAGCTGCAGTCTCACTTACGCTGGCTGTGATGACTAAATCGTACTTGTGTCGTGTCATAGAGTCAACTGTCAGTAAAGGATCTGCATAGATCACTACAAATATCGCCGTACAAATATCAGGGGACCGAGCACAGCGCAGCTGCCTTGTAGAGCAGCCGGTGCGGCCGCTCTCGAATATTCTACGCGTCGAATATTAGAGTGCATCGAACCGACACATTATTTGACAAGTGCGACGTACATGGCTCTCGTACCCGCGATCGTTCCGAAGATAAACATCTTTATATCGTCATTGTCGTTAAACATACGACTGAACTGGTTGTTAACTTAGACCGGGCGCGACACGACCAAACCGCGAATTCGCAAGCTGCGCTTCTTACGTGAATGTCGGCCCACGCGGTATTTTTATGCGTACGCAGTGTTGATTGATGGCGAAATATTTGGGATATCCCTGCACCGAAATAAAAACAATTGTATCGCGCGCGGCGCTGGGTGAACGCACCGGCGTGGCCCGATTGGCCCGCCGCCAACTCTCACGGTAAACGCTTCTAATCACTGAACTCTTAGGCAGTTAGTATGCTCCCTACAGCTTATAAACGCCTGATACGTGCTAAACTACGGCACCCAGGCGGCCGCCTACTACTCGCCGGTCATGTCTTCCTAGTAAAAGCCAGTAAACAGCAAAGTTCGTTTACACTGTGCCAGTGCCAAACCAACGTGTGACGTTATCGTTGTTTTCGAATGTTATGACAAATGCCTGTTAAAAATGACTTGACATGGCTGGAACACGCGAATAAATCTTTCGTCAGATTGACCTTTGTTAGTTCGTGGACGGCATATAGAGAAGCAATGAGGAAACGCTGCCAAAATCAATGTATTATTCGGCTTTTGTCTATTCTGGCTCCACATAGGTTGAATAATAAAGAAATCAGGGCGGTGGCCGGCTGAGCCGCAGGAGACGTTGCTTTAGCTGAAGCGGCTGCACGGAATGTTTGCCATCGCTGTCTGCCGCTCTATGTGGACGATTAACTCGAATTTAAAATGTCTAACATAAATGTCATGCTAATTTCATCGGTTTTGTTCATTATAATGAGTAGCTCTCTGTTTGGCAGACAACCAGATGCAACTCCCTTCATCTTTGATGATTTATAAAAAGATCTTTTTAACAGATATACGAGGGATACTTCACATCAAAAGATGAATGGATTTCGTAATAAAGTTTTATCATAGAGGTCTCCGAAACCGCTGAGAAAACCGTTGCACTTTAGATCTACATGCGAGCGATAGTGCTTATCGGATAGTGACCCGAACTGCACATTTGGACACACCACGAGGTAAGTACTATCGTCAACATAGATGTGAGTCTGCTCATGCATCGCACTTTTTATTGGTCTGCCGGCGAAATATCAAAGTTGTTAGGTATTTGAGCGAGCGCGGAATGTTTTGCGTACCAGGCCACCATGACCGCCGAGTCGTGTTTAGATGCTGATAACTCAGTGGCTACGACCTGCTTCATTGCCGAATACCTATGCCCGCTTCCGGCTAGCTACAAACATTCGCGAGAAGTCGGAACGTGAGCTAACTTGGACATTACATAACGAGTTTAATCCAATGTCATTGTATATATTCACGACGCAACGTTAAGCATAAACGTTAAGTTTTTGTGCAGAATCACGCTAAAGCAATTTAGTTTTTGGTAATTGAATCATATCATAATATGAGAACGTAATGTGAAAAGTTTGATGCCTCGAGTGTATTTTGAACTCGTTAGTGACGCGTGCTCGAGTTGTATTAAAAGAGGTTGTTTGTGAACTTGAACCAGCGCGCGCAATCAAAGGTTCAGTTGCATGTTCCAGACAGACAAGTTAATTAATAACCCGACCTTCTTAAATAATTCAGCTCCGTACCTGACGCGACCAGGGCTGCATCAGACGCGAGCGGTGAACGTCAATGTCCCAAAAACGACTCTATTTCAGGGATCACCGAGCACAGAACAATTCTATTTTTATTTTCACTCCGTCTTATCTGACACGAATGTTTCATAAAATTCAAGTTAAGTATATTTTAAAAGGACTTAAATACAAAAGCCCAATCATTTGGTTCATTAGGTTTATAATTTATAATTTAGGAGCGTTTCAGAAAAGTGGTATGAATTCGTTGACTTGACCCATCTTCATTTATAACGAAAATAAGAGTGCTCCGAGCTTATTACGTATTATTTTTGGTTAATTTAGTGGTGTATTATCCCGACAGTTTCGCGTAAGAGGCAACACGCGAGCGGTTGCGTGTGGACTACGTGCCCAAACCTCCTGATTCTTACTTAATTCTTGACAGACCTCGTCACGTTAGATGAGTTATTTCACCCTTAAATTACTTTTGACCTATGCTACTTCAAAAAGGATTATTTTCGGCTAAAAACGGTAAAAATAACCCTGTCTCGTTTATTGCAATAAAGTTGGTCTCCATTTTGATTTCACACGTATTTAAGTACATACGAGTAACAACGAATTTTTCATCATCTTACGTCACTTCACGCACATTCGCACTGTCCTAGGTATATGTATAATATTGCAAATGGACCGGTTTTTGAGGCGACAGTAATACCCAAAGAACTAAGATCCACTGCGATAGTCATCGCTTCGCCAAGAGGTTATCCCAACTATCATTGGCTAGGCTAGTGTATCTTAACTAGTGTCCGACCGAAACTGGTTTTGCGGCCGAAACCGAAACCGAAACCGAATGTTCGGCAGTGGCTTTAGTTTCGGCCGAAACCGAAACCGAAACCGAAACTCATGTGGTCAAGTATAAAGTTCCATAAAATACTGAAATTTGGTGCATTTTATTATTTTTTTATTAATTAGGACACGAAATTGAGACCTATTAAAAAAAGGCCAAGTGCGAGTCGGACTCACGCACGAAGGGTTCCGCACCATTGACTAGGTAGGTAAATTAAAAGCGAATTGAGTTTAAAGCGAATTCTAGTCATTTTTTTTCTTTACTTTACTTTTTTTTAATTTTATCATACTCTTTATTTTAGAAGTTAGCGTTAGCATTGAACATTAAACTACCGTGAGACTCACTCATGTTGAAAATTTTCGGATAGCTCACGTTGAATAAATCGAGTTTAGCTTGACATATTTCGGGCTAATTCGTAGCCCTTCATCTAGGAGCCGCAGCGGCTGCTGCTGCCAAATGCGCACTGCGCGCCTCCGTTCTTTTCACGCGACTGCTCGTGCTCGACGAAACCAACACTGGCACACGACTACCCTCGTTATTATCGTCATTTCTATTATTGTCAAAAATAGGGTAGCACGCAACACTAACTACATCGCTTTGTAAAGGCACCTCCACACTCGCTATTGACGCAGTACGAAGATTCAAAACCGGCTTCCAACTTGGAGGCACCGATCAACCACTATCTCGATTAAAATTTGAACGTTGACTAATCTCTATAGTTTCACGTACCTTTCGTTGAATGTAAAAAAAATCCCTCGCTAGTACGGAAACCTTGTCAAAACGGATATAGTGCGTTGAATCAGAGTTCATTGAGTGTTCGGCTACGGCTGACCCCCTATCATCTTGTTTCTTCATTCTGCGTATGTGCTCCGATAGCCTCGTGGAAATATTGCGACCAGTCTATCAGATGTAATTTTTGCCACATGAACAAGGAATCATGTACACCCTGGGACCACTCAGGGGCTCCTTATCCTTTGGTGAACGCATCCACTGTCTCAACTGCATATGAGGGCGGAATATCCACTTGATGCAGTATCAAAGGCGTAACAAGTGCCCGATTTTATTCGTTACCCCTTTTATATACGGCAAGTATACTGGTAACCTCTCAGCCTCTTCCGGCCACTGACGAGCCCCGCTCCAAGACACGCTTCACGTGACCCAGCCAGTTCACGATCACGATCAACAAACCGAGGATCACAAGTTTTCAAGGCGCGATTTATCAACATTCTGGGCAAAGAATATAAATGACACGGATGGTGGTGTGAATCTGCCCTCAAGTAGCGATCAGTATGAGTTAGTTTACGATATACCGTGGTTTCTAGCCTCCCACAAGGTCAACGCATAACCAAAACATCCAGAAATGGCAGATGCCCGTCTCTTTCCATCTCCACCGTAAACTTAACCTTATCGGGCACCGTGTTAAGGTAGTTGGTAAATTGTGACAAACTATATCTTGACACAATAGCAAAAATGTCAACCACGTATCGCCTCTAATATCTACGAACCACAGGAGCGTTGTTTAAGGCTTTATCCTCCAAGCACTCCATAAAAATCTTGTAAAAAGGTACGATGTTGTAAGTTTCGGCGCGGCCGAAAGGTTCGGCCGTTTTTGGCCGAAACCGAAACTCGGGCCGAAACTTGATTTTTTGGCCGAAACTGGCCGAAACCGAAACCGAAACCGAAATTTCGGTCGGACACTAATCTTAACCCTTCGAGAGGCGTTCGACCGATTCTCGACCCGCCCGTAATTGGCAGTCCGCCGCCTCCCGGCATTAAGTGTAATTTTTAAGGTTAGTCATCTGATATTTGATCAAACTATCAAACTTCACATAAATGGGACAACACATAATTGAATAAGTCATTGAGGAATAATATTTTTTCTAACAAGCGTGAAAATCACGATGACCCCACGTGACTTATCAGCCAAATTAGGGTTATTACAATTTGAACATAGAACCCTCCCGAAATATCCCTAAAATCGGACCAAATATCCCCCCCAGGATATCCCCCTAGTTATGACGTCACGCCGCGTGGCATCCACGTAGTGCGAATTGCAAACCCGATACGATCGGCCTTGACTATTCGGCTTAGACCTGCGCAAGCACTGCGTCCGTTGATCGAGTGAACGTTAGATACGCTAAATTAAACGTCTAAGCTTTATGTAATCCTGGTACCAGACGACGCGAGGTAATAGGATACTCGGTATTTTCCACGTTTTGGATTGCTCACAAGATTTGTAAAAACTATTTTTGTGAATTATGTTAGGTTCTTTTTCACATTCGGCTTCTCAGATAAAATAAACCATGCATGTGAGAAACATGCATGTTTAGAAACAAGTCAGGCCAAGAGTACCCGAAAACGACGAGCATGTATGACATACAGTAAATGAAGCAAAATGATCGTAGCAAGTGGACCAAAGTGGTCTCTCCCTGTATGCATGCATATAAAAAAACAAAAAAAAGAGTAAATTAATGTTTCTAAAACAGAGTTGTAGAGGTCCTATCTACAGTTTGGTTGCATCTATGGAATCTCTGAATGGTTTGAATTACATCGCAAACTTCGACATCTATTATACTATATTATATTACTCAGCCGATAACGCCGCGGACTTGTTTTGACTCGAAGCGAAACGGATCAGCAAAAAATATACAAAACATTCCTAATTTCAACTGACTCAGTAGGTACCTCCAGTCAGTTTATACTTAATTGATTACGATAATACATACATACAATCACGCCTGTATTCCCAATTGGGGTAGGTAGAGCACAAAAATCGCTACATAGAATAAACCATGACTATTTCACGTTTTGTGGCCACTCCAAGCATTTTTTTTTTTATTTTAAGTCGGTAGATATACTCGTAATAGTAACTGTCACCAAAAGCATACTCAAACCAATTTCCTTAGTCGCCTCTTACGACGTCGATGTAAATGAAAAGGTGCTATTCTATCCCGACATCACACAGGATTTATACACCAAGAACATTTTGATTCAATGATACATCGGAAGAAATCATCTAGGCATGTGAAGAAGAGGATGACGTGCGCTTTGTGCCTAGCAATCCCATCTTTCTCCATAAACGTAGTAAATGTGGTACACAATGTGTGGCAAGTTGAAATAGAAGAGGTATCGACCGTTCCAACTTCTAATGCTACATATTGGGGTAGTAATGGAGCATCGAGCGCAACATTAGAGGATCGTGGGGTCGTAAAAACAAGCCTCGTACAACTTGCCCCTGTAAATGGGGAATTTACGTCTCTGAAGGCTGCTCTACGGTTTATTATCGTAACTTTGTCTGATCAGAACTCGAAATTAAAGACAGTTTGCGCTAATAATAATATAACAATCTAGTCTAAAAACGTCCCACTGTTGGGCACAGGCATCCTCTGAAGAGGGCTTGGACCCGGTGCAGATTAGGAACTTTACACACAGCATTCATTCAGAGTTGCGAGTTTTGGATTCGACTGTGACTCTCTGTATGAGAAGCCACATGTTAAACCGCTAGGTTACCACGGCTTTTTTGTGTATGTGTAAAATTATCAATCAACCAACTTTTTCAATGTAACATTTTTATACATGAAGTTTCAGACTGTCAGACTTGGAAAGAAAAAGGGGGCTTTTGCCCAGCAGTGGGACACTTTAAAAGCTATAAAAAATAAACGATTTTTAGATATTTGTGGATAACCTAACAATCTTACGAGGAACGTAACAGTGGAATTATTTCGTTTGCTGTTCGATATTTACTCATCGAAGACTGTCTAAAAATCGTCATTTCAATAAATCGTACAGCTACATATATAAATTGATGTAAATTCGTTCGCCCACGTTAATTCACTTGCACATGCGCATAAATTGGCCACACCACTGCGCACAGTTTTGACGGTATTGTTCAGCAGACGGACGCTCAGACGGGTTTTTACATACGCGCTCGGGCGTTGGTGCCTCCATCTTTACGAGAGGGGCCACCGAGATGTACCTACGTACGATCGTTTGGGAGATAAGCTAGCTCACGGCGTACAATAACAACTTTTTACTCGCAGACTAGCTAGTATTAGCTCTCCATTTCTTAAGTGGATGTCGTAAGAGGCGACTAGGGATTGGTTTGCTTTACTGACTAGCATCCTGTCACTATTGTTCCTTAACTTCATTCATTCATTCAAATTGTCACGCCTGTATTCCCAAGAGGGGTAGGCAGAGCACATTAATTCAAATATCCAGTGCCACGTTTAGCAATTTCAGGGTAACCAGATGGTTAAACGTGATATCGCAGTGACAGGTTGCTAGCCCATCGCCTACAATACACTAACCCTTTCCCAGAGTCGACTCTTACGACACCCACGGGAAGTAAGGGGGAGGTGCTATTCTAAGCCGGCACCACACGGGATATATACTATAGCTACGTATTTGTATTGGTAATTCTTCGATACAAAGCACATGAAAGTGACAAGTACCTACGGAATTTAAGTACAATGGCGACCACATCCCTTAGGGATTCAAGCGATTGACAGGACATAAGAAATAAGAGCAAACACGTTGGAAAATTGCCAAAATTTATAGTCAACGTAAATTACAAAATACTGCTGTACATCGGTGTAATAGCGCTTTAAGTATAGTTTAAAAGAGTTTTTGAAGAAACTTAATGACATTTACTTCTATGTATCATTTTGTGAGCTCTGTCTTACCCATTTCTATATGCTTAACGATTTAGTGCATTATTGACATATAATCGAAAATTCTGACTTCCTACATTAGTAGTGAAAAATAACCATTAGTAGTAAATAATAATAGTGCGCGTCTGTCCGCTGCCGTGGCGCGTAGCTCCAGATGATGGGTCACGGATTGACCCGAAACATGTCGAGCTAATCTCGGAGTAAACAACGTGAGTAATTCGGTTATTTTTCACTATGAGTGATTCTCACGATAGTTTTATGTTTAAAATTCCTACATTAGTGGTTTTTTTTAAGAATGCAATAATTCAAAAATGTTTCTTTGTGTTGCCATCCTTGCTGGCCGGAAAGAAAGCGGTGACGGATTTACAGGCGAATATTTAAAGAAGTCCGCCCCCGCCGAGCCGCGTGCCGTTACTTGCAGTTGTCATGCGCTGCATAATTGCAAAGAATTCGCGAAGTAGGTACTTTTCAAATAAAAATGTTTGAACTTGGATTGATAGACACAATAAATAGAAGTGACTTATTAACTGCTACTAGTCCTTATTTTAGTACGTAATATTGTAGGACGTAATGAGTCGGGTTTCTTAAAGTTTTAAACAATCTCGAGGAAAATCACACCCAATCCGTATCTGTACGTGAGGTCTAAAGAACTTGTATAACAATAAAATTTATTTAAACAAAAAATGGAAGTTGTTTATTTCACTCACGGAGAACAAGTAAAATATGGGCGATCGTCGCATGATCGAGCACTCGGATTTATTACGGCAATATATGATATTAAGGCCTTTGTGTTTTTGCATAACGTCGAAGACGGCAAAGGTCAAGCGGCGGGGTAAAGTTACCAGCAACTGCCGCCGCGGGGCAGCGCGGCGTTGGGTGGCAGTGTTTACATTAAGAGTAATGAGTTTATGCCGAATTAATGATACGTCATCGTGGTTCTAGAAATTATTGAGCTTTTTTTTTGGGTTTGAACGTAAAAGGTCTTATTATGGTGGGCATTTAATCACGTTACTGCTTCTGGGTTAGTTTGCACTTTGCGTGCTTTGCCTGGTGGCAGATCTACTAGGTTTCTGTAAAATGCTGACTGCTCCATTAAGCACGGACAACCGGCGCCCCGCGGAGCCGCGGGCCCGCGGGTGCGACGTGCCGCGAAACCTGAGCCCCACGTCTTCATTATCGCCGCATCGGCCGTACGTCAGCCCGCCCCGCCGCATAAACAATATCAATTTTAGCAGAAAACCTCATTTAATATTGTAACTGGTAGCCGTGTCACTCGACAGTCCGATTATTCGATTACCCCATTCTGGGTAGCTTGGCTTTTTCGCAGCGTCGTTGGTGCCAGGTCCTGAATGGAGGATATCGTTATTAAGCTCCACAAATAACGCTTCTGAATGCAGATGAGCCCCGCGTCTAATCTAAAGTTGGCGCTCGTCACGCCGCTTGAAATAACGAGGTGCGCACGAGTGCCGGCTCCGGGCGCCGGCCGCCGGCCGCCGCGCCGCCGTGCCAGATAGATGGCGCGGGCGCAATAAAAACTCAGATTGTGTAATAAAAACCAGCTGTTCCGGGCCACGGGAAAAGTGTAAAGTACAGGAGATGTTTACAAACAGCGCGTCGCGGGACCCGGCGCGTCTCGCAACTTCACGCAACTTTTACGAATTCGCTAACCGTAACCGATTCGCCCGAGATTAAATGCATAATCGATATTTATTTTTTATCACTCCAAGGCGTCAACGTTTTTGCTGCACCGTCATTATGACGGGTCGAAAATTGCACTCGTTGCGGTTGGTTTTCGTTTGAAACGAACACTCAATTAATTTCGTATTTGATATGACAGCAGCGAATTACTGATGGATGCTGCAAAGCTGCCGTCGTGTATGTAAGCTCCGGTTAGCTATGGCTGGCTGGCGGCTAGGGCCTGGCCCAGCGGCGAGCCTCGCGCGGCGCCGCGGCGAAAAGGTCAGCGGCGACGCGCGGCCGGTGACGAATGTAAGAGGTTGATGAACGCGAACGATCTATTTCGGAGCGGGTATATGCGGCGGCGGCCCACCGAGTGACATTTAGACGAGCTAGGTGCATCCGAGACGGGACTATGAATAGGATATGAAAGGTCCTTGGAAGTCGTTACGGAAACGAATCCTGACGTCCCCCGCCTGGCCGCGGGCGGCGGCTTGGAATCCCAGCACAGGTTGTTGTTGTCGGTGCGGAGGATGTTTGCCGCGCGGCGGGCATTCCGCGCGCCCCGCGTGGTGAATTGCGTTAAACTGTGAACAAATTAGTCTGCCTTCCTCGCCCGGCGCGGCACACACGCACGGATCTAATTTTACGACCTTTGTCCGCAGCATACACGTTTCTCGAGTTAACTTATAAATGGCTGTAATTATATGATTGAGCGTCAACACTCGAAAAAACATAGTTCCAGCCTAGCGCTCGACCGACGGAACTAATTCGGATTGAATTTATTTGAAACTCTCAAACGGTCGCTTAAGTGATGGAAAATAACCAGAAAAGGCACTCGAACGAGTTAGACGTCGATGATCGGACATAATTAGCGGCCAGCCGGCTATGGCCGAAGTAACCCATTAAACAAAAATGATACAGATCGTAAACACAACCGCGAGATCCAATTCGGAACATTTTAATTAGGGTGCGGCGGCATAATGCGATACAGTTCCGAGACAAAGCGAACACTAACAAGCATTCAGTAAATAAGCGGCCGGACCGGTCGCGCCGCGAGCTTCGCAGAAATTAGTTTTTTTCTCAAATGCGATCTCTTTCCACTCCGTCGCTTGCAGCCATTAGGCTCAGCTTTCGGCGTGTTTCACGACCCATCGGGGCCCGCATTCGGGTATCGGATTCGCGCTGCAGCGGCCTGCATAAATAGGTTAATTGATCTATGCTGATTGAAACACAAATCAGGGGTCGCTGACCGCGGCGGTGACCTAACGCAGGACACCGCGGTCTGTTCGCACGCAGTCCGCTCGGACGCTAATAAGAATGAACGAGCAAGTCATTACAATGACTAACAATCGATTAAAACCGTCCATTTTACTGGCACAAAAACCGCGCTTTACGAACCGTGTTTGGAATATTTTTACTTACACGAATTTTTTAATGATCAAGCTAGGATATTTGGGGCGCGATACTAGGCTCGCATAAGTAAACACTGCTTTCATTTTTATACGTCCTCGCATTCTATTCAGGTTTGGGCTGTCACTTTTTCTTTCGTTGCGCGGCTAGCGCGGAGTAGGATCTCGATCGCCGGCGGGCAGCCTTGACCTTCGGCGCGAGCGGGCGCGCGAGCGTCGACCCGCTGGAGCGGCGTGCCCGCGCAGTGCATCGCTACGTCTTCCGCAATTATGTGCGCCTGGTCGCGTGACAATATCTCCGCCCTTACTTATTATTAATTTTCTGTTGTTATAACTGTTAAAGCAAGCAAGACAACACTCGAATGGGTACTTTTCACTACTCCATGACACTTAGACCAACTTGAGTTACTCTTCCCCAGTACCCCAGACCGGACTTTGTTGTATTGTAACTTAATCCAGTTGAAACTCCACTTTTCCTGGCTTAGTCATACATTCCTCGTCGTATGGCATCTCAATCACAGGTAAAGGAGACGGTGCAAATGAGACGGAACGCAGGATCGCTGGCGACTGCGCGCGCGCAGGGGCGCCGCGCCGCCAGCCGTGACGCGCGCTTCCGCCGCACGGCGCGGCAAGATGACCAACTACTTATGCTAATCCGAAACAATCCGAATCCTAGGTACAGGTAGACTCAGTTTGAGTCCGGTCCTATGTATGAAGCTGGATGACTCACTCTTACATACATACACACATACAATCACGTCTGTGTTCGCAAATGGGGTAGGCAGAGCACATGAAAGACACACAGACCATTATAATGACTATAATCACGCTTCGCAGCTACTTCTAGCATAGTTTTAGGTTTGCTAAGATGGAAGAGCTACAATAGTGACAGGTTGCTAGCCTGTCGCCTAAAACATACCTAAACCTATTTCCTTTGTCGCCTCTTACGACATCCACGGAAGATATGGAGGGGTGTTATTCTATCCCGGCACCACACGGTGACTCATTCCTCACGTAACTTATTTGGGCTCTACTATTTGGGTTACTTCATACTCGTCAGATTGTGTCCACTAGGGACTGTAAAACTATTGGCCCTTTTTTAACTTGAGCGAGCTTTGTCATGATACTCATGATATATGTGCAACAAAAGTAATTCTAGGTGACAGATTACACTTCCTTCCAAAGCCGCTGGCGGGCGTCCGCCGGTCGCCGGACGCGGCGCGTACGCCGCTCGTCAAACACGAGCACTTGAATTATTGTGCCTTAACGGCGCACACACGTGAATGGCACATACACGATACACGCGCGTACGCGATTCATTCAATTTGTTTACTCACGCCGCGACGCCAGCGTCGTGTCCATTGCGCGCGCGGGATCGAACGACCGCCCGCGCCCCTCGGGAACCCCGCTATGGAACACTTACAACTCTAGTTATCGCTATAAACCCTCCTTATTGGAAGACGCGTTACCCAAGTATTATTAGGTTAATTCCCAATTATCATCCTTCATTACCCTTAATAGGTGTATGGTGATAGCTTTTGTTTTGGGTAACGTAACGTACGTCAGAGTTAATTCGGTTGCAGCGAGCAGTGTTGCCGCGGCGGCGCCTTCCCCGCGAGGTCCCCAAGACCTTCGGCGAGACCATCAACTCTTAGGTCATTTACTCCAATTACGTAACACCCGTGTAACAACTATATAATCGGTGGAATTTTTATTGACTAATTATTCGCCTTTTTTTTCTAAGCGGTGAAGTCAGCGGATATAGCTAAATATTCAAGCGGTGTATCATTTCGAGGCTAACAATAACGTACAAAAAACTCGCGGGGCATTATCGCTCACCGATATCTATGGCGTTTAACAAATACCTAGAAGCCGCGCTGCGAGAAGGTTTTAATGCATTTAATGTAAGCTGTATCGGGTCCGAGATGCGGCCGCATTCCGCGCCGGTGACGCGCCCATTGTGGCTCTCCGTACAAACAACGCATGCACATTCATTAGATTTAACAACTTTTGTAAGTCTGAGTCGCGTGCCGTCTCCGCTCCGCCGCTAGCGGAGTCAACGCCCAGACGGATTAAAGGGACGATTAACGACCAGTTTAATTTATAATCAGAATAATAAACTCACGGAAGGACCGCCTGCGCAGACCTCCTAACTAACCCACATCGTTCATAACCCGAGTGTCAACAAAACGATCGGCCGCGCCTCGCCGCCGAAACTTCGACAACCCGTTTTGGGCTCTGCGGGCTCGCGACAGGGCCGGCGGTCCTCTGCCGCGACAAGCGCTGCGACTCACTTTCGGTTTCGCACAACCAAGTGATTTAGAGTAGGGCGATAAAAAGCACAAAGAGTCGAAATACCGAAACCGGTCGGGAGGAGTGCCGAAAACTCTGTAATTATGTTAACGAGACGATCCCACGTGGGGCCGGAGTGGCGCGCTCAGGACACAGAACGAGTGCGCAGTTCCAGCCGCGGCCCTTTCCACATCTGTCCGATAAAATCCGGGCTTTATCGAGACCGGAAAACCTGGTGAGATTCGCCGGTGAGCGGCGCGGTACCAGGGGAGCGTGACTGATAAGGAAGTTACACAACAAGCAGGGAGCCAAGGTCGAGGCAGATGTGGGAAGCACAGGCGCGCCGTTCACGGCTTATCTGGAGTGTTTGCCAAGTATAAATAAGCAGCGCCACGCGGCGCGGGTGTAACGCACTCGCCGTGACGTCGTGAGAACTTGAACTAGCTCATGTTAGGAGCCGACGCCACGTGGCCGCCGCACAAAGCGCCTTGTGCACTCTTGCGCAACTCCTGGCAATTCGGGACTTCTGCTGATAGGACTGGTCCGGAAACTAGGACAGGAGATAGCGCCTTTCACAGTCTGGCGCATTCATTTTTATGAGCGTATTCCCGAAACCGATCGAGCTTAGAAGCCAATCCAACTGAACAAACTCTTTTCAAATCCTCAGCCCGATGTTTGCGTCGCGGCATCCGACCGATAAAGAGTTCACGCCATCTCGGCGGGAGGGCGAGATGACGCGGCTAACATTCCAAAACCGAACGTTATTAATTCTTAATGCCAACGAACGCTCGACACGTTTACCTTCGATTTGTGATTCCTCCACGCTTCCTGGTCGGAGATTTATCAGCTAAGGGTGTTCACGCGGGAGCCGGTCGCGCACTGGGTCACTGGACCCGGGAGCCACGCATCCCCGCCGCCAAGGCCGCTCATAATTAAAATGACATCAACCGCGTGGGAACATGCGAATGGCAGCGTGACCGGTCCGACCGGCAGATTTAATTGCGCCACCGCTCATTAATATTGGCACAAACAGTCAACCACTGTTTGAACACAAGCAACGAAACCGAAAGGGAGTTGACAAAACGAGAAAGGGCCAGACGGCGTGATGCGTCAGCCGCGCTTCCTCGCAGGACGCGGCTGCTCTATATCTGGCGCAGTGGACGAAGACGCCGCCGCGTGTGGCCGCGACATTTCCCCCATAACAATGAGTGATAGTGCATCCGTCCCTTTCGCGGCGGACCTTGCGGTGCTGTTGCCCCGCCAGGTTCAATATCCCAGACCTTGGCGAGACCCCGCTGCCAGCGCAAACTAGTTACCCGCCTCGCCTACCTACAACCTACCACCTGCAATAATTTATAATTTTACCCACTATTTTTAGCACTTTATTGAAGGCGAAACGAGTCTTTGTCGTTTAACTACACGAATGACGAAAGTGTTTAAGTTATGGATTGTGCACGACGCGATTGGCCGTAAATAGGTTCTGTTTGTCGGCAGGTTCGCAGCCGCGCGGGTCACCGTTTGACATATACGACCGCCGTAAAAAACAGAGTAGTTTATGATTTCTCTACCAGGAAAACTAATGAAGCGCCGGTGTGGTCGCGGCTCCGGGACGCGGCCAATTAGATGTCGGCCGCATCGCGAAAATATAAATATTAGTAGAACCGACAAAGGTTTTTAATCACCAATCTCGATGCGTTTTGCTCGTTTTGCGGTCCGAAATTACAGGTTGCGAGTTCGCTCACCCCGCGCGCTTAGGGCAACTATTGCGACTCGTGTGAAAAATTACCGAGGATTTTGCTCTTATTTCGTGTTATAAGTGGCATTCGATACATATAATTTTTGTATCCAGCCGAATATATTAAGGAGGTTGCGCGGCACGCACATTTCGATTAGCGGAATTAGCATTGATTTACCATGTTAAACAGGCAGGGTTAACGTTGAATTGAACGCCGCGGTTTAGTGAAAAAGAAGAGTTATAAAACGAAAGGGAATGCTGTCGGCGGCGCGGGCGCAGCGAGCGCGCGCGGCGGGCGGTGACGTCACGGGCGCCGGAAACGCCGCCATCATAGTTACGGTTACATTTTGAGTTTAGAAGAAAGTGTTCGCCGCGTCGTGGGCTAGGTCAGGCCGGCGCGCGCAGCCTCCGCGCCGCGCGGGCGCAGGGAACTATTAGACGTAGACAAACGAGCAACGAGAGAGGTTAACATCAATACAGGGAGTATTCACCGGGTATTCAAGGAGTAGTTCACGGAAAAGAAAAGAACTACCGTAAATTGCTAACCTAATTAAAATTCAACAACATTTAACGGTGTCATAAAATGTTATTTCATGGAATAGGTATGCTTAATTAAATCATTTTTTACTGTCTCGTTAACTTGTGCGAAAAACAGAGCTCAGATTCGCTCAGAACTTAACAATTAAAAATTATATGGCCACAGGCGTAGCTTTATGGAACTAGTTATTATTATTATCATGTCCTTATTGTGCGTTTAAAAATACTTCGGCATGTTTCGATTCGTGTTTAAGCTTAATAAAATAAGTGGCGGCAGATGGGCCGCGACGAACGCATTAATTGCGCGGCGGAGACTCGCGGCGCGCGAGTGGGCCAGGTGATAACGTCGATAGGAAGTTAAATAGAAGACTAGGTACTTTCATGATGCTGAAAAAACTATATATAAACTATACCTATTAGAAACCATTCTAGGGAAAGCTTGGTTAAAAACAACCGACAAATTGTTTTGTTGTGTGGCAGACGCTAGGCAACAGTTTAGAGATCTAGCTTGTCATGTTAGTTAAACATTAACGGCGCATAAAAATGTAGTCAACTCGAGCCCGTCGCGAAGGTTGTTGAAACATTCAGTGCGACACATATTTTCGTTTAAGGAAATTTGAATGCCTTTGTTAAACAGGTACCGGTCCTTTGATTAATATTCCAAACTCCGAAGACGAAATTAGGACTGAATAGGATTCCTCCCGCGCCTCCAGACGAATTCCGATCTCGTTTTTTCGTAATGTTAGGACAACTTACAGGTTCTCGTACAACCAAATCTTTCTCCATTGACTGGATAATTACCTGCAAATAACGAAACAATAAATTAGTACGCTGATTATTGTTAAAATAAATTAATAATAAAACATTTTATTGATAATAAAAATAAAGAGACCGCAAAAGTTGTGCCGTAAATTTAAAACTTTCGAGCGACATTGGCGGAGATTGAGTACGTGACTTAAAGAGAAACTGAACCTTGAGTTTAATATAATAATTAGCACAGTCCAGCACAGCAAACTGTGCGCTGAGTAAAACAACAGGGCCGGCAGACAAAGCTTCGGGCGCGTCCCGTGGAGTGTCGTCTGGCCGCCGCGAGCGGAACTGCCGCACGTCATCGCGAACAATCGACTAAAAAAACACGCAGCCAGTTCTGCCGATTCGAATTTACTCACGCACGATCTTTGTCTCGGGAAACGAAAGAATTTCTGTAAACAACGACCGAGATATGCGTCGCAATGCAAACACGAATGTTTGCGGTGCAGCTTGGAGCCTGCATCCGTGACGTCGTATCGCGGCCCAAAATTCAAATCCAATAGAGTTTTATTTAATTCTTTCGCGCGTTCAAAAGCCTGTCACAAGTACCGAGTAATGGCCATTATTGTGCAGCCAATTCAGCGTGACCCACTCCGCGCGTTCATTGTTCCCGGCTCGCCCTTGATTGGTAGGGTTCAGCGTGGAATGAAGGGTCAGGCGAGGCTGGCCGGGGTGTATTTAAATACGCGTCTCAGCCGTTAGCGTTTCCGATAGGCGCGTGACGCACTACGGCTGGAGGCGAATACTAAATGAGTCACAGCGATGGCTGTGGTCAGCAACGCAGCAGCGTCGTTGCCGCGCCAGGGCCGGCCGTCGCGCGCGGCTGCCTGGCCATACAGACATGTACAGCGAATATTACAATGTCTACCGCAACAGTGTCTTGGTACAACACGACGACAATTTATCATAGGTACTCCACAGGTAACCTATTAGCAATCCGACGCCTAGTCGATATCATGTGTCATTAATCCTTAACATTATAACAGCGGCACGGAAAAATACTAATTCACATGTCAACTTTGTCAGTTGTCGCATTAAGGGTAAATTTAAATGTAAGACAAGAAGTAAATTACATCCAATTTGTGCCAATTATTGGGTTTTAATAAGCCGATAAATGGGTGTAGCGTGCAGGTGAGAGCGGCGGCCTCCGCGGGTCTAGACCCGCAGCTTAATGAAAATAAATAGACTTGAGGACAACCGACATTCCTGCAGACAGTCCCTTCGTACCCGCGGTAATTATCGTGTTGATTTTTAAACACGTACTGAATGGAGAAGTAACGATTAACGACATAAAGAAACGAAGACGGGGGACCTTGAACTCGGGCGGGTGCGCCGCGCTCCGGCCGATATCAATTCTCACGAAACCGTTTAAAGTCGTAATGTGTGATAAAAAGTAATGAACAAATTCTCGCCGGTCGTGATTACTGCACAGGGACATAAGTCAGCGTCCCGGCTTGCAGTAAAATTAAAAACGCGTAAAGGCTGCGGCGGTCGCGCCGACCCTGCCGACTTCAATTAGATTTCGCGAAAGGCGAACAATAAGAAATAAAATCTGATCTTTTACGAGCTCTCTGTCAGGCGTCGGTCAGCCGAGATGATCGTAAACGCGGGAATGCAACGGGCCCGTGTTGCTAAAAAACCAAGAGTTGCCCGGAGTACCGGCTGCGTTAACCCGAAGCGGCCGAGGCGAATTTGATGGGCGCTTTATGGAGCCAGAAGTGGGTCACACCCTGGCGGCCAGCGTCACCCGCGGGGCCCAGCCGGCTCAGCGAAGACTGATTACTTTCCTACCCGAAAGCTTAACGTGAGAAACTCCGCCGCAAACAAGAAACAATCCAATTTTTTGAAAGATCGATTCAGTGCAAATACGCGGCCGTCGCACACGGCTCGCGGAATGCAAAACGGAATCTCGCCCGGGCTTTGTTGCGGATTCCCAGACAGCGGCGAAGGTAAAAAGCGGTCGCGCGGACCACCTTATAAATTATGAACCCAAACGAGGGTTATTAGTTGTCGAAATGACAGCACCGGGCCCCGAAAGTGACGCCGTACCGTTACAAAACCTAGCGAGGAGCGAGGGGCCGCGGCCGAAGGGCGATAGGGTCGGATATCCAGTTTCCAGACTAGTTTGTTTTGCTCGCCGATCGAACTCCGGGCTCTGTTAAATTAAACAACTCGATGGAACGAAAACGCGATTCAAATTAAAACCTCGATTGATCGATAATCGATTTAACGAGAGCAATCGTCGTATTATTAATTTATGGTGACAAAGAGGCATACAACAACATTGTTATCGGTGTGACATATTGAACTGTCCGAGACCGAGTAATAAGTCAACGACTCTGAGAAATGAAAGAATCCCCTTGATATTGATTGTTATGCATCGGCTTGTTTGTTAGGGCTGCATAGGACTCTCTTGGTGCAAAAGACTGAGCTGACAACCTCTGGACTAAGCTTCTGACCTGTTTGATCTTTGTGCATTCGCACTCAATAATCGCATTTCTTTCTTTGTTTCCTGCCTCGCCCCAGTGTGCCAGCAGCGTCCAATTGGTCCAGATTAATGCGTCGTTTAAGCGCAAGCGCAGCGCGGCGCGGAACCGAGAGCGCACTCGATTGGACGCCGAAAAGTTTCGCCAACCAGCTGCACCAACTTTAATTATTTCACAATACAAGAACTTTGCGACCCGTATGAACAAATTGATGTGAGCCCGCTGTACTTGTCAGGCCTACCAAGGAAAGACTCTTACGCAACTTTATTTTTAGTTGTTCACGTTGATAATGTGTTGACAGATCTTGAAATAGTTACTTGTATTGATGCTAAACGGGCGTCTGATAAGGCTATTTATGAATGCATAAATAAGATAGAAGGTCGGCTCTCACGCAATCGAACATCGAGGTAGGTCGGGGAACAGTCGGCGGACATGTTAACCCCAGCGCAGTAAGGTCACCAATTAAAGTCAACACAAAAAACAGACCGTTCCAAAGTAATAAACACACCTATTAAATTTAATAGACAATTTAAATAAACTTATTTAAAAGTCGACCTTATTATGATTCTAAGAAGCAAATTAGTTTAGGTATTAAGACGGCGTAGGTGTCTACATCGCGTCGGGCGGGCGATCGGTAACCAAATACCTAATTTGCGATTTTCTGTTATTAAAACATCAAGCGGGATGATTGATGCAATCTATTCGCCCCGGGTGCTGCGACCTCGCTAACTCGATCATTGTTTTCATTCGGTCGACCGTCTAGCGGGCCATGCTCGCCTGGTCCATGCTTATTCACATTGCGAGCTAATTAATCAACTTTGCTTCGAGTTCTTTCATTGGTGTGAGCTTAATTTTAACGATTGTCGCTGTCGTTATTAAAACAATAAAACTGTTCTCGGCGAAGGAAATATTACGTACCTATTTCGAATTAAGCACCCTTCGATTGTGCACTTTCCAATTGAAGTTTGTATGCTGAATAGCAAAGGACCACCCTCAGATAAATGAAAGTTCGTGAACGTAGAAACACAGTCACACTTCATGATTGTTATTGCACACGTTACCAGGATATCATGAGCGCAGCGGCGGTGCAGAGGTTATGAAATTGCGTGCGACCGCAAAGCATCCGGCGGACAAAGACGCCCGCGCCGGACGAAAGCTCGCCGGATGCGCGTAATGCGCAGATATTGGTGTGCGCGGACGCGTAACTATACCTACCTACTTAACGCTTATTGGCTGCCCTACAAGCTTGGTTTCGATTTGGGTTAATTTTTAACTGACCTCGAAAGGGAAGACATTATCCACCGCGTATGTAAGTTTTTGTACATGGTCGTCGGACGACCATTTTTCGGAGTTTTAATTGTATTCTGCCTGCTATAAAAATTTTACGTAAGTATATGTAGTTTGTAAAGATGAGATTCATGAGAACGCAATCCAGCTTCAGAAAATGTATTTTATTGTTGTTTTATAGCTAGTAATTTTGAAATGCAACAAGAACACAAAGTCTGCCTATTTTCAACAAGAAGTCGTGCTAGGACCTAACCAGGGACACATGATCACACAAGCGGTCGTCCGAAGGTATCGAATGAAGCGATCTATCAGGCTACCACAACGCAGGGAAGCCGGCCATGTGTGGGAGCGGAACTGGTTTGTCTATTCTCCAGCCACCATACATCCCGAGGACCTTTTTGCCTATACTGCCGGTGTTTTCTTACACAATTAGGTATTACTTGATGCACCTACTGACGCTTTCCCAAATTCTTCGAACAGCTTTTGTAGCCTTGGTTCACGCATCACGAAGCACTTATTAAGTTCACAATCTCTTTTGTGCAGCTCGACCGTGTCAGTAATATCAGCTAATAATCTTACACTGCACCCAAATTGCATTCGTCGTAAAAGCATCAAAAGATGTCAAAACACGACTCGATACTGGCCGTAAAAGAAGTCTTTGTTGAGAAAAAATGAATGGATTCGAATCTTTTATTCCATTTTTGAAATAAACGGTTACCGGCAGCGTTTAAGGGTATAGCGGGGCTGTGGGGCTCACGCGATGCCAACGCCGCCGCGAGGGGTCGCTTGCCAGCGACTAGGCACTCCTTGCTTCAACCGATTCTTATCAATGCTCGAATTATTGCGTTGCTTTAATTCAGAAGTAAAATGAAGTAAAAGAAGAGCAATTAGGCATCATTTGCGTAGCCTGCGGCGCCTGGCAATAGATCTGGGCCGCGGAATGCAAGTCGCTCGCCACCTATCTATTAGCAACGACCTCCAACACTAAATAACGCATGATAGGTTAATTGCTGTGAACAGATTAGCTTTTGGCAGTTTTTTTACCGGCCACTAAAAACTTGAAGCTCTTTGTTTATGATCCATAATTACAATACGATGGAGAAGCAATCACCGAACCCGTCATTATACTGTACAAATAACTACTTATTTATACATTCACTGTGAAACGAGTTAATGCGATACCTATAACGGCCATGTTAGCCCAATCGCAGCCTTATTTAGTTATTTATTTATTGATTGGCAAATTGTTGTCAAAAAAAGGGATGGCTTCATTTTTATCGCCATATTTTATAGTGGGTCAGTGGGGTTTGGGTAAAAATAAACTCGTAAGTTACGGTAACGGAAAATCGTGATGAATACCAGAGTTTTTGTGTGGTTCTCATAGGTTTGTGATTCGTGGTCATTATGGCGCGCGCAGCGACGCTGCACCGCCGGCGCACGCGGGAAAAAACGTCTCAAGTCTCAAATAACAACAGTTACGGGCGATGCGAGCGAAATATTATAATAAGATAATCATACGTCTGCTCTAAGCGGCGCGGTTTTTTGCCGGAGCTGCCACGGCTGTCTGGGGATTTATTCCCGCCCCGTTTAACTAGTTCAAGGTTGGCAGCAGACTTCAATGAGCGCTTTATGCTGGTCCGCGACGTCGCGGGGTCGTCGGGTCGCGGGGTCGCGTCGTCCCCGTCGCGTCGCCGTCAAAGCCCTGTGTCCCCACTCAATAGCCCGCACATAATCCCGCTCGTAAACACTGATCTAGTTCCTATTCGCATGCAACACGAGCTTTTTATTGCGAACAGAACAAACGAACCATCACTTCTGCAGCTATTTGTATAATTTTAATCGCCTGTTATGCACGACAAATCGAACACCGCAATAAAATTTTAAATGCAATAGACTTATTTAAATTAATTGACCGCTTATGCTAATAGGTCGGGTTCCGGTCCAAAAATGCACTTTGTTGTCGCAAAAAGTGTCGATGACGAAGGCGTTACCTTGTTTTGTAACGGAGGGCAACGCTCGGGGAGTGACCCACCGGCGCGACAAAACGACAAACAAACAACTAATCGCCGGCCACGTGACCGACAAGGAATACACGGCTAATTTATTTATTTGCTTAATGGTTTTCGGTCAGGCTTCGGTTCTCGCCTCATCGATACCTACAACGGGCATAAAGTGGATTGCACCTACAGGAAAATTTAAATGTAACTTAAACATCGTACTGAATGGCAACGTAACCCTTCCGTATCTCAGTTGAATTCCAGCGACAAAACAAATTACAATACTCAAGTAGCAACTATGTAATTGCATTTTCTTGATTGAGTGATTTCAGCTCCGCGCAGTAAGTCGGCAATCATAATGTGACATTTTACTTTCCGGGTTCGGTCGAGACGCGAGACCACCGCGCCGCGACCGCTGCAAAGTCAACGAGTCACTTTGTCAGCAAACAGGTCACCGCCGCGAAATAAGTCATCCATGCATACATTAGCGTTAGATGTATTAAGATAATTTGCATTAGTATCAAAATATCTGTCGCTCGGCGGCTCCTTTGATTTCGGCCGGGGGTCGCCGGACTGTCCGAAAAATCTGCGTTGACGCGTACTGCTCAGTGCTCACTGACTGCTTAAATGCCAATTGGTTCACACCGAATCCTACTGTGAGGTCTATATTTTGTGGAAAATTTTGCGATGATCCCAAATAATATTTGGGCCTTTGTTGTAGACAAGAAAAAAACAATTTAGGCCAAGTTAAATGTTTGATTGTAAATTTGTATTGTCAAAAGCAATTAATTTGAGCTTTTGAAGAATAAAGGAGCAGCCGCCGAGAGCCCGAGACGCCGGCACATCCATATTTCAACTCCATTGACATTATTAGTTTTTCGTCTTAAAAACGATAAACATCTAAATGAATTCGGTTATGCTCGGTTGTCGCCGGTCTGATCAAACGGTTTCATGTGAAACCTCCGACACCGCTGATCTTCTAGCGTTCTAGCGACAGCACCATAATTTGAAATACTAGGCTACCAGAAGGTATCAAGGGGTCATTTTGAGCTGGACACATGGTACTTCTTCGGATATCAGCCGATACTCGAATAAAGAATTAGGTGGATCGGCATTCGAGCGAGGATTCGTTCGATGTCGGCAACGATGCTCTGGCGCGACATACCTTAAATATCGGCTAAGTTATTTATTGCCTCGCAATTTTAAATTATACATTTGATATTTGTTCTTAATTACTGGATCCGTGAAGCTTCTCATGCTGCTCGTTATTTATGTATTTTCCTGTGATTAAATGCTTTTAGATATGCAAATGGATGCGAAACGTCTTTTTGTGATGGTAAGTGGCAGCGCAGAGTTCGTTTTCTGTTTGAGTTGGCGCGGCGCGGCCCCCCACCTAATTACCGGGAGTATGTTTCTGTGTCGACACGCTAATCCAAATAAAAGCAAAACACATAAAACTGACAGCTGCCTCTGACCAATTACATTTCGGGTTGTTTTGGAATTCGATTTTTAAACAGCCCTGTGAACGAACTTTTGAATACTAGTCGGCTGGGCAGCGAGATGTGTCCATGACTATTGCTCGAGGACGTCGTGCTTTCACTCAGTTTCGACAGTTTCCTTGCAAATATTTAAAACAATGGCCGGCGGAGGAGCGCGCCGCGGCGAGCGCAAAAACAAGATCGGCCGAATGTTGGAATAAAGACACGAGCCCGCTTCCAAGAAACCTGACCACCGCGCCAATTATACGCGAGTCCCGGCCGCGTTAGAAATTCAGAGCGCCCGCAGTTATGGACAATCCGAATCAAGATACACAATCTCCTTTCGAGCTATTGATGAGGGTAAATTATTATAAATACGCAATGAAGGACAATTATTTCAGGGTAGTGGCAACTTCTAGTTCTGACCTTGTCGGTGCATGTTTTATTATTAGTATTTAGGTTTAACACGATGAGGTTCTGATCGAATTCGGAGATATGCGGCGGGCTCCAGGCGGCCGCGGGGCGACTAAAAAAGCGCGCCCGCGAGTGTCGCGCCGCTCTAAGGACTATTACCGAGGAATGCCGCCGCGCCGCTCTCGCTTTCGTACTATACAATCCTGTGCGCTTTCCGAAGCCATCGCCAGGCGTAATCGTTTTTATAGTTTATTTAATGCGATCATTATCTCGACGAGCAGTCGATTCTCGAAAATGCTGAATTTATAGGCGCGGCCTGCATCGGAATATGAGCGATTAAGGATTAAGCGTGGGGACCGACCGGTAGTCTGAAGGAAATCTTGTCGCCGGCAGGCCGCGACGGCTTATCGCGAAACGAGCCTTTGATGTCCTCGCCTTTCATCTGCTGCCCGACCGGCCGAGCGCTGCCTCGTGTGCCGTGGAATACGCCAGCCATTGTTGTCAACGCAACGGAATGCAGTAAATCGCGCAATCAGCGGAGACATTTTTTCAATTATTTGCAGCGGTCGAAATTACAGGCCGGCGCGCGCCGTGCGTGCGCGCTGCTCTCGCTCATTGCCTTAATGACGAGCGAAATAAAGGCGAACTTCGTGCTCCAGGTGTCAATTGTTTATAAGACTGCGCGAGCTCAAAATTACATCGCTACAATATCAGATCACTCATTTTTGCGAAAAGAAAAATGTTTAGCAAGATTACACCAGAATGCGTCTGCAGAAATGAGATGTTCAATATTCGCGCATTTCATTATGAAAATGCGACCGTTACGGATTTGTAGATCGTTCAAGATAATGTAGCAGACGACCGTCGGAGCTGGAGTTAAAATTGAGAGCCACCAAGGACGCATAAAGCAGAGGTTATCAACCAGCGCATCTCGCCGCGAGCGGCGCTGAGCCGCGCTCGAGCTGACGGAAAAACTTTCGACTTCGCAGGTGCTCGCCGCCGCGGCAGATGTCAAGACGGTTTCGAAATCCAAATGTGCTACGGCTTTATGTAGCCCTGGTAATTTAAATAGGAATACGCTTTTTGTTATTTTCAAAAACAATAAGAGATCGTTTACAACGCTGACCTTTAAAGTATAATATCAGAGATTAAACGTAAACAGCTCGCCGTATATCTCGTGTAATTAATTTACTATAACGATTCCTTTCAGCAATAAAGAAACTGTTAACCCGTACCCCACATCTGCTGGTAGGTAGGTATGGAAAAACACGTGTACGTGGTTACAACGAGCCTGCTTCCTACGAAAACAACGCTTATTTACTCATGTGCGTAAAAAACGGAATGTTTTAGTTTTTACAAATTATTATAAATAATAAATGTTACGTTTCGCGCGGCGGCGTGTGACGGACACGTGACCGTTAACCGCAAACGCAACTGTCAGGAGTCGGTTGCTCCTTTGCATGCGGTACCGGGAATGGGACTTCGAAATTCGAAAACAGAACAAATTGCGTTTCCGGGGCGCCGCTCGGCAGATGGCGCCTTTCCGCCAGCTGCGGCTAGCCGACCGAGTCCAAGCTAAGCCCGCCGCCGACCGAGTCCTAACTAAACCCGCCGTCAAACCGACGCGACGCTCACGCGAAAACCTCGGCAATCGTCTCCGGCCCCATCGAACCATACTTCACCGGTCGAAGAATAGTATTGCAAACTATAAATACCCCCGCGAAGGTGAACCTGTACTAGGGTTGCCAACCCTACTATATAATATAGTATCCTACTATATTAGGGGTCCAACTGCTATATTTTTATAAATAAAATATAGTAGGCAAAACTACTATATTTTTATCATCAAAGTCGCTAAACTTGGTTTCTATTTTTTTATCACACTTTCAGAATATTTCTAAACGAAAATGTTACTTACATTTACATACACCCCGCAGTGCTTGTATTGCTTTGACAATTTCTTGAAAAACAAAAATTTGTTAATGAAAGCTCAAAGCAGTAAAAAATATATGTTTAAAAAATAATTAAATATTATTTGAAACCTACTATATTTTTTATGTATGTATGTATGTAACTCTTTATTGCACAAATAATCATGACAAAATAACAGACAAAACAGAACATAAGTACAAAGGCGAACATATCCCAAAAGGGATCTCTTCCTGCTAACCTTCAAGCGATTGACAAAACATGTGAAATTAGAGTAGACACACAAAGAAAATTGAGAAAGAAAAAATACCAATAACCTAAAATAAATAAATGTATTATAATTTACGTACCTAGTACAATAAATCTAGACATACATATACAAGTACATAAAAATACACATAATTTAATACTTAATAGACTAATACATATAAAAATAAATATACTAAATTCTATATACATAAACCTACATGTTTTACCTACACTATTCAGAATACAGACAACACCATAAACATTCAGGAGGAGCTGTCGAGCCAGTACTCCTTCAAACGATTCCGCAGGGTTGCAACGGACTGTGATTTCCTGATATCACCAGGTAACAAATTCCACAGCCGAACAGCATGCACAGAGAAGGAATTGGAGAAGGATTTAGACTTAACGATAGGAAAGGCAAGAGAGAGATTGTCACTCGACCGTAAACGATTACCGGAACCGTCGGCCAAGTAACTAAATCTCTCTGCGAGATAGGAAGGGGTCTTAGGGTTAAACAGAGCATTGAAAAGCAACGAAAGGATGTGGACACCACGACGGAAACGAATCGGCAGCCACCTCAACTGAGCGCGGAAGCAAGATACGTGGTCATACTTGCGTAAGCCAAATATATAGCGTATGCACACGTTCTGCAATCGTTCGAGCTTGTCGAGCAGCTGCTCAGAGAGGTCGAGATATGCGATGTCGCCGTAATCTAGCAAAGGAAGTAAAAGAGCCTGAGCAAGAGAAACCTTTGTGTGCAGGGGGAGGAAGTTTTGCAGACGTCTCAGCGAGTGGACCGATGCAAAAAGCTTGCGGCTAACCTCTGAGACTTGAGCCGACCAGGAAAGCGTCTGATCCATGACAATGCCCAAGTTTCTGACCGTGGAAGAAAAAGCAATAGTGGACCCATCATAAACTAAATTAGGCACCACCACCCCAGACAGCTTGGCAATGAAGTGAGGACTTCCAACAACTATCGCCTGCGATTTCTTGGCATTCACCATTAGCCCAAAATTGGCCGCCCAGACACGAATGGCCTCGAGATCCATATTAATGCGATCAATCAAGCCAGGGAAATCGTCGAATGCTGCTGATGCGTATATTTGAAGATCGTCCGCATAGAGGTGGTAAGAGGATTGCAAAGAGGTAGTAATACCATTAATGAAGGTAGAGAACAGAAGAGGAGAAAGCACTGCCCCCTGGGGGACGCCAGCTGCGAGACCGCTCCACTCAGAAAAATTATCATCCACCTTCACGCGCTGGCGCCTTCCCGTGAGATAGGACTGAAACCATGACAAGGCCGGGTCAGAGACGTTTAGCGATTTTAAAATGCCAAGAAGTATATCGAAGTCCACGGTATTGAAGGCGCTACTGAAGTCCAGGAGAACAAGAACTGTGAGTTTCTTGTTCTCGATATTGAGCCGAATGTCATCCGTAACCTTGACAAGAGCAGTGACGGTGCTGTGCCCAGGGCGGAAACCGGATTGAAAAGGATTGAAAAGGTCATGAACATTGAGGTAGCGAGACAAGCGACGACATACAAAATGTTCAATTACTTTAGAAAGGATAGGGAGAATAGATATTGGACGATATTCAGAAAAGGTTGAGGGATTTGGAGTTTTAGGTAGGGGAATAACGTGGGCTAACTTCCACAACATAGGAAAACAACCCGAAGAAGAGGAATAATTAATCACATGAGAGATAACAGGAGCAATGATCTCCGCCACGGGCAACAGCATATCCAAACTCAAACCATCCTCACCAATGGCTCTCGTCCCAATAGACCTCAGCAGCTCCAATGTTTCTTCTGAAGAAATAGAGCCAAGCTCGAAACAAGGGAAGTCCGGTTTAGGGGTATTAGCGAGCTTATCCAGCGTATGCTGTTTAGTGAGTCGATCCAAAATGACCGGGGAAGCACTGAAATGAGAGTTGAGAGCATTAAGATCAAAGGAGCTCGAAGATTTTGGATTAGATTTGCCCAACCCCAAGGACTTTAAGAAGCTCCATAATTTTGTAGGAGGACACTTCTCAATCGAATCATGGATATATTTCCGTCTAGCATCCCTACATCTCTTGTTACACAAATTACGCAGATCAACATATTTTCGACGATTACCCTCACTTGAATCATGTCGCAAAGCCACACGTGCTCGATTCCTTTTTGCCATCAATTTCTTAAGTTCCGCCGTAAGCCATGGCGCGGGAAAATGTTTGACTCGCACGGCCCTTAAAGGTGCGTGTTTGTCAAAAAGCGCTAGCAGAATGCTGTTGAAAGTCTCAAGTTTAGAATCTACATCAGCACAAGCCTCAACGGACTGCCAATCAGCGTTGCAAAAGTCCAACAGCAGGGCCTGCTGGTCCAAGTCACTGAGATTATTTTATTAATAATTCCCGAACTACTATATTTTTATGGGTTCTGAAGTCAAAACTACTATATTGGGTCCTAAAAAAGTTGGCAACCCTAACCTGTACCCACAATGCTGCTCCTTTATCGAGAACGCTTTAATTGCACCAGTCGACAGGTGGCATACGCCGGCAAAAACTCGTAAGTACACAATAATTAACGAGGCGAAATAATGTACCAGCATGCGACGAAAATCTAAAGGGCGAATTCGATACCGGCTATTGAACAGATTTTCCAGCGAATATCGGGTAACCGAGCCACCCACTACGCGGTAACCCGAAGCCTGTGCGTGCGCCGAAATGCAGTTTTAATAAAGTGCAACACATAAATCCCGTTCGGAGCATTTAATTTGCCGCCATTAGGGGCTGATTAGAGCAGGTAGGCGCGGGCGCAGGTACGCCGCCGCGGGTAACGGTCACTATCGGCCTTTTGTTAGTGTAAGCTGTAAGAATCCAGAATAATGGAAATCGTAAAGATAACGTTTTTAATTTTGGACGATTTCGTACGCTCCAAGAGCTTGCCCTTGAGGATCTCCTTTGTGATGCCGGTTCGGGATATAATTGTTTAGTGTGTGTATGACTGTATGTGTTTCCGCTAATTGTGCTAGGCGATAACCTCGCCCTGTGCCACATGGAATCTCGATGCAAACATACGCGAATAAAATAGCTACAGTAATTATTATAATTGGTGTTGGAGTAAACAGTCATTCATGAGTGCGAAGGAGGAAAATATTTTAAATTAGTTATTGTGTAACCGTAATAGATAAGGGAACGCAAATGGGTTGGTGTTCGTTGGTCGTTGGTTCTCACGCACCGGACTCGGCAGCTGCTGTCGACTCGATTCATGTTTTCACATTCGTCCTCCTTGTTCGACTACATTGGACAGACAGAGACGCAATGAGTGATAATCGAGCGACGCCGTCACGCCGAAGGTAAAAAATAACTAAGTACGTTTTTTATCAAGAATAAAATAATGAATGAAATAAGTTTTGTGATAAACGGAGTGATTAAGTTCGTAATACTGACTTAACGCTTAAGGCTTTTGCTCTTGATAAAGGTTACAAATTGTATTTAAAACTGCAGGAGTTACTTTGTATGGAATAATGGAACATTAAACAGTTTGTTGCTGTTAGCGTCCCAACTCAAACGTGGTCCTTATTCCTCGGGCAATTACGACCAGTTTTCTTCACATCGGAGTCCTTTCTCCGAGTATACATATCCATTAACGTTAGGTACAATATACACTAATTTAAATGTTCGGCGTTAAGCATGAGGCGCATGTCTGCACCTGCCTTTTTGTTTTGACGGCCACATTCTCCCAGCGACACGTTACACCCGATTGTGTATAAATACCTGCTTTGTAAACCAATTAAAGACTGTTAATAATTGACGCATTCCCAATAATCCGTTGAAGCTGACATTTTTATAGATACGTTGACTTTTTTCCATAACAGATGCATAAGGAGGTACATTCTTGAGGAGTTGAAACGGTTGGCGCGGCGCAGGTGCGCGAGGCCGTTGGCGGCAGATGTGGGCTCGATAACCGTGCCTCGAATTCGGAACCCATTCGCGCCTTACAACTACAACTCACTCAAAGGAATACACGGGAGTACACCGAGGACACAGCGTCCGCAGATGTACGCAAAGTGATCAGCGTTGCTACACACATACATTGAGCTTACGCTCAATACTAGTGAAAAAGCGTGTGATTCCAATCCTATAGGTATGCAAAAAGGTATAGCCTTGCAAAGCTTCTTAGGTGATTATTCCTCAGAGAACTCTGGCCTGTCGTAGCTGCGACGTACCCAGCCGTTGCGGATAATAACCCTGCGAGTAAACACGCGTATCCTCGCACATGTGCTGTTGCTAGCTTCGGCGGATCCGTTTTTCATACGACATTTCGCACATCTGCGTCCTACGGACTTCGGCCGGCAACATCATATCCTGTCATTAAACCTTTACAAGAAAACTGAGTCGCAATGCTTTTTTGTTCTGTAATGTAGTCCGCGACACATAAATTGCTCGCGGAATTGCGAGTCCTCGGTAATGAGAGCGAGATAATCGAAATGGGACTAGCCGATGCTGCCCTGACAGCCGAGATGGATTGTTGTCAGCAGTGCAGCGCGACACGGCGACTTGTGCTCCCGGCTGCTCGCCCGCCAGCTCGAAACCTACTCCAACCGGCACCCACCGAACCGAAACTAGTCTACCAGCTCCAATAATAAGACTCCATTTCATACGAGCCTCGATCATCGCTCGCCGCCCGCCGCCCGGAGCGACAAGCACTATGCGTCGCGACGCCCGACACTCCATTCCAAACTCATCGGCGGAAGGGCGGAAGGTTTACAATTAAACGGCGGGCCGGACTGTCGCGCCGGATTACGGGTTTATTTGTACTGCTGCGGCAATTAGGAAGTCATTCATTAGGGTCCCTAAGTTTCGCAGACGTGGGGGTGCCGCGGCGTGACGTCACGCTTCTTTCGCAACGAGTGATCGCTAGCTCGCTGCACCTCGCCACTAGTTCAAGTTCAGAAACAAAAAGTAGCAGTTAAGAATGCTGCTCGCTCGGCGACCGCCGCAGTACAAACACGGCGCGCTCCCTCGCTCCGGGCCCGAGGCGCCACCGCGAGGGACAAGGACGGCGAAATGCACCTCAAAATAACCCACGAATTCATAGTAGTAAATACGATCGTAGATCGCCTTCCCGAGCGCGATAGGGACGCAAGATGCGGTTAGTGGCGTCCCAGAATGCATCTGTCAAGTTATACAAAAAATAGGGCTCTGGAATTTCGGGACGTCTCGGCAGCGCCGGGACACATGCTCGTTTATTTTTTACTGCCGACTAGTTTCATTCAAAAATTGTCAACGGATAGGAGATTTGTGTAATCTTGTTAAGTAAAAGCAGTTTAACACTTAACAACCAATTTAGCGACCGTCCCAATACAGTGTAAGCTGACATTTATGGCGTTCTAATTCACTGAGGTTGTTATGATTCCATGCGATCGCGGCGTGGGGTCAACGGCTAGGGCGCGTACGGCGCGGGCTGGCCGGGGCCGTCGTGGGAAAAGGAGCTAGTAAGTATCAGTTTCGCTTTTACCCTTCCGGTGAGCGCGAGGAAAGAGCAAGACGGCGGCGCTGCAGCGCCAGGAGCCGAAGCCTTGACCCTGAGCGGAGCGTCGACCGGCCGCGCCGCATCGCGAGCTCGCGGTCCTGCGCCGCCTGGCTGCTGCGACGATCTCGACGCATTACGCTCGGACGCGTGCCTTACTAGACTGTTTCTCTCTCATTTCATTTATCAGCGATAACTTTATCGACTACGAGTGTTTGCCATCAAAATAGACACTATCCGTACGTCCTATAAAGCTTCAAATGTTCTCAAGTCGCCGTAAGACTTTAAAAACGCTATGCCTTAAAATTGGAACGTAATAACTGAATAGAAAAAGTACAAGTGAACGTTACGAGTCCACGAAACGGCTGGGTAACGTCAAAATCGAGAGTTATTGTGTATAAAAAGGCCTCGCTTCTAAAGATGAGGCTCTAGCGGGGAGGGGTAGCAGCAGTCATTGATGTGGAACCGGTCCGGTCGTCACTCGCGCGACAGGGATGGATTACTCGCGCACCTCGCCTCGCTAGCCTCCAACTAATACGGACAACATGAATGCTCACCAAAGTGGATAAAGCTGTCGATGAAATTGTGCGTACAGGAAATCCAACAACAATACAGTTAACTAACGTTCTAACATACATTTTGACTGTTCAATATGTAACACGTGAAGCGCTGTAGACAATAGGCTTAATGCAAAAAGAACTACATTGTGCGAGCATGCAAATCATTGCAAACAGGATAAAAACAGAACTTGTAAGTTTACATGGAATTGACACGCGTGGTACAAATCACCAAGATCACAGGAGCCGACAGGAGGTCGGCCAGATCGGTGTCGACAATCGCCAATCGAAATTATAGATTGCCGCCGCGGCAGCGCGTAAACGCGTGAATTTTAAACAACCTTCTTATATTGCCTTGTCTCTTAAACAGATGTACACTGTTGTTCCCAATTTGAATAAGTCTGCGATCCTTAACACAAGGTCGTGAGGGCGATTGTTCGCTGGCAGCGCGCCGCCGATGTGGTCTCGCTTGATATTCATGTCATATTAAACTGCGCTGTTAAAAGGTCGTAATACGAATTGACAGGAATTACTGATTCCGGCCGTCCGGACTTGTGGGTTTACAAATTCATTAGTGTTTATTTTTGTTTTTATCAAAAAAAATTTTAGGACTCAAGGAGCGGCCCGATGTCTTCGATTGTATGAAATGAATGAACTCGCGCGCATTGTGTCGAGCTTTTCATGATTCCGAGGTCCATACAAAACTTAAGGCTCATTGCTTCGTACCTACAGGTAGAAATCTTGTAAAAGCGTTCCCATAAAGGCTGCACGGTATTGAGTTTCTGCCCATTGTAGGTAGGGAGTGTAAAAAATAATCTAAGGTCTACTTCGTTCTCGGAAGGTTCGAGTGAGAAAGCTACCTGAGATTTTTGTAAAGACATGCAGATAATAAGCCAATAGATAGGACTCATTGAGCGTGAAAAAGGATAAACGCTTTTGTCCAAGCTGAGACTAAAAAATAATACATGTTGCAGTCTTTCTTTTGCAAAATGTGATGTTGATTTAATATCGCGCGGAGACAAACAAAAACAAAAGCGCGTCCTAAATATATCGAGCTAAGCGCGGCCGGTGGTACCCTGTCTCATTAAAGGAGCGTGGAGTCTCCGTAAATGTCGGCCGGGAGCTGAGTCGCGGGCAGTGCGACAGGGTTGCAAGTGCCGCTGTATATTTAGGGCTCGGGATGAGAGGACTGCAGTAACTGTTTGCTTCAACGGGAGGAACTTACAAATGCGAGTGTCGACTGTTGTCGATGTATTCTTTGTATGAGTTAAATCGACGAAATTACTCGATCATTTCAAAGTTGATTGAAATCATACGTCAAACAAAACATTACGCTTGAAAAATGTTTAAAAAAACACGAAATTGCTTCGATTTCAGTTCATATCTTAAGTTTATCCAATCCATGACCTACCTAACATATCTATCTACCTACAACACAGTCGAATCACCTATAAGAAGTTTATATTATAAATAAACTTTAATTTAAAGTAAGGCAATAGGTAAGCAAAAGTACTCAAATAGTGATAGGTTGCTAGCCTGGCGCCTAAAATATACCTTATCTTATTTTCTGATTTCCTTAGTCGCCTCTGACGACCTCCACGGAAGAAATGGGAAGATTCTAAATCCGAGACCACACGGAAGATGAAATGGATTTGTTGGTTTTACTAACCTACTTACTATTATCAACAATATCCCTACATATACCAAACTCGACAAACTAGTGCCAACTATGAACAGTATTAACCTATCTACCTATCCGATTGCAGTAAACATAAATAGATGTAATGAAAACCAGACTTCTCGAACTCGACTCGCGCTTGACAGCTTTTTTGCTCTCGTTTTACGAGTCTGTCTGGAAATGCACGTCTATGTGTGCACGGTGTATGTGTGTATGTGTGTATGTGTGTATGATTGTTGCTGCCATGGGAACCGATTTGGATGAAAGCTTTTTGTATGTTTGATTATTTTATAGGGAGTTTTAGTAAGTCGGTTCGTTAGGTACGGTCAGGGGCTTTAATTCATGAGCCACCATAGAACCTTTTCAAAGAAAATATTTTTAAATCAATGATTTTCCTTGATAATTAATGGGATGTCACTATGACGTTTACTGCGAATTGATTCCATGGTGGCTCATGGATTAAAGTCCTTGACTGTACGAGTGAGGTTGTATTTAGTATCAATGGGTTCTAGTTACATAGGTACTCAATTTTACAAAGATTATTAAGTAATTAAGTTACTAACAGCATTATTTTAATTCTTTCACGATCGGCATCGTGATCGTTTTGTCTTAGAGAAACTGATATCTCTTTCAGAGACAGACAATTTCTGATACATACATCATACATCTATTCCCAAATGGGGTAGGCAGAGCACACGAAACGCTACATAGACAAAACCATGACTCTTTCACGTTTAGTGGCCAATTCTAGCAATTTTTTAGGTTTTAAGGCTGCTAGTCGGTCGCCTATAATCCCTGAACCTATATCCTTAGTCGCCTCTTACGACCTCCACGGAAGAAATAGAAAGGTAGGTTCACAGGTGTTATTTGCGACAAGGACAAGAAAATTCGGTAAATGATTGATAATATACATCTTGATGTCGAGTATTTAGTTATTCAATTAGGCTACAATGCATTAAGTATGTCCGTAAACATAATCATTAATCACAACACATCTTAAATATATCCATCTACCTATTGCATAATAGGTATTTAAGTCTTGGAAGACTTAGAAAGGCAATTTCTATAGAAAAAAGTATGGTGAAATGGGTTTGGAAACGCTAAGATTGCAAAATTTCGTTACGAATCGAGACCGTTTCTTGGTTGAAGTAAATTAAAACAAGATCTGAATGTTTAGAAGGAAATCTCGAGCCTGGTGATGGATTTATTTATTTTTTATTTTATTTTATTTTAAGAACAATTACAATAGTAGGCTAACAGTGCAGACCAAAACGCCTACTACGCTATAATATTAAAATACATAAAAGGAACATTTTATCGATAATAAATATTAAATATTAAAGATAACGCCACCAGCTATACAAAATACTTAGACATTATTATGAATATTTTAACAATCGGCATTATATACAAAATTAAAAATTTCTGTCAGCAAAGAATGCCAACTGCCAGCGAGTACATCGGCATCCTGGACCCTTTCCAGCATCACGTTAAGCAGACGCGTCGCCCTGGCGGAGGGCGAGTGCCAATGGATACATTTCCTGGACTATGAGGCTATACAGTACGTACCTTATCATATCTAATACCTAATCAACTATTTGTATACTAACGGGCGAGATTGCGGGACACGAGACATGAAAGTCGAGTTATAGTTACAGAACATAGACGAACTACAGTGCTTTGAATTGAATTTTAGGTTAACTGTAATTATTTTTTTCAACAACTAAAGACTACCTATGTAGGTCTGTTCTGTATGCAATTTATACTAAGAAGCAATCAATTAATGACTAATTATGTGCATATTTGTCTAATTGGATGGTTGGTAGTTATTTACGATAAAAGATTTGATATCTTTAAGATCTATTTTAGGTACTTTTACATAAAAATGGGGCGAGTAGGGATTACAGGGCAGTTCTATTTTGAATAGGGAGAGAAGGAATGAAATTTCATCTCAACTAGTGGGATGTCTTACTATTTTGTGGTGGTTTAAAAAATACCTACAAACTACCGTAACATTTATTAACTAAGTATTTTGTTGAGATTTGAATGTCAGTTCTTCCTACTCACTATTTTACGACAGCTAGATATTTTATTTAGGTATGTACAGCCAAGTCATTTTTAAGTTAAACATGTTGCGATAACCAAATGTGTGCATGCGACATACGGAAGTTATTTACTCTTACCTACATAGATAAATAAGTTCTCAGAAATCAAACATAGCTACCTACCTTCGAACGGTTGAGAATCGTTTTAACAACAACAATGATAACTCCTCTCCATTTCTTCCGTGGATGTAGTAAGGGGTGACTAAGGAAATATATAAAAATGAATCTAAACATATCACTATTAGGTATACCATATACCTGCCAACTTAACTGAAATAGTAATGATTTTGCCTATACAGCGTTTCGTGTGCTCTGCCTACCCCATTTTGGAATACAGGCGTGATGTATGTATGTAATTGTATTATACGCGTCTTTCAACGCGATACATATCTGTTTCTAAAATGATCACGATGCCGATCGTGAGAGTTGAAATGTTAAATCTGAAATCCTTACGCATGTCGGAACAAAAATACGTAGTGTTACTGCCTACGTCGTTGGGCAGTCATTAAGCTACAGCACAAAAAGCATATTTATGCCATAAATTAACTTAATAGGTTAGTAAATGGGTAAACATGTGGACTAAACATCCCCTACTTTAATCTAACACCCTTTAACAGTCACAGTAGTAGGGGTCATGGGGAATCTAGGTTCGCAACTTGGAACTTAGTTTGAAACTCTTGAAACATGTGTAAGACATAATCTTACCCTTAGAAACTAATTTCAACGACGTAGTAACACAATTCAGTTACATTTGTCTGGTTTTGTGTAGGTAGCTAGGAAACGTATAAGATAGCTTCAAGTTTGTTTAATTTGCAAGAAAATGCTGTTTGGGGAGGATATTTCAACTAATACAACCGTAAATAAAATACACTATTCGGCACCGAACAAGGCAAGATTTTTAGTAATCGATTAAAACCTAGTCACGTTTAATGCAGCAAAGTTAATGTTAATGTGTAAGTTAACGTTTAAGCATCATAACACGTTGTACCTATCCTACTTCGAAAGCTTTTCAAAATTAAAACAAAATCGTGCAATAATGGTGGCAACTACTCTATTCGATTTGAAAGCGTTGAGTGTCCGTTAATTACAAGTTCCAACACTGACCTGCAGTAAACTACCTACCTACGCGTTTGGACGCGAACCTATCCTAACAAACTGACGGGCCCAGCGGCGCCCGCGCCGGTACGCGGCCTCACGCAGCCTTCCCGGGAACCGACCCTCGCCTTTGTCGGTGTTTTACACCAGAAAAAACCAACATCCAACATCCCCCATCCGACCCATTTTTTTCTGAAGGGTAGTCTTTAATTAAATCGGCGTTTTTTGCTACACCGTTCTCGAGAAAAATTAGTGGGTAAGATACGCAACGCAACGTGTGCACCTGCCGGTGAAACACGCCGTGAAATGCGACGTAATAATACTACGAAATATCACAGTGACGGCTTGCGAGCTTTTAAACGGCTACGCGGTGTAACGAAAGCAAGGACTACGGTTCTACGACTACATCGAAAGCCAACTAATACTAGACAGACTAGACTAGACGCTAGTCGCTAGTGGCAACAAATCTAGGCAGGAGAGCGACTTAACAAATCGATACACTTAACAGACGGGCGCGAACCGGCCGGGACCACGCTCGCGGGTGGTAGGTAAACAAAAACACGCTACCTACAAAGTAAAATTATCATGTGCGTGCGAAAATTTCATCAGGGGCTGGATCGAATATAACCTAGCGGACGCACGTGCGCCCTTACGTAAGGGTGGCGCCCGGCCGGCGGCAACAGCTGTTCCGTACCTTGGCGGCCGACGATCTCCGCGACGTGCTCTGATGATGGAACTGGCACGCACTCCGTCATGTTCTGGGACTTCTTCGCGCGGTCGTCGGGCGGCGGCGCGAAGCCTAGCGGGCTCGCCAGCGGGTTGGCAGTCGGCAGACTCTCGCCCAAGTTGAGCAGGCTCAGCTCCAGCGCGAGCTGGAAGGCGCGCTGGTCCTCGACCAGGCCGCCGCCGAGCTCGCCGAAGATACTCGACGGCATTTCCACTTGAGAAGCTATTTTGCTGGTTAAGAGAGGTCGCCCTCTCGTCACTGGTGAGTTAGGTTCGATCGTTTAGCCGCGGCGGCGCATGTGAACGCGTGCGTGCGGGTCGGCGCTCGGCGGTGAACTGACTCGCCGGCCGGCGCGCGCACGGCGCAGGCGCCGGGGGAGGGCGGCGGCCGCAGCTTCCGCCCGCCCTCCGCACAGGTGATTAGCGGCACGACGGCACGGCACGGCGCGGCGCGGCACTCACCCCACGGCCGATGCGTGAACGACCGATGCAAGCTTTTGCGAAGTTCAAGTAGCTGCATTGTTCTACATACCTAGTAGATTAATTAGTTGATGGTTTTTTTTTCGTATTTATTATTATGTGGGAATTAATCATTTAACGCCCGATGCGAGCTTTTGCGAAGTTCAAGTAGCGTTCTAAATACCTAGTTGGAAATTAATTACATAGTTGACGATTTTTTACACACTTTTTTATTTATGTGGGACTTAACCACATTTGCTTATGTTTTTAATTACTTCGTAATTTCGGCCGCTTTATAGCGACTAGTCACCACTCGTAATAAAAAATATGAATGCAAATAAATAAAGTTCAACACTTTTTTTTGTAAAAATGTACGTAAATTGGTAAATTTTCGTAACTTTTAGACCAAAGTTCACATATTTTTGAATCATGCGGTACTTTAGGACTTTAGGAGGTCAATGTTAATGAACTGTAAACAATAGCACGCTGCAAATGCTTTGTTTTGGTCGCGGGTGGGCAGAGTACCTATTATGTTTACAGGGCATTAAAGTTTGTTTCAAATACACTTTAGACAAACAAGTCAACTGCTTTAACTTGCAGGCGTAAGCAAAGCTAGGAATATGTACTAAATTTTGTATGCACATGTTCACACATTAGGTAAGTATACCTAGAATTTCAATTAAACGTTTCTCAAATTTTTGTCACTACATTACTTGAATTTCTGCAACTTTTATGCTGTTCTCAAAAATACGAGCTCTTGCCATTCCAATAAGAGGAAACAGGTGTTCTAAAGATTTTTCCTGTTGTGTTACCATATTTGATACAGTTTGTTTCGATTACATACTTAACTCAAAAGCAAAATACAATTTTATTCATTTAGGTATGAAGTTTTCATGAGACTTTTTGTCCCATCGGTATAGAAAGAGATCATGACTTTGTTGTGACTCGTGATAAAATTGCAAACAATATTCCAAAAAATGTAAACTAGACCCAATATGAATTAAAAAAAACTTTTATGGAGGTATACAGAAGCTTCTAAGCTATAATTTAGTACGGCCAGCACACTTACTATTTATTTTTATCTAAAATGCACTTACTACCGATTGATAAATTTAGTTTATTAAGTGTGCAGGACAGTACTACTCTTACCAGAATGTTGTGCTAATTCCTATATGGATAAGCTTGTTAATGTCATAGGCTAGCCTTACACCTTGTAAGTTGTATTTACGTAAGTAGGGACACAGCTTTAAGTTAGAATGAGATAGCAACACTCATCTCTTTTTAGCAGATAGCTGCCTCTCTACTCACGTAAGTAAAACTTACAGATGGCAGGCCATAGAATAGAACAACTTGGCAGTAACTTGGGAGTGACTTGGCCGTTACTTGGCCACGCGGCGGAAGCGCGTTCAATTCCGCGAACCGCGATAACCAATAGGCAAACAAACGAAGATCGCCGCGGGATTGTGATTACGTACTCATTTACTCAATTGTTTTGTTTAATTATTAAAAGTTATATTTAGGTGTGAGTGTGAGTCAAACGGCCGATAAAGAGCTCCTAATCGTTTTTCTCCATAACTGTGTTACGAAAAAACTCGCATTTATGTTCGTCTGTTTGTAAGATACGATACGTCAAACAGACATTGACATGAAACTTTTAACCCTTTTTTTCACCGTTATGAAGTGGAAGGACTTTCCCGGCATCTAAATTGGCAAGGTTTTAAGTAGGGGGGAGGGGGTAACCTCACACACTAACATTGTCGAGGATAGTACATATCGTGTACAATCTATTAAATCAACAGATTTTTAGGGTTCCGTGGCCAAATTGAACACATGGATTCGTCATGTTCATGTCTGTTTGTCTGTCTGTCCGTACGTCATATCCACTTTTGTCCGAAGCTATAAGAACTATTACTGGTAAGTACTTAGAGTTACCTATTCTGTGAACCGCATTAAATTTTTCACACAAAAATATAAAAATTAAAAATAAACAATAAAATGTGGGAGTCCCCATGGTTAGAACTAAAATTCGACGTTCTTTTCATGAAGCCCACACGTTTGGGGTATCTACGGATAGGTCTTCAAAAATGACATTGAGTTTTTATTTTTTTTCTAAACTGAATAGTTTGCACGAGAGACAGTTCCAAAATGGTAAATGGTATGTGTGCCAACTGAACTCCTAAAATAAGAGAATGATATGCAAACTTCCACTGGAAATTGATTGGAACGAGATCTAGTAAGTCGGTTTTTTTATACGTCCACGTCGTAAAACGCAATTTACCTTTCATTCCTTCAATTCACTCAAATTAAAAAAAAAACTATTCTATTATGTCACTTGCTGCTACGGAACCCTTCAGCGCCGAGTTCGAATCGCACTTAGCACAAAAATAACACAGTTACCTGCGGGAAACCACAAAAGCAATGTTCGTCAAAATCTAACTTTGACAGAAAAGATGTCATTTTTACACAGCCAAGTGACCAATGGTAACTCCCCTACGACGCTAATAGCACCCTTTCTACCTGCGCCTGGGCAAGCAAAAGGTGTCAATTCTGACGCAGATAAGTGCTCAGTACTTAGCTAGTACAATACTGCCAACTGGGGTACAAAAGATAAAGAAAAGGATTATTAAATTGCTGGTTGTGTTGTCGTCTTGTGTTTTATCGGCATTTATTGTTAAGTTGTATCTGCTAAGCTGTTCAAAGTGTGATAAATCCATAAAATAAATGGTTTGTGGTAAACTCGTGGGTATTTAGGATGTTAGCACACCGATCGATGCGGCCTCTATAGATGGTTGATGGGAATCGGCATGGAACAATAGTTTAATCCTTACTTTTCCTGTATGGTGTCGGGCCATTTCTTCCATGGGCGTCGTAAGAGGCGAGACGACAGGCTAGCGACCTGTAGCTATTATACCTCTTCCATCTCTTTATAAACCTAAGATTTTATGCTATACCTAAGTGTGAAACACTGGCGTGATTGTATGTTGTCTTATTTAGTTAGGTACTTAGTTACTATGCGCATTAAGTATGTAGAATCTTGACTAGTGAACCATTTCATCCCTGAACTACCATGGAAACTTTATAAAGAAACCGTCTGTGAAACTCCATCAAGACAAAGGAAGTCAACATCACGTTTAATGCGCCAGCGTACGATGGATCACAATTCAGTCGTATAGTTACACTCAGCTGTCGTTCGCACCTGCGTGTTGCTCCATAACTCCGAACTCTTTGATAAGTTCGCAAAGCCTTTGAGAGCTGTCAGCGTTGAGTGGAGCCGCATTACCTCCGCTTGTTCCAATCAACCTTGATTTAACTGAAAAATTGAAGTTTCAATGTTTTAGCGGTGGTCGACTTCGTGAAAATCAAAACGCTCTTTTCTTACTGCATACAAAGGTGTTACTGAACTTGTTCGTTTGATTAAACAAAGAAAAAATGCTTTTTGGGCTATATTTTTCGAAACCACAGAATCATCTTCTACAAACAATTATGATGTGAAAATAACAGGAACATAACAGAAGGTCGGAAGACGCAGATTGTCATGGCTCCGGAACATCAGGGAGTGGACAGGCGTCAAGACCGCGAAGGAGTTGTTCAAGTCGAGCCATGGACAGGGTTCGATTAAAGAACTTTACGCCTAAGGGTTCTTTTAAATTGTGCCAATAGCAGCGTTTTCGTAAAGACCATGACTGCCAAAAGATGATCTTCAAGGAAGTTGTCACAGAATATTTTTTTCTTGAGAAATGTTTGCTTGCATGCGTACCAAAATTCCATCCATCAATGTAATTAGTAGTGGTAGCATATGTTAATTTGAAGGCGATGAAAAAAGAAGGCGAACATCTTAATACTTGACACATAAATTAAGTGACTCACAACACAAGTACCTAAGACTTCTTTTCGGATTGGCCGATTCTTTTTGTAACCACACATCGGTATTAGCCAGAAGGTCTAGCTTAGTCAGAATGGCCTTCCGAAAATCAGTGAGATTATTAGAATTAGGTTGACCTATAACCTCCCAACTGGTGGTCTTGATTTCAAATGGATCTTAATCATAACCGCCAAGGAGTTTCAATGGCTTTGTGATGTCCTTATACCAACTTGGCCCTAAGAGATGCCCTCTCAATTCTTACATTGTCAAATCGTGGTTTTTTTATAGAGCTTGAGCTCTGAAATAGCCGAAGTTATCAAGCAAAAGATCTCCACCTAGAGAGAGCTCATGTTAAGAGGAGGCTGGTGCCCAGCAGTGGGATATAGCAGCAAAGACGGCGACAGAGCTGTTCTGATTGTAGCTATTAATTTGCCTATTCTCGCTGCTTGTTCAGTCAGGTCAATTGATTAGGCGGGTTATCATTATCAGCGTAGGAAAGTGACTCACGCACGTCACCAATAGTCAGAACTGTTAGGTACTTTTGTACCGTGTGTATAGGCGCTAAAGCCGGCACGACCCGTCGCTTCCGGAGGTCAAAGTCGGCGGAATTCGGCAAACTTCTGACGACTCCTGTTCGCCTGGTGACGTGAATCATGCCGCGCTTGCTTGTTGATAACTTTCTTTGAACAAACAACGTCGTGGATTCGCAAAATTAATGCAGTATCCATCCAATAAATAACGTTTTAGGTTGTTTCTCTTTTATTTTCTTTTTTTACTGCAATATTCTAATGTCTTCCCTGTCTTTGTTTCATACTGTGACTTCACACGGCAGTTTATTTTCATCACATACTTTGAATAAAGCAAATACAACGCGATGTTCAAGTAGAGCCTGTTCCGATTAACAATAGATATTTGTGTTCTGCGTCATACAAAAAGTACACCCAAGAACGCATTTCGGCCGCGCATCGAGGGTTCCAGTTTCTTTATTCTTATTTCCAGTTTAGTGGCTGGTATAGTTACGAAAAGTTCGTGTTTGTCTAGTATAGCCCACTTAAGAGCGTGCACACAAAATTCGGTGATTTTGATGTTTTTCCAATGCTTTAGAAAGCTATAAATCCTTAAATTTTTAAAGAAAAACTACTGTAACATATAAATAAACTCTTTTTCTAGGGATTAACGGAAAAAAATATTTTATTAGCAACACAGATTTCTTTTACTTAGCCAATTTGTTGAAGGGTTTTCACAAAAATACGCGTCAGAGCTGTCTTTCACTTGAAAATTTGCCATTAAAATTTACCATAAACGATATAAACTTGTTATTATCTGATAGACAATATAGTCTACTGGGGATTAACGGATTAACATGAATCAAATTATAGGTTTTTATTATTCAAATATCATTTTACATAATTTGAAAGTTGAACCATTACTTTATTTTTTTTCTCATTGATTTTAATGTGATTACAAATGAAACAATTTTATTGTAAATTTACAGAATATGTTTAGTCTAACCATATTTTTTTCATGGCTAAATATGAGTTAATTTGCATTTCACGATTTTTTAAACATTGGTCCAAAACCACTAAGGTCAGGTGGGGGAAGTGAAACGCAGGGATAAGAGGGCTCTACAGACCATAATCACTCATAACTCGACGAGTTATGGTCTGTGGTGCCTCTTACCCCTGCCCTGCCCCTGAATTTCTCTTCCCCCACCTGATCTTATATTACGTTCGTAAAAAATGTGTGCGCCCTCTTAAATCTGATCACAAGCCGTAAAATTAATAGAAAAGATGCCATTAACTCCCCATTTTTACATGATTGGTATTAAGGTAGATACATAATTGTAGTTTATTTAGCGTTTTATTAGCGCTATTTAGATTCTATCGAGCTTGCCTATTTTTGCCTCATTACTTTTACACAAAATAAAATCTGTAAAAACAAAGCAACAAATACAAATAGTAATGAAGTTGATAATTAAATTGTAATGAAGTGGCTTTAAATTAAAATAAAATTCGTCAATCAAACCCAATTTGACTTAAAAAATTTTGCTAAAAATATTCAATTGTTCTGACTAGTGGTTTTAATAAAGACTATGAAATCTTGCTGAAAAATTGTTCGGATAACTCACGTTAATAAAATCGAGTTTAGCTCGACATGTTCAACATGAGTGAGTCTCACGGTAGTTTAGTGACTAATATTATATTATGAAACTTCTTACCTAGTTTTAATTTTTACCTGTTCGTTCTTCTCTATTTATTTATTAAATATTTATTTGTATGCCTTGTAATACAAATGCCAACATGAAGACAGACGCACCAAAATTATGTTTTCCCTCAATTTCAAATCTAGTTGATCACAGCGTTCACAGAGGACTCTAAAAGTACCCATTTTTTTTTCTAACAATAAGAGCACAAGGCAAATGTCACAAAAAATAATAAAGTACGTATCTTCACGCTGCATGAATGGGTGCTGAGCCGCCGCCCTTTTGTGGACGAGGCAGCCTGGAGAATGCAATTTCGTCTAGTCCTATGTTGATCTTTGAATTGTACTTCAATGCCAAAGTAGGGTGTCCGTGCTACGGAAATTATGGGGACTCGTGGACATTATACGGTTAAGTCTCCTGGGTTTTAAGTCGGTTATAGAACTTTGCTATCTTCGATATTAGTTCCAAACGCACTAACAGCCGTGGCGTGATAAGTAGTATTAATGAAACACTTTTTCTTGGCCATTGCTTTGTGCGCCATTTTACGTATAATTTCGGATATTACAATCGATACCATCACGTCACTGGGCTGCGCCGCCCCGCATCCACTGTCATTAGTCAGAGCTTAACGAAATTTCAGCGATCATTGCATTTAATACAACCTCCAACTTTCGCTCTGTGGACTTCGGCATATCATGGCTTAACATTGCCTAGAGAGATCTCTCACTTGGAGTCGATCCCACAAACATTACAATAATTTCAATCCCACGGGAACATCCCTCATTCTCGAACCTCGTCGCCACCGTACCCTTTGAGATCACGCAATGCGAGAAGACGACAATGAGCGAGTACCAGTACAGGATGGCAGGTAAAGACTTTTTTCGCCTGCCATCTGCGCACAAAAACGCCGGATAGCAGATGCTGCGACCCCATTGTGTCGAACTATTTTTTTTTCTTTTACATGTCTTTTGAGTTCCGCTCGGATGTCGAGACGATATTTTGGTTCGATCGGCGAATCGATTTTGTTCGTAAATAACTTCCGTTTCACGATAAACGTTTACTGGAGATCGCATTGAGGTGCGAGCTATGTGACTCCTAAGAATATACAATAAATTTCATTCGATTTGAAAGGTCTGACGAAAGTCTGTTTTTATTTTATTTATTTGTTATTAAATCACAACCATAATAAATGCGATATGTATATTTGTATTGATATTTAGGTGAGTACAGTCGAACCAACTGATTTCTGACCTTGATTTCTGAAAAGGACTAATTATACATATATATACTTACATATTTCCACGCCTGTATTCCCATGAGGGGTAGGCAGAGCACATGAATTCAAAAATCCTGTGCCACGCTTAACAAAGGACTAATTATCTAAGTATCTGTTTAAAGAAATCCCGTGCCAGAGATTACATTTATTTAAAGCTAATCAATCATCATCTTGTTAATGAGTAAATTCGATCCCATCAAAAACATTCTGTAAAAAATCTACCCAAG
>BHDV01006622.1:133594-145083 GCA_005406045.1 Adoxophyes honmai | reverse complement strand
AATCGTTAGAGCCGTTTCCGAGATAGCTGGTATATATTTATAAATATATATACAAGAATTGCTCGTTTAAAGGTATAGGATAAGTGAAACAATTAGGTACGAGTGATCGATTTATTTCTGACCCTATCTCTTTTGTGGTAGAGCGAACTGTAATAGAGAGGTAAGGCGGGGGAAACATTCAAGACAGTCTAGGAATTAATTGCTCTCGGTTCGTGCTCCATTCACGCTCGTCTCGTATAGTATAGACGTGTTGCCAGAGGAATCAATTGAGTGGAGATTCCGTGAACTTACTTTACTGCAAGAAGTGCAAACGTCGGGCAGAGACACTAGTAAATAAAATCTAAATATGCGGCGCACAATTTTCATGTTCGCGGTAGTTCCTCGACCACCGCTGAGAAGGGCAGAAGGATTGGTCTGGCAAATGATCCGGACGTACTCCATTAAATTAATTCCTCGGACACGTTTGAACAAGTTACAGCCCAATCAAGGATGCAGCTACGCGTTGGAACAATACATAAACATGACAGACTGTTCCTTGGTTCAGCCGAAACAATGTATTTTTATTACAATCGTTAGCATATAGGGCTGGCATGGCCCGCATGTAACGTTGTAAATGTGTGCGCGCACGCAAAATTTAATAGGTAAGTTAGTAATAATCAAACAATGCTCAGGTATAGCTAACACAAAGGCTACAAACTGTACAAGATCATAACGTGACACATTACTTAAGTTCATTTTCATTTCATTAATGTAAATCGATGTAAGATAAAAAATTGTTTAGATAATTATCTGAACCTAGACTAACTAACCCACGTGACTAATCAAAACAAGTTAACATTTAGTTATTACCTAAACACGCATTATAAATGAGTCGAGCTGGTGAGTAAGAAAAATAGGCATCTCAGCATAGAAATAACGTGTCATGTCACCAAATTGCACACAAAACAAATCTAATATTTTGCTGACAAATAAAAACTATTTAAGAAACTACAACATTTAGAAAAGAACAGGATATCTAATGCCACACAATAAGTGCAAAATGAACGCATATGGAATAGACACACGACACGCGCGACCGGCAGCGAGACGAGTATCTAAGGTCTATTTGGATCAAACGGTCCGCACCGGACTGAATTTTACGGTCTTTTAAACAATATCGAATACAGACTTGGAGAAGTCTAAAAAAAAAACAATCAAAACAGCTAAAATGAAAAATAAAAATTGTTCAATAGTTTAACTTTTCTGATCGGATCATTCGCGAGTGCTCAAGACTTTTGGCCAAGGCTGTAGATTCCAATATGTACTTTTACTATACTCAAACGCGTATCCATAACATTGTAAAAGCAAGCATCTTTGTTACCCCGCGATTTAAAATAGTGAAGGCATGTGGGAGGCTGTCACTCCCCGTGACGTGCTATACTCTTCATAGCACATCGGTAGGAAAAGGACGACACGTGACAGAGTGTATAGAAATAAGTGGAACGAGACAATATCTTTGCTATTGTGTGTAGGTATTGCTCGTCTAGTGACCGATGGCGCATGATCGTGAGAATGGTAGACTGGTAGACTTACTCGGCTGTGTGTTGTTCAGGAAGGAGTTGTGCATCATGAGGTCCGGCTGCGGGAACTGCGGCTGGTTGAGTAGTCCTAGGAGATTCGGGCCCGACAGATTCTGTTGCTGACTGGAGAAAGAGATAGCAACGGATGAGTGACATTGAAGGACGGGATAACGGATAGTGTAACGCTGCGAACGTTTTTCTTACTTAGCGAAAAATACAAATAATTCACGTTTTAAGTCGAGTTTAGCTTGACATATTTCGGGCTAGTAAGTAGATCTTCAATTAGCTTCATTTCGCGGGAAAATCTTTAACGGCCATTTTGCCTGGCGAGATTAGTTAGAACGAAAGACTTCATCTGTTATTGCTTATTGCATATTCAACCTTATGCTTAAAGTTATAAGTTTAGTTATAAGGTTTTCATTGAATTGGTCATACATTAGATTTCATACGGTATTTATCAGCTCGTCGATACGGCCGAAGTTTGCCGATTTACAGTCAAAGAATTTGATAACTGTGCTACTTTGTACCTTTTACAAGAAATGTCTCTGCGACATACCATACTATCTACAAATCAAAGCAAATGAAACTCATTATGAAAAGGTTCAAAGTGGCACAGGTATCAATTTCCTTGACTGTAACTTATATTTTGTGGTACTCACTTCATAATATTCTGCTTGAGCAGCATCCTCTGTATGTTCTCGGCGTTAGGGTAAGAGTCGGGGTGTTGCGGCGCGGCCATCTCGCCCGCAAGCGGCGTCCCAACCTGACTCAACCCGACTGGTGTATCCGTCGCTATCTGAAGAGGCGTCGTTAGATTCGGCTGGAGGAGGGTAGGATTGAGATTTTGATTTTGATTTTGGTATACGGGTAGTTGGGGAAGGGGCTGTTGGACGGGGGCGATGTCAGTCTGTCGGTGGTCGGTGAGGGTTTGTGGCGCGTGGGATAGTTGTGGGAGGGAGTATTGGTGCGTGGGAACCATGTCGGGCGGCGGGGCCGGCGGCGGCTCCAACGGCTCTGGGAGGCCATTGACCTGGAAGGAGATTTGGTAGTTTGAAAGGTGTCGTCGACGTAAAAAAAAATGATTTGGTAACGTCACCCGTCCATGCGAATGGTTTTGATGGCTTCTAAACAGAAAACACAGTGATTTTTTATTTCCGAAAGGTTTTTTTTTCACTATTGTTTTCGAGACAGTGTTGACCGAGCTCCTATTTCTGCTTGATTTTAGGCCTTCCAGCTGTCTTAAAATAACTCTGACAATGCTTGTGTTAATTCAAGTTGACAAAAAACAATCGGAACAAAGAATTCTGAAAATTTCGCGCATGTAATTCGCTTGTAGTAAAAATATATTTGGAAAATCATCACGACACATTTCGAGCCACCCACCATACAATTTTTCCCGCAACACTTAAACCGAAAGGCACAAAATTACATCAAGCAGCCGCCTTAGCATGACAGGGCGCGAATAGTGACACACGCGAGATAGACTACAGCTGTCACTGTCTAACAAGAGACGTCAGAACATGACAGGTAGACTATCCCGCGCGCGAGGCGACTAGAGTGTCATGCTAAGTCTACAGAGCGTGGACTTCTAAACCCATCAGTTGGGGACTCACCTGCGGGTCCCGGGGCTCCCCGGCCGGCTCGGGCGGCCCCCTGGCGGGCTGCGGCGGCGCGGCGTCCCCGGGCGCCGCGCGCGCCACCACGGGGCTGACCACGAAGCGCGAGATCTTACGCGCCGGGGCCGCCTTGCGCTCCCCGCCCGCAGACTCCGCGCTGCCCGAGCGCTCGGGGGCCAGCGACCCGCCGTCCGATTGGTTTGAACCTGTAACAATGGTTGTTGGCTGTGAGCTGTCAAATGCTTTGATGTGAAATGTTATTTTCATCACGCTTGCTCGTCAATGTGTCATCAGACACGCGTATTCTTTAGGAAAAAGGCTAAATGTACCCGCTGAAGTTACGGATCATACTACCTATTATTTGCAAAAGTTACTACGTCCGTCACTTCAGACTAAGGAGGTTACAAGTGCAAAAACTCAAGTATAGGCCAATTTCTGAAATTATAAATTACCTACCCTACTGTAAGTAATAAGTGTATCGACAAGCATCGTAAGGATTAGGACTTTAGAGGTCGCCAGATTAAAGGACGTGTTGTGTTCAATTGCCTAACTCTAGATAGCCACACTGACCTATACGTCGTATTGTTTACTTGGCGATGATATCAATCACATAGATTGCGATAACAGGGCATGCTACAATATAACCCATTTACTCAAAACTGTGGAGTTAACTGACCTATAGACGAAGCGGTGCTGATCTTCCGCGCTACGTTGTCGATAGGCTTGGGCCTCGCGACGTCTGGCGCAGGGGCGGGAGCGGAAGCGGGCGCGGGCGCGGGCGCGGGAGCGGGGTCTAGCGCCAGCTCAGCCAGCGGCAAGTGATCGTGGCTGGCCGTGGGTGTAGTGCACTCCGAGTTATCCTGGTTAGAGTCTGTGAGATTCTCCTCGCGCTCCGTCGTTTCGCTGTCATAGTCCGTCTGAAAGCGATATAGAATATTATGGTAATTTTGGTCACGACTTGAGCTGCGTTTCTGTCAAAGAAGTGGGAGGGTGCGTGGCGACTGGCGAGGGATGAGTTTGAGAACTACTTCCATACACGTTTCTTGATTGTGATGGTAATGAAATTATTCTAGTATTTTTTTTTTAATTAACACTTCGATATGCATCTCCGCACATCCCCGGTGAAGCGTAACCTTAGAAATAAAATCAAAGCATCTTTGTACTTGTTAATTTTTTACCCTACCTAGCTACGGGGAGTATTTCGGAGTTAACTATTCGGTCTTTGTTATAGTAGTCAGCAATAAACTTGGCTTTATTTTAAGGGGTGGAGGTAAGTTCGCGCATCTTTTTCCAAGTAGGTAAAAGCGATTTTACTACCACCATTTAAAATTTTGCCAAGTTTACAGTTGACCTTTATATTGAGAGAACTGGTGTCCCTACACCAGAGAGAAAGAGGGAGATACCTTATCGAGTTGTAATCGCAGCGCGGAATGGTGCGCGGGGTTGAGAACGGGCGGGGCGGCGGGGTCGGCGCGCAGCTGCGACACGATGTCCCGGATCAGCTCCGTGAAGGCCGTGCTCTGCCACTCCGGGAGCAGGTTGTTGGACACCTGCACGACAACACACTTGCTTAATCCTGGACATCATGTTATACTGGTTTAATCCAAAACGGGTCCAAATCGGGTTGCAAAAAGTTTCAAGTCATACCTTGCATAAGCATACGTAGTTTTGTCATAATCATCATTATGCATAACCGAACTAAGCTATTTTTTTTTTATGCATAGTGTTTTATAGCATACATTTGATTCGCATAAAACAATATATGCATACTTTATAATGTTCTTGCACACAACCCTACTCGCGTCTTGTGTCAAGCCGAATGATGCTCAATATTTCACCAGGGTGTCATCATCACCACTCACCAGATTGCTGGCGATCTCCTCAGGGTTAACGTCCGCCATGTCGAACTTGAACGTGACGGTGTTCGACTTGGAGTCGAGCTGGCACTCGACGACGCCGGCGCCGGGCGAAACGTCTAAAACACTCAGCTTGGGCAGCTTGTCCTTCTCGCGCGACCGCTTCTTGGAGCCGCGGGACTTCTTCTCGGACGCTATGGGGGATGGGATGGCTGTGCCCGCTGGGGAGATTTTGAGATGGTTAGACGTTTGCTGGGACCTTAGCTTGATGGAGGCGGCTTCTGAAGCTATTGGTCGGCGGATTAACGAATTTGACAGATAATATAGTTGATTCGAGCGTGTCAACTTCCTTGCTCTGTATTTACCTAAACTTATTGATAATTGACGGCTTTTGAAGAAACAGAAGCGTCGATGTGTCAAAGGAAAATGCTGTTTGAGCCTGTTAAAATCTTCACCGAGATTGAATGCCCTAAAGAGTTATTCGAAGAAGTCTGTTTTCTACCCGCAGCTGTTCTTATACTGGTCGATCATTCGACTCACCCCGCTGCGTTAGCAATAGTTAACACGTTTTTGACGACATTAATTTTACAATTGAATAATAATCTTCCTAATATACTGCCACTTTTACAAATATCATCCACAAAAGTAACGCGGAACAAACGACTAAATAAATAATGATAAATTGGTAATATTTGACGAACATTCAAGTTCTGTCGTGCTAGAAAATATCAACACGAATTCACAACTCAATACTACAAACTTGTAACAGCATAAAAGTTTGTAAAAACGATGGTGGTAGAACTTGGTGCTTTGCCATTATGCCATAGTTTTTCGTTATCTAAATACTAAAAAAACTCACCTTCTTGCTCGCCCTGTTTCTCCTCCACCGAACTCAGGTCCGGCGCGCGGGCATGCTCGTGCGCCGTTGGGAATTCACTCAGCGGCGTTAGGAACTGTTCTTTATTATTGACCGGATCAGACTCCGCTGGTAGACTCAGCTGCTGAGGCTGCTCAGCCACCACCGGAGCAATCTCCTGAGGCAAACTGTTTGGCACCATCTGCAAATCCTGGACCGGTAACTCTTGGGGCAAAGAGTTAGGAACCTGCACCGGATTCACCGGGATCTCCTGAGACTTTGGTATCATAATCTCCTGCACCGAGTTAGGTATCGTCATGGGTTCCGAGGGCATCGGAACGTTGGGTTGGGACGTCGGGAGCGTCTCCATGTTTTGGTAGATGACGTTCTGCATAGGCTGGGACTGCGCCGGCTGGTACATTTGGAGAGGGTTCGTTGCGTAGTTCTGCACCGGAGTGCCCTCGTGACTAGATATCTGGCGGTCGGCCACGCTGTACGTCATCATGTTGTGCGGCAGGGACTGGCCCTGCATCGGGTGTATAGGGGGGTGGTACCCGTGGTCTTCTGGCACCGAGGACTGCTTCTGCATTTGCATCTCGTATTGTTTCTGGTACTGGTCTATAGACATTTGGGGCTGGAGGGGAGGTTTCTGGTACTCCTGGTTGACTAGTTCGTGGTCGGTGCTCATCTGGCTCTGCTCGGAGCCCTGGCGTTGGTACATGGGTCGCTGGGTGCGAAGGATTTCCTCGACTTTCTGTTGCTGCTGTCCCATGATTTGTTGTTTCTGGGCGTAGAGAGCCAAGTTTTGCTGGTCGATGAGATTCTGTTGGTTCTGCAGTTGGATTTCCTGTTGGGCCAGGTACTGCTGCTGCTGGAGGTTCCTGATGTGCTGCGGGGAGAGCGTCTGGCCGGGCGCCTGCATCTGCTGGTGGGTGATCATCTGCTGCTGCAGCACGAGCTGCTGCTGCGCGACCATCTGCTTCTGCATGTTGAGCTGCTGCTGCGCCTGGTTGACGTGCTGCTGGGCCTGCGCCACGTGCTGGCTCTGCGCGAGGATGTTGGGGTCCTGGAGGATGCTCTGCTGGATGTACTGGTTCTGCTGGTACAGCTGGTTCTGCTGCATCTGGAGCATCTGCTCCTGTTGTTGCTGGAAATGAAAGATCCATATTCGAATGTGGCTGGAAGGGTAAAGCGAATGTGGAATAGGAGCTCTTTGCTTTGTGCTTACCTGTTGGAGTTCGTAGTCGTTGTGCGGCACGGGCTGCGGCTCGGACTCGGACTCCTTGCGCGGCTGCAGCGTGTCAGGGCGCTGGATGATCTGCGCCAGCACGTGCTGCAGATTCTGCAGCGATGGGTCTAGAGTTCCAGGCACTGCGGGAGCCGGCGCCAACGCATCCTGCGTCAGCTGATCCTCAAACTGCTTCTGCTGGATAGCCACGGCCTGGAAACGTGAACTTCATTAGCACCAGTGTCATTCATGTCCATTTATGATGACGAGCCCTAGACTTCTTGTCAGGATTATAATTATGGGTTTAGAGAAAGCTGCTCTGCCGACTGGTAGCACCTTAGTGTTCTGAGGAAGATGAGTACGCTGCATCTACGTAAAACTCACTAGCTATCTAATTAAAAGCTGTTGGAATCTGTAACTTGCGCATTTTCTAAGTCTACATCTTTTTTTAATCATTTATAGACGTCGTACCTGGTCCAAACCCAGTTCAGGACCTTGCGGCTGCGGCTGAAACGGTCAGATGGCATTACCTGCTGCGCTATGATGGTCTGCTGCTGCTGTATGATCTGCTGCTGCAGCGCCTGCTGCTGGTTGCTGATCTCGCTGGCCAGCGACTGCTGGTTGGCCAGCACGCTGGCCTGCAGGTGCGCCTGCGCCGGCTCCAGCTGCGCCTGGCTCTGCTCCATCATCTGCTGCTGGTTGCGGAGGTTCTGCTCCATAATCACCTGCTGCTTCATGTTTTGCTCCAGGAGGACCTATAAATGATATTTACAATGACGTCTAAGGACTAAATTTTGGAAGCATTCGGAATACAGTGCTCGATAATTGATAAAGTATTACCTGCTGCTTATGTAGTTGCTCCTAAAGGAGGCGTGCATAAAACAAAACAAAATCAGGGAATATAGTCATGGTCATGGTATTCACAATGAAGTTTGTAACATTGGGAGAAAACTTTGTTAAAATAACTTTAATAACACATTTAAATTCTAGAAATAGTATCACTTAGTAGATAAGTTAATCTTCACACTGATGTGTGACGATTGCTATCCGGTATTCTCACTACCGTCGAAAGCCGATCTTTCAACCTTTTGATGCAGATGCGGACTCTATGTGTCCGTGTACCGTAAGCTTGCTGCACTGACGGCTAGAACTGCTAACGAGAGCTGGTACTACAGGCTCGCCTACTGCGCCTGTGCTGCTGATCTGATGATACCACAGCAACCGCTGCTGGCGGTAGTTGTGCTGCAGCAGCTGCATCGCCTGCTTGCTCTGCAGCTGTACTGCAGCTGGCCTGCTGCTGACCTGCTGGTGCTGCAGCAGCTGGTGCTGCGCGGGGGGCGGCGCGGGCGCGGCGGCGGGCGACAGCCGCTGCTGGCGGTAGTTGTGCTGCAGCAGCTGCATCGCTTCTTCGCTCTGAAACTGCAGCTGCTGCTGGAACAGCTGCTGCTGCTGGTACTGGTACTGCTGGTCCAATCTAGAACGACCAGGCGCTCTGTCAGTATAATCCTGATCGTGGCACCAAAAATTTTCCATTCACATATCATGACATACGGAATTCAAATCATTTGGATAAACAAACAGACAGTGAATAAGAGGACATTTGTTTTATTGAAGAAGAAAAAACCAAGAGAAAGGTGACAAAGTCGTAGTCTTAAAAAAATCGTTTGAGAAACTTGTAGGAAGTTTAGGGTTAGGCGTTAAACTAGAATTACAGAGTAACAACTTACTGCACGGCCGCTGCTAGATTGGGCTGGGAGGCCACGCCGTTGAGGAGGCCCGGATTCACCTCCACGGGACCCACTTGCTGGTTCTGGATCATTTTCACCTGACAAGTATTTAAAAAAATTCGCATGTCAAATTTCAGATAGGAACGCAGTGGAGTTAGGATATCCTAACACGTGTCGACGTGAAATCAGCTATAGACAACGTCGACTGTGAAGCTGACGCAAGCCGATTTGTTGTGACCATACCGTTTAGCAAATTTATAAGGAGTGTGGATGGGTGCATTACGAGGGGAAGACCTAGAAAGAAGTTCCGTAATCAAATCGTGGACGTTTTAGAAAAAGGTCAGGTCAAGAGTACCTGAAATCGACAAGCATGTAGAGATTAATGAACGTGGATGAAGCAAAAGATTACAAAAAGACAACGTCTCTGGCTACCCCTGTGGGAAAGAGGCGTGACGATATGTATGTATGTAAAGGTTGAGTAATGAGTGACTTTTTTCAAGACTAAACATTCTCGTTGGTTGAATCGGCCCTTAATAACATGTTTCAAAATAAGTGCAGTCTACTCACCTGCCTGAGCTGCTGCTCCAACAGCAGCTGCTGCTGGCGGTTCTGCTCGTTGATGAGCTCCTGGTTGAACAGCATCTGGGTCTTCTTTTCGCTCCTCTCACTGCCGATAAAGAGATACAGAGTTTAGCTTGAATGCTAAAGTGGGATGGACTTCATTTTGGGAGCAGCTGTCATCAATTGTTTACAATAGGGATGATGACAGGGTTAAAAATATATCATTCTAATTAGTCCGTAAATTAGATTATGGCAAAAAATGAGACACATATTTTTTAGTTTATCAAATAATGAAACATCGACAAAGGTACAGATCATCAAAATCGTACTCGAACGTGACGTCACGCGAAACTTTTAGGCTCTGTATTATCATCATTTTTCGTCTGTCAAATAAAAGAAAAAATATGGGTACAATATTTTTTCGTAGTCTATCTGACGGACTGAATAGTTTTTTCTAGTCATCTAGCCTATTATTTTTTACTATCGATGCAAAAAATGGGATACATACAACCATTTATACATCACGCCTGTATTCCTCTATGGGGTAGGCAGAGCACGCGAAACGCTACGTAGAATAAATCACGACTATTTCACGTTTCATGGCAACTTCTAACATATTTTTAGGTTTTAAGATGGCAGGTACAACGGAGACAGGTTACTAGCCTGTCGCCTAAAATATACCTTAACCTATTTCCTTAGTCGCGTCCTAAGAGATCCACGTTAGAAATGGTGAGCTGTTATTCTGAACAAGGCATAGCTCCTAAACAGGTTTGCTGATTTTGATGCGTGTTTTTACGTAAAAGCGAGTTAAATTACTGATATTTGAAACAAAAACGCTGTCGGTTTGAAATTATCTATTCTTAATGGTAACTAAAAATCTTAATGTGCTTGTTTTCTTAATATCGCAAGGCAATCATAGGAATTCTAAATTTACACTAATATTATCACATACTTAGTCGAAGCGAAGTACAAAATAGTGGTTATTGTAAACACCGCACGTGAGATATCACAGTTATGTAAATACCATTATTAAACAAAGTCTTATCATTCAATTTCTTACTTGAATGTTATATTATTTTTAGCAACTTTACCTAGTGACATTAGTGTAAATGCGAAATTCCTGTGATGGCTACGCAACATTATGAAAACAGATGAAATGTAAGGCAAACCGCTCGCTGCACTCTTTTAATTACCACAACAAATCACTAGTTAAACCTTTATCGCACCACACGCGTTATAATAAACACAATAGCAAATCCCGAGACATTCCAAATTCCAAAACATTGACGAAACCTCACATCTTAACAAACTGAGGCCCCAAAAACCACCTTATTCCAACCCCCACATTGTTGTTTTTTAACTGAATTATGAAATAACATACGATATTGTGAAAGCAACCGTTCGATTTATAATTTCAGCTGCACACGCGAGGTCGGCACCAAGCATAGAGATGTTATCAATCAACATTAATCGCTGAGCAATAATTCACCGTATTGTGTACAGTTTAAGACCCATTCCGGTATGGAGGGATGCGTAGAAGCCGTTGTCAAGGCAACCGCTTGCTATGAAATTATGTAGAAATCTTGTGCCTTGCGTTTTAATAGCTGTAACTAGATGTCTGACATTGGAATTACGAAATACTGCGTTCGCTTCGTAGTTATTTATTATGCTTGATAGAAAGCTATTCTTTTCGTTTTTTCTCGTGTTTTGATGTTAGAGTTTATCTAGTAAATATCAGATGTGATTGTAATACGTACATACGTTCATCGCACCTGTATTCCCTAATGGTGTAGGCAGAACACACGAAACGCCGCATAGACAAAATCATGGCTATTTTACTTTCCGTAAGCACATTTAACATAATGTTAGGTTTAAAAATAGATGAAAGAAGTACAATAGTGACATGTTGCTGAATGTCGCCTAAAACATACCTCAACCTATACCTATACCTTGGCCGCTTCTTTCAACGTCCTCGGAAGAAATGGAGAGGTGTTATTCTAAACCCGACACCACAATAAAATTTAACATGCAGAAAGCTGATATCCTGGATTAACACATGGGCTACTTTATATACCGGAAAAGTACA
>BHDV01006622.1:93763-132992 GCA_005406045.1 Adoxophyes honmai | reverse complement strand
ACTACTTCTCCGCGAATAATCCGTCTCCAAATAACATTAAAAAGACTTGAAACTTCGATGTTTAATTAAATAACATTACCGATTTAAACGTTTCGAATAGTTGTGTTTCGCTCGTAAACAATCGTAGCGGGGGCCGCGCCGAGCGCCGACCGGCGACTGGGCCGGCGCTTCATTACTATGTATGTATGTAGAAAACACTTAATTGTACATAGTTCAAGTTCTGACTTTTTGCCTATGTTTTGTTGCGAGTAATTAGAATTAAAATAAAAGGCTGACCGACTGACATTAAAATACCAAGGAGAATACAATAAAAGTGGATTTCCTGTTTGTTGGTGGTCAATTAAGAACATTTTTAGCTGTAATCTGTAGCAATCTTACTCTTTAAAGATACAAACTCGTACATAAGGTCGTATGTGAAGATCGACCACGGTTATAAAAGGTCGTTTTTCTAACCAACAAACTGAAACTTATATGTTGTAGATTTATTTAAATTTGTAAAATCTGCTGTGACAACTTTTACATACATACACAATTACAATTTAATTTCTTCCCTTCTAAAAAAACTATGAAACCAATCATTGGACCTAATGCTTATCAAAGCAAAACTTCTGATCTGTTGTTTCTTAGCACTTATCAGCAATTAATTGCCTTTGTAAATATACAACTAATCTCTTTTTTGGTTCTTTTTTGTATCAGACATTTGTAGAAAGAAATAGATGCAATATTTTTTTAATAGACTTTACATGGTAAATAATTTTATTTATTGAGTTGTCAACTTTACAGGTTTAAAAGATTGGAAATGTGGGGGTTTCCAAGTGTGGTGTTGTTAATCGTATCATATTTCTCAATATTAAATATAATAGCGATTTACAAGCGTACTAATTTACGTTATCTTAAAATTCACGGTCCAACGCTTTTTTAAGTAATAAACAGCTGTTCAATTTATTAGTATGTTATCAAAATATTTAGCAAATTCAAACTTTACCTATCAACTTAAAACCTAAAAAAAAGTATGCTATATGTGGCCTCGGAACGTGAATTAGTCATGGTATTGCCTACGTAGCGTTTCTCTTGCTCTGCCTACCCCATTTGGGAATACAGGCGTGATGTATGTATGTAGATTCTTCTAGATCTAACTAGACATTTGGCTGATACGACAAGCAAGCAACCTATCCGTCTAATACTATGAAAAGTATACTACGAGTAGCTTGTTAGTTCTCATGTATACAGGGAACTCCAAGAGAACCTTCCGACTACTTCATTATATGACAGCGTCAAATTCGTGGGAACCAGCCGGCTTAGCAAAGCAAGGCGCGAGCAGAGATGCGCGTGAGAGAACTATACCTGTCACTGTCTAACTAGAGACGTCAGAAAGTGACGGGTAGTCTATCTTGCGCGTGTGTCATTTCGCACGTGTTGCTGTGCTAAGCCTACAGAAATCGCGAGTACCAAACAACCAAACATTTGTAGGTTATAATAAATCCACCTATTTATGAACTCAATGCATCTGAGTTTGGGCGTGGTTCGTGACAAACACCAATAAGCGCCGCGACAAATATAAAACAAAAATCAAACTACGAAAATTTTCGTCGGAATGTTCACTTTGAGCAAGTTCACCGACAAAAAATAAAAATGAAACAAAATGTCCTTTTTTATTTACAATACTTTATGACCCACTTTTGTGACACCCATGTTGTGACACTGAGCCCCTACTTTTCAATTTGAATGCCCTCTCTCTACCACTACCGCTACCACTGAAAGGTTGGCTAAAAGGGATCCCTTTAGGTAAGTTTCCAGTACTTCTTAATTTACATTTGTGAAGTGTCAGAATTCCCTTTTGTGTACAGTAAAGAATTTTCTTACTTAAATACTTGCTTACTGTGTGCTTGAGAAAAATGTCAAGAGCAAATCGCAATATTGGTATAGCATTTTTGGGGCGTTTAACCATCTTGGTTACCCTGAAATTGCTAAACGTGGCACTGGATTTTTGAATTTATGTGCTCTGGCTACCCCTCTTGGGAATACAGATGTGATATGTATGTATGTATGTATTTTTGGGGCAATTTTTCTCTAATCGGAACGCAAAGAGCGCTCGATTTCGAGTAGAAATAACACAAAAATTTGCAGAAGACATCGAAAAATACCTAGTAGCAAATCGAAGCGCTTACCTATAAAGTAACAAAGACATTTCGAAACTCGTGAAAAGTTTGGTCTAGGAATCGAATTCCTTGACGTTTATTCACATGGCCGGCGTCTGAGGCTTAATCGCGCGTGACCGTCTTAATTGGAATTCGAATTATTAGCTGCGCCGTGCACGGCAATAATGGCCCACGCTCCGAGCTGGCTCGTGACGTCATAACGTCGAAAGAAGACTGTATTATACACACACCAGCTTCCCGCTACTTCGACCGCGCTTAACCTCTCGTATGCTACGGAGCAGATCTGCTCCATTTTAAGGATATCTTTGTTTTTTTTTTAATCACCATAATTTGTAGATATTGAAACAGAAGACCTAAGAAGGTAACCTTCATACTGAATTTCATTCAAAGTTTACACTCCTGCTTTACCACCCTTGGAGGTGAATTTACAAAAATCATTCTTATTGCTAATGTACATGTAATGTAATGTACTACGCCCATCACTGTCTAAATAGAAACGTCAGAAAACGTAGAGTGCTTAGTCTATCTCGCGCCATGCTAAGCGTATAAATTAGGGATTTTGTACGCTTCTAGTAACATAATTTTCTTTATGTATACAGGCAAAACCATTTCCAAAAAAAAAATCTAAAGCTTTGGTAAAAAAAAATGTAGTTCTAGTAGAGGAATTTTATTTTTTTGGAATTGGCAATCACTAGCAGATACTATCTTTCATAGAGTCCCAAAAGTCCTCAACTATTCACATAAACTACCTTCAGAAACCCATATTTCCAACCAGTTCAATGGAATACAACGTCGATTCCGCAAAACGTATTGACACGATAACCTAAGCACCGGAATTCCGCCCTTAGCTCCCTTATCTTAAAGCTCACAATCCGCAACCGCGCTGTGCTTTGCCAATACGCGGTCACGCGATATGCTAAACCACGACCTTAGCTAAAATAAGCACACCAGAGTTCCACTCACGATGGCGCTTTAAGAAAATATCGACCTTATGGTAATCAACGTAAGACTGAAGTTACAAAAGAATGGGAATGTGAGATTGAACTATCATTGTAAGATGTTCTATATAGATCTGTCCTTGGATTTCTTTAGATATCTTCAGGATCATTACTTACGTGGAGAAATAAAACAAGCTAAACGGCTCCTAATTTAGAGTCATCGTATATTTTACCAGCATCGTTTAATTAGAATAGCACGTCTCCAGTAGCGCTATTGTCTAACGCACTAAAAATCTACATCGTTTTTAATTTCCCGTGTGGTGCCGGATTAGAATAGCACCTCCCCCTTTCTTCCCGTGGGTGTCGTAAGAGTCGACTCTGGGAAAGGGTTAGTGTATTGTGGGCGATGGGCTAGCAACCTGTCACTGCAATATCACGTGTAACTCTGGTTACCCTGAATTTGCTAAACGTGGCACTGGATTATTTTTTATTTTTTTAATCCATGTGCTCTGCCTACCCCTCATGGGAACACAGGCGTGAGAATATGTTTCTATGTATGTATGTTTTTAATTTGACAGTTAAAACCAAAAGTCGCTTTGAAATGTTTAATTTGACAGTTGGTTTCAGCTGTTAAATTAAAAACGATGTAGATTTTTTGGCACGCTATACAAAAGCGCTACAGTTCTTCAGTTTAATTTAACATTAACTTTCGTTAGTAAAAGCACATCATTATTATTTTCATAGTAGACTTCATGCCGATTACTCTAAATCTCACTGATTTGTCAAGTTACAGTCTGTTCTTCGGCTAAACAGAGTGTACACCTAATTAGTACGAACGTGCCGTTGCATCCGTAGATCAATGATGGAATGCCATCACTTTATCTAAGTTCAGAGTTCAGTAGGCGTCAGCAAATGCCGCATCAGCATAAAACCCGTAGGTGGTAATAAGTATCGAGGCGTGGGCAGGAAATATAATTGCCATTCTAAATAAAGATAAGAAATTGAAGGATCGTATTTTAAGCACGTTTCTGAGTCCGTAACACAGTAAACATAGACTGACAACCTGCAAACTAAGAGATCCTAAGGAATAAGTCCGCACTTGTATTTCAACATTAATAAAAATTCGTAATAAAGTTTTTACATACTTACTTACGAAAGTGTGTTTGTTAATCGGAAATATTAACTTCACTAAAGGGCGCTGAATACGCAGGCTCTCACTTTCATACATTTACTATGAAACTGTGATCCCGCTTGTAGAGCGCCATCTAGTGAATCTCCCATTTAGCCAGTTGGTGTGTGAACTTGTCAGTCTTTATAATCTCAAGTTCCTGATAACGCAGAACACTTGCCCATTCAAAGCACTTAACCGAGCGCACGTTCACAAGTGCTAATGTCAAATTGTCTAATAATTACAACATTTTATGTTTGCACCCTGGATAAAAGTGGCTTGGCCGTGTTACATAATAAGAATAAATGGCGTAATCAAAAAATCATCAAACCAATTTTAACGTTATTTTATTGGATAACTTAAACACACGCAAACACACGAAGCCTGTATTTCCAAATGGGTTAGAACGGGATAGAATAACACGCCTCCATTTCAACGGTGGATGTCGTAAGAGGCGACTACGGAAATAGGAGGTCTTTTTTAGGCGACAGGCTAGCAACCTGTCACAATTATATTACCTCTTTCATCTGTTTTAAAACCTGAAATGATGTTAGGCTTCGCAGCCAGCGTGAAATAGTCATGACTGACAACAAGTCACTTTTCGTGTGCTCTGCCTACCCCATTTGGGAACACAGACGATGTATGTATGTACAGTCGAGTTCATAAATATGTGAGCAGACAAATGCCAAATATGTAAACTTTTGCACCTTATTGTCAATGTCATAAAGGTGTACAGATATTTTTGGACCCTCAGTTTTGCTCATATATTAATGAACTCGACTGTAGGTCCAAGAATTATATGACAGTGGACGGCACTAACCGGTTGAGGCTGATGAGCTGCGACTTGAGCAGCTTGAAGACGATCCTCGCGTCCTCCTCCATGATGAGCCCGGCCTTCGCCATGTCGTTGGCCACCTCCTGGCAGTCGTCGCGCTCCATGTCGAACTCGAACTGGATCGCCTCGTTCTCCTTGTGGGTGTACGACCTGTCAAAAGTAACTGGTAAGACAATAATTTTAAACAAAAAAAAACCGACTTCAAATTTGGGCTATACTGAAAGCATTTGTCTAATAATGAGGGTGACCTTCTATCACCAGCAGGCCTCACTAATTACTGAAATTATAATTTCCAGTCTGCAGGTGCATTCAGTATTGAAAGAATTATCCTTTAACTCCTAAGCATTAAGGAGTTGACCTTCCATCATCAGCTCAGTCATATTTTTTTACTGCCAGACGTAAATACTGGTGTAGCTTTGAAAAATGTACTAAAAACATTACCTGTGCCAATAAAATTTGAGGGTTGCCCTCGATTTCCCTCATATTCCATCACCAGATCAAGATATGCTGGCAATGGGACCACCTGGAAACTATACCCTTTCAAACAAAAAAAAAATTTTCCAAATCGGTCCAGGCGTCTTCGAGTAATCAGCGAACACACATAAAAAAAAATAATGATGATAAAAAAATAATAAGTCAATCAGGCATATTATTTCCGGTTGTTCTCATCTTGCCAACGGAGAGTACTTGCACAGACATAACCTAGTAGCCAGAATTATCCACCAGCAACTTGCTCTTCAATACGGCCTTGTAGAATCTGAAGTGCCGTATTACAAATACACACCGACGCCAGTTCTTGAGAATGGTCGTGCCACGCTCTATTGGGATCGATCTGTTATCACGGACAGGACTATTGTTGCCAATAAGCCTGATATCGTGATAATAGACCGATCACAGCGCCGTGCAGTGCTCGTCGACATCACCATCCCCCATGACGAGAACCTCGTGAAGGCCGAGAAGGACAAACTCAGCAAGTACCTTGACTTGGCTCACGAGGTGACCGACATGTGGGATGTGGATTCGACGATCATTGTACCGATAGTCGTCACAGCAAACGGTCTCATAGCGAAGAGTCTCGACCACCATCTTAGGAGACTCTCGCTAGACGGTTGGCTCAAGGGTTTGATACAGAAGGCAGTACTCCTTGACACGGCACGTATCGTCAGGAGGTTCCTCACTCTGCAACCCTAAACGCCGGTAGCTTGGGCCTTGCTCCGCTGCCGACGGCATCCTAGATTAGGTTTTTTATACTGTGTTTATTTTTTGTAAGTGCATTTTGTATTTTACTTTTTATATTCATATTGTAAAAAACCTAATTTAAGAAAATAAATATATACTGGAATATAATAATAAAAAAATATCCCGACGAATTGAGAACCTCCTCCTTTTTTTGAAGTCGGTTAAAAACAGTAGACAGTAACACTTGGGACGATTTTGCCTTCATAAAATCGATTTGCTTAGAATCGGTCGCATTTGCATTGTGCCGGCTTGATAAGCGCCGCAATTTGTCCAAGGATGTCGCGTGCTGCGATACGCAGAAGTGATACTGGATCTATTGTAATAAATACGATGACTCCGACACTTCCCGCGACGAAGAATAATGACTTAAATACAGTACAAGTAATACTGTCTCACTAGAAGAGTCAGAAAACGGCTAATAGTCTTTCGCACGCGCATTGTCGAGTAAGACGGACTGATAGTTGGTAGATCTAAAGATCTGACGGCGATCAGCAAGGATATTGGGAACACGGAACGAAAAAACTACCAGCAGCAACTAAAGCCAGTAAAATTCTGAAAAGTAATCCAACTTTTGACCCAAAGAGTGCCCTCACCGTTTCTTGGGGTCGATGATCTTCAGCCTGAACTGGATCTTGGGTATGTCGGAGCTGGTGACCAGGTCGCGGCCCACGATCTCCAGCCGGAGGCCGATGTCCTCGCCGAAGAACTCGTGGTTGAGCAGGTCTTTCACCATCGGCCTGGCGGAAGAACATGAAAACTATAGGTTGAGCCTAGGAATCAATAGGTATGTAAAAGTATCATCATCTAGCCTCAGTGTAAAGGTTTCGTTTAAATGTCTTGTACCTAGTACCCACCTGTCCCCTTTATCAGGCCGGATGCAAGACTCGATGATGTCTTTCACTTCCGGTATCGTCACCTTCTCCATGCTTTGCGGCTTCACTCCCTGTAAAAGTCAAAATTTGTTAAATAAGATTGCTCCTAAAGCTGTATTTCTGATGACGAAGAAGTTTTCAAAGAAAGTTTATACCGGCAAAGCGAGAGGTTTATAAACATGTTAACTTGGTGGCAAACGACTACAGACAAGCCGGAAACAAATCGAGCGGAATTCGTTTTAAGACGCGAGTTATCCGTGTATTTCATGAATAGTAATTTTTAAGAGAAATCATCACTTTTATCTAACAAAAAACCTAACGCTGATTAAAGCGGCCCCGAAACCTGTCTCTGACAGCCGTGGCAGGTCGTTCGCTTAGCGCGTTGCGGAGCGGTGAGCGAGATAAAAATCTACTGAAGAGGAGCGGAGATTTTATTGAATTCTGTGTCCCCTTAGCACGACAGGGCGCAAGTAAAGCTGCGCGCAACATAGACTATACCTATCACTGTCTAACTAGACACGTCAGAACGTGACAGTTAGACTACGCCGCGCGCAAACGCGACTAGAGCGTGTTGCCATGCGTACTGTTGGTGGGTTTTTATCACGTTCACCGCTCCGCTGCCTCATTCCGCTTCAGTGGACAGGTAGCCAAAGGCAACCGCGATAAACAGGTGTGAAAGAGATAGCAACAAAACAAAATGGCGGGCAACACTGAGGCCCTTTCGGACACTGACCGAGACGACCTTCTTGTAGATCTGCGCGGGCCCGCTGCACTCGCTGTAGGGGTACTCGCCGGTGGCCATCTCCAGCATGCACATGCCGAACGCGTACACGTCCACCGACTCGTCGTAGTGCTCCTCGTACATCTCCGGCGCCATGAACTCCGGCGTGCCTGGGGACGAGGTTCATTTCCTTAAGACCTTGTTTATCCTAAGGCCTAAGTTCAATTTTGATTGTACAATATTAAAAGGTCAACTTCTGCGATCTGCTACGGCGTTATTGAAGCGTACGCCTTCACATTTTAGACTATCACGATCTCCGCATGCGGCATACGCATAGGCCAATTTTAAAATTCAAAATTAATGTACGCATTATGACACTTTTCTAATTTAATACTTTGAATGTATCTCAACGCGTATTTCAATATTTTTTGTATATTTATTTCAACCATTTAGCAAAATCTGGCTGTATGACCATTCGAATTCTGTACTAAACAGTTCTTGTCTGTGGTATATGTTTCGAAAAAGTAACAATCAATCCAAACGCACTGACAGCAGAAGCAGAAGGGCACGACGCAGTAGCGTGACGTCATGTATTTTCTGCAATGTTTATTTTTTCCTCGCGTATGGATGAAAATCATTGCAGTAAAAGAATTACAAACCCGAGTCATAAAAGCCCTCCACCCTCGGAGTCAGGCTTGGAACAGACTATCGTTAGTAATATCCTTATATGGTCCCTAAATCACAATGCACTATTATGTCTATGAGCGCGACTCACCGATGACGGACTTAGCGAAGCTGCGGTTCTTGAGCGTGGCCAGGCCGAGGTCGCCGATCTTGACGCTGCCTGTCGTGCCAGTTATGAAGATATTATCGCATTTCAGATCTCTGCACAGAAACACTAGCGTCACACACGAGCGATGGCAACAAATAGCACCGGCATTCGCCTCGCAAGTCTATACACGCACTGCTAGGTCAAAACAGAGCGAACTCAAAATGTGGCACTACTCAAAAATAAGTCCTGGGGTTTATTAACCTATAGTTTATTTTTGAATTGAGACACATTTTGAGTTAGATCTGTTTTGATATAGCAGTGCGTACTCAAAATGTGTCTCAATTCGAAACTAAGCTCTAGGTTCATACGCCAAGTCTCATTTTTGAGTAGTGGCACATTTTGAGTTAGCTTGATTTTGATCTAGCAGTGCAATCTTGATGGTACACAAACACCATCGTCTGTAGACATCGCAATACCAAACGGATTATTGATGCGTTCCAACCCTGAAGCCTGAGTCGTAATGCCTCTTGGTGACAGTCATTAAATTATACCAGGTGGCTTACCCTACAGGCTGGGACACAACAGTGCAATAATAATAATCCAGCCTTAATACGTCCCACTGCATGGCACAGGCCTCCTCTCAGTATGAGAGGGCTTGGGCTATGGTTCCCACGCGGGCCCAACAACATTTGTTTTTAAATTCAATAAAGAGTTTAGTTTAATCCCTGAATGTGGCGTTGGGTTTAGAATAACATCTTTCCATTTCTGCCGTCGATGTCATAAGAGGATGTTATAGGTGACATGCCAACAACGTGTCACTATTATATATCACTATTATGTCTATGTCTAGTCTATTTGAGAATGCAGGCGCAATGTTGACGTCACACAAGTTTTTTAACTTCGTATTTTACGATCTCAGGCCGCATAGTGAGGTACCCATACCTGTGTATGATCGGCGGAGTCCTGGAGTGGAGAAAGTTGAGTCCCTTGAGTATCTGCCTGCACCATGACTTCAGCACCTTGGGGTTGATCGTCTTGAACCTCCGAAGGTAACTGGAACCAAAACCAACCATTTTCACCTATTAAGTGAGTGTTATAACTTTTTAAGCAACCTAAGTAGACAAAACTGTTTCATCGCAGTGTTTGACCAATAAGAATTTAAATAATGGCAAAAAAATTAAGTCTAATATACTCAACTCGCAACATGCAATTTACTCTTCATACAAACTTGGGGGTCGTTGAGTATCGGCTTTGAGTTAACGGAGGTAGTAGAAAGTATTTATGATTAAACCAGTTTGCAAGTGGAAAACATTTATTTAGTTAGGGAGTGCCCCGTCCAAATAAAAAAAATGAACCATCGTAACACTCACGCCTTCAGGGTCCCGGACAGCATGAGCTCGGTGATGAGCACGATATTCTTCTTCTTAGCGACGACGCCTTCCCAGTAGTTATAAAAGCGCACGATGTTCGGGTGCTGCAGCTTCTTGAGCATATCCGCCTCTTCGCGGAACCGGAGCCGCTCGGTCTTGTTCAGCTTTTTCTCCTGGAAATAGGTTATTTTGATGATGAGATACAGGATAAATAAGGGAATTCGCCCTGTCTAACTTGGACCTATGAGACGTTTAAAGTAATTCATCCCATTCCTAATTATCAAACTTTTTTTACTCATAGACCCCTCTAAAAGTTTTTTCGGGTTCCGTGGACCCCCTGCCGCTACATTTATTAACATTTTGCCGTAACAAATTCTTAGAGTCACCAATTTTTACCATCACCAACCCGGACCCCCGTCGAGTGTCCCATGGACCCCTGGGAGCCCACCTGGACCACTTTGGGAATCAACTAGAATCTATGTAATGTTTTAAACTTTCGCGATTCTCACTCATAATTATATGTACGCGGGACTTAATCGCGATTTTATTTATTTACCTTCTCGACGTTTCGGCCGCGTTACAGCGACCGTGGTCACGAGTTGACTGAAGCAGAGCGCGACGTTTGTTTCGCAGCCCGGGTTCTTCGAACTACCCGCACTTGATTTTCATCAGTAACGGCTTCTCGAACTACCCGCGTTTCATCAATATTGTCCACCATTCCACTATTACACCGACACACAACACTAACAATGTCAGACGCTCGCACCGAATGTTCGTCTCTAGGCTGACACTTATTAATAACCGGATTCCATGAAGACGAAAGCTTAAAACCATCCCCTCGGTTAAAATTTTTATACTTTTTAATTTCAACCGCTTCACGAACTATTCGCGAGTAATAATGTCGTTGTGTAGAGAGGATTCGGGGATTATGAAGCTCGATCCAATGGTTTGGTCCTGACTCCAACAAATGTTCAGCTATGGCAGATTTGTTAATTTGGCGATTTTTAACAGCAGTAATATGTTCCTTGACTCTTTCAGCTATAGTACGTTTCGTCTGTCCAATATAGGAACTACCACAACTGCAATCAACCTTATAAACACCCGGTGTTTGGTAGGGAACAACATCCTTCGCCGTACGCATATACCTCGCGACTTTAGACAGGGGCGTGTACACAACTTTAATGGAAAACTTCCGTAAAAGGTCCCCAATTTTGTCCGTCACTCCTTTCACATAAGGCATATACGCAGGCTGTCTAGCTACATCAGGACGCTTCCCCCCACTCTTTCTTCTAGGCTGCCATTTGTTCACCATATATCCGTTGCGTTTTAGAACCTCCTGAACATGCTTCAACTCATCTTCCAAAAATTCAGGGTCACAAAGATCATACGCTCTGTTCTGTAAAGATGCTACAACGGACTGTAGATGTCTGGGATGGTGATGAGCATACCCCGGCCGGCGAGAGCAAAAATGCGTTGACAGCTTAATAGTGCGAGGACACACACTTTGGTCAATGTCGATAAAAACAACACGATGTACTGGACCACCACTATGATATCCAGAAATTTTAATCATTGTTTCTTCTTGCGTGGCATGGCGGGTCGATAATATAAATGAATTACTTAAATTGTGACAAAATTAACTTGTATCAATGTAATTTTTACGATTGACACCGATTGATTTGAGTCAATGTCAAATAGCAGTTGTTTATAATCGCGAAATAGGTACACATATGATATGAAAGAGGTCTAGTTATGAGTATGTGAAAAATATCTATTTACAACTGTCACACACTCTTATCTATTACGAACATTCCCGTGAGTATGATCAATTGATTATAATTGTAATCAGTTGATTGAAATTGTATATAAACTTCAAAATAATAATTGTGCTTAATTAAATGTCGACTATTCTATTGACATCCATATGTCGATAAAATAGTCGATATTTAATTAAGCACTAGGAGCAGAAGCATTTTTGCTCCCGCCGGCCGGGGTATGGTGATGAGACATCGCATTCAGATATCTGTCTGTGTGTGTCGGCTTCCTATACACAGTGTGCGTCAAGGAACCATCCGCTCTCGCCATCACCTTGACATCAAGGAAAGCTAGTGTGTGATCAACCTCTACTTCACTTGTGAACTGAATCTTCTCATGGATGGAGTTTAGGTATGCCAGAAACTGCTCAACTTCAGGTTTCCCACCTTTCATAACGCAGAAGACGTCATCGACGTACCTTTTCCACAATTTAACATTCCAACATTGCAGATCTATAGACGCCTCAAAATGCTCCATCCATATATTGGCCAATACTGGTGCTACAGGACTTCCCATAGCCACGCCATCTATCTGGAGATAGTGCTGCTCTTGGTACAAAAAGTAACTCCCTTCCAAGCAGTTCCTAAGCAATACCATGTAAGATTCTGACATGTCATTGTCACTAAGCTTTCCCCGGATCACTTCACAGCATTCTTTAAGAGGAACATTGGTAAAAAGTGAAGTAACATCAAAACTCACCATTACGTCTCCTGGTTCCAACTTAAAGCCCTTGAGTATTTCCACAAAATGGCGAGAATCTTTGACGTATGAAGACGTTTTACCTACAAGCGGCTGCAGAACCGACGCCACGTGCTTCGCAAGGTCGTAAGTAGGCGAAGCAATTTGGCTAACAATTGGTCGCAGGGGCACACCAACCTTGTGCACCTTCGGCAACCATGCTTCATGGAATCCGGTTATTAATAAGTGTCAGCCTAGAGACGAACATTCGGTGCGAGCGTCTGACATTGTTGGTGTTGTGTGTCGGTGTAATAGTGGAATGGTGGACAATATTGATGAAACGCGGGTAGTTCGAGAAGCCGTTACTGATGAAAATCAAGTGCGGGTAGTTCGAAGAACCCGAGCTGCGAAACAAACGTCGCGCTCTGCTTCAGTCAACTCGTGACCACGGTCGCTGTAACGCGGCCGAAACGTCGAGAAGGTAAATAAATAAAATCGCGATTAAGTCCCGCGTACATATAATTATGAACTAGAATCTAGTGCATCAGACGTACCAGCAACTCGCACCAGGCCACAGCGACTCCGGTCTGCGTGTCGAGCCCGTGGTACACGGTCTTGAAGGACCCTCGCCCCACCTCCTTGTCGTACTTGAAAAACCTGGAACGTAAAGACAGCCGTCACAACAACAGATCAGTAACTAGCCGGAATTGGCCTAGGGTGTGGACGGAAGCACACGAACCAATTATTAATAAATATTGCCTTTACCGAGCAATTCAATGCCACCATGACATTACTGTAAATAAGTTCATAATCAGAAATTAATTGGTTGGATATTACTTTCAAAGATATTATTATTAAACACATCAAGGCAGAACTCTACTTCAAGTTAAAAAAAAATCGATAATCACCTGCCACAAGGCGACACGCCAATCGGCTCTTCCTCGTCCTCATCAGGCTTCTGCTTGTCCTTATCGATGTCCAACTTATCCAGCTCCAAATCGCCATAGACTAGACCTGAAAAGAATAAAAGACGCCATCTTACACGACCGCTAGTCTATCCTACTTTACAAGCATACGAACACCGCGCGACATTCTCCGCGCGGTAGTGAAAAACAACAGTAGACTTAGCACAGAACCAAGCGCGGGGCACTTAGATAGACTATCTGTCACTTTCTGACGACTCTAGTTAGACAGTGACAGGTATAGTCTCCCTCGAGTCCTGTCGAGCTAAGCCAGCTGAGCTCATTTTTGTCGGTTGTCGGTGGTCTCTTAACGAATATTTAATAACAAAATTAAAATAAATATAACATACCATTAGCAGGTTTGTCGGGCTCGGCACCTTCCTCCTCCGGATCTCCCTCGGTCCGCACGGTGGCTGTAGCTATCTCTATGTTCTCCTCCTGCAATCATATACACATTGTATTAGCTACATTGTAGTCCAAGAAATATTTTAACAAGACTTCTTTTGTTACAACATCAAATACAAGACGCTTGACTTTTGACCACGCCTCGAGGTCCGCTTGCATTGTTACCAGAGTGTATTGCCGCCTCCAATGAGTGGACCCACACAGCTACTGCTGATTAGAACTTTAGCTGGTGGTCGGAGGTGATGGTATAGGTACAGTTGCTTTACAGTATGATTTTACTTTAGTGACATCGGACGCGGGCCTTTCGGGGCGGCAAACGGCGCAAGGCAAAGTCTTGGCCAGAGGACATGCATGGGACTGGGATTCGGACGAGGCGTGAGAAGCCCCAGTGAAATACCCACCAACATCTGTCACCTATAAGGGGCCAGAGTTAAGGCAGCTATAGCCCCAATTACTGCTTCACTGTGTAGATATGGACATGTTGACTCACCAGCATCTACTACCGCTCTGTGGTACGCCAATTCGTCAAGTAGAGCAAAGAATGACTCACTGTATTGCCGCCTTACCAATGGTGGGTAGAACAATTAATTAAAACGATTACACTCAAGTAAGTTACTAATTGCGTCAAAGTCGCGCGGAAAGAGTAAGTCTAATCGCAGCCATTATGGCGCGTTGCTCCTGATAATAAGTCACAAATCTCCAAATATCAACGAGGGCGTATCCCCTTTTTTCACTACGACTGCTCACTCGAGTCTCCCGGTAGTTTCTTCTAGAATATCTGTCAGTAACTCACCAGATCCTGTTCGGAGATGAAGGCATCATCCTCGAGCCTGGCCACCAGCTTGTTCCCGGAGTCGTCCAGCTCGGGGTCGCAGAGCGCGCCCTGGCCCGAGCTCCGCCGGCGGTAGCCGCCCACGCTGACGCCCACCACCGGCTGGCTGGCCTGGAGAGAACGGGGTAAATCATTTACTGGTCAACTAAAGCAAACAGAATGAAAAAAAGCTAACATATGAAACTATGATCCAAGTCATATAGTGTAGGTACAGCAAGACGCAAATCGTTTCGCGCGGGACAGATTACCTGTCACTTTCTGATCAGAGATGGTTAGACCATCGTTTCTTAATCTAGGGTCGCGACCCAAATTTGGGAAAAACAAACCGCAACCACTGCATTTCATTTGTTTTTAGTGTTTGATTGGGTCGCGGGCTTCTAATATTTTCGAATTTTGGGTCGCCAGGCAAAAAGGTTAAGAACCGCTGGGTTAGACAGTGACAGGTAGTCTTTCTCGCACGCAACTCTATTCGCGTCCTGTCGTGTCGGCTGAGACCTATGCAACTTATTACCATGATGAGCCATTGCAATACGGCTGTGGTTTGGTGAAAGGAGTTTTAGCGAGTTTTTTAGTAATGTCACAGGAGTGTTTTAAAGCATAATAGGGTGGCGGCACCAGTTATGGACGGTTTAAGTTGACAAGCACCAGTGATGGACACTTCATTCATAATTCAAAGACCATAGAGTTGTGAATTGATTATTGTAAAACAAATGACTTTTCCTTAGTGGGTAGTAAATAAGAGTCATTGTCCATTACTGGTTCTATGTCCATTACTGGTGCGGTCACCCTATTATGTAAAGTTAACATAAGATAACGAAAGAATATAGTCCGAAACAAAGTCGTCAACTCTTCACAACAACTTATTACAGATTTTTTGGTTGGAGGTTCTCTTTATAGACATCTTTGTTCCCGCCGCAGAACGTTCGTTGTCACAATAAACGTAATAGACATTTCCTTTGCGATGTCACTAGACAATAACTCTAAATAGGTTCTATGGAAGATAGAAATCCGAACTCACTGATCACTGACACAAATATCACCTTTGGGGGTACCTCCGGGTTGATTTATACATAGCTACTTACCACGCTGGTGGTGAGCGAGTTGAGCATGTCGAAGGTGTTGGACTGCTGCGTGTGGATGATGGCCAGCGCGTTGTACGGCCGCGGGCCGAGCGCCGGCTTCAGGACTCCCACCTCGCCCGGGACTACCACCTGGGGGCAACCAATTGGTTAAACATAGCAGCATCCATAGCGGAACCCGTATCTTGTCGGGTTTAGAATAACACCTCACCATTTCTTCTGTATAATGTCGTAAGTGGCGACTAAAAGAACATTTTGGGGGATAGGCTAGCAACCTGACACTGTTATACCTACCAACTTAAAACCTTAAAAATATGCCAGAAGTGGCTATGGACACAGCGATACTCGCTGAAACGCCGTTGCGAAATTGGTTGTGGCTTTCGAGGTTGCCGTCATTTTAGATGTTCTTTGTACGGTCGACCAAGAAAGTGGTCTACCACTTTTGACAAAAGTTTCTGTGAGATCAAAATTATCACAAGGTTGACATTGTCACTGTCATAATATTATGGCGAGGGCAAATCGACCTTGTTGTTTAATGAGGTTCAAATGAATATCGATCTTGAGAGGGTAGACCAATTTCTTGGTCGACTGTACAAATGCAATCTTATTTTTCAAAATTATTACATGAACAAAATCTAGATTTAGATTTTAAGACTCCGCGACAGATATCCGTTTGGTTTCGAGTTTAAAATAATACCTCTCCATTTCTTCGAACGGTGTCGTAAGAGGCTACTAAAGTCCTGCCACTATTACACCACTTTTGAACCTAAAATGTACCAATGACTTCGACTATGTAACTTTTCGCGTACTACCCTACCCCATTTGGTAGTACAGGCATTGCCAGCATTTTAAGTAAGTAAAACGAACCAGTGGTGAATTGGAACTAAAATTTTGAAACGGACGATGTAACCATACCTTGAAGGTCTTTTCTTTGCCGTGCACGGTCTTCTCCTTCGCCGGCAGCACGGCGGACACGGCGGCGTCGAGATGGTGCGCCGGCGCCGCGATCCCGTGCCCGTGGAGGCCCGATGTCATCTGCAGACGATGTTACACTCACAAAACATTCCTTTTTTTTGGGCAATCGAGACCCAATGGTGGTTTAAAAAAAACAATCTTCGTTATACTCACTACAACTGTCATGACATGATAAACTACTAGTAGGCTTAGCACGACAACACGCCCGAATCGTCTCGCGCGCGAGATAGAGTACCTTTATTTTTCTGTAGTTTCGCGATATAGTGACAGGTATAGTCTACGTCAATGGCGAACCCGGTAGATCACACTATTCAGCATACAACTTGGCACGATTTTAGAGAGAGTAAATTCGCAAATCGCTTTTATCTGGAATTTACGATTTTCTATAGGAATTTGATAAAAAATGTTAGATTAGTAAATGGAGATCGATACTGACAAAACGTCGAACCTAAGAGTAAAGTCATGACAAACATATGACATATTGTGACGCATCATAATCTTCTTAGATATACATACTTGTATTCAAGTATCGAAAGAACACTGGAAAAGTCTAAGTGGCCACCTGACCAATCAGAGCGACGTATTTGTTTTATACGCAAACGCTCTTGATTCGCTGAAATTAATATCACAACTCGGCGCAACTAATTCAATATTGGCCTCTAAATGTGCTAATTGTATCGTAAAGTAAACAAACACGTTGTTTTTACGTATTTCCATAATAATTTCAGCGTAACAACGGATCGTACATGGTTTACCTATATCGGTAACTTAGCGCGCAGGTTCGATTCCCAGTTGACAGTTGATCGCATGCCTCTACGCAAATTGCGAGCACTGAGACCAGAAAGTCCAAGCCAAAATTGACGAGACAACCCAACAGTCCTTAATTCTCCCGCACAAACACTTCACACACATAGTCCCTTTTCATTAACACTTTCTAAAGACAAGACAAAACACTGTCACATTTATATAAGAACAGCACAACCACCGGCCGCATTCGAAAATAAACACCAAATGATAAGGATCCATTCACAATAAAAACGGTCATGATTTTGTTCGACAGCCGATAACAAAGTCGTGCGGCCACGAAAACAAATCCACGTCTTAAATGGATGCAGTTAGGTGGAAATTAGATCGCTTCTCACTGGTGGGTGAATGAACAAGTTTGTTGGAACATGTGATGACAGTGTAATTGGTACTAGGAAGCGCGATTAAACGTCACTGTTATCGGGACCCTATCGCCGGTGTGATGTAACACATTCTTACCCGCAGACGGCAGTTAAAAGTGTTTATGTTTGTGTAATGCCGTGATAATGATAGATTAAGGTGCATGGGTAAACTTAGAAGAGGCGCCAGGGTGCTTCGACGAGATTCCACAAAACGCTGCGCGGTTGGTAATTTGGTAATTAGATCTGATGTTCATAATCCGTAGCTATACATTCTGACTGACAACTAACTTCGTGTATTGGTCCTCATCTTTGAGTTCTATTAACACGGCGGGAGGCGCGCCCCATAATGCAACACGGATGGTCGCTACTGGGTAAAAAATACCACAATGTGTTTATTGTAAAAGTGGTGGTTTGTTATAGGTATTTCAATAAAACATTATTTTATATTATATTTTGTTATATTTTCAACGAAATAATCTGAGAAAAAAGTAGTTACCTCTTAAAACAAAATTATTATCTTTTTTTAAAGACACAGCATATAAATCAGCATTATTTTGCACATAGCTTATAAAAAACCAAAAATTTGACCCTAAACAAATAAAAAAAATGTAAAAACGAGATCAATACAGAATTAGTATCTTGTGTTCTTACTTATAATGATAAATATGACATGCATTAATTTGGCATTTTTTTGAAAAAAAAAAATGTTCAAAGTATGATCACTTTCCTTACAATGTGGCACATTGAATGTTAATCTGACTGTACTTTTTGGGCTCATTCTTCACAAACACACTATAGTTATGCTCTTTACATATTTTTATGACATAAATATCATAAATTTCAATCAGTGTCTTTACTGTCTGTTTGTCTTCTCCTTCATGCTCTGAATTACTTTCATGTTTACTATATTTTTCATTGTCTTCAATTTTAGAATTATCTTCTTCTTGACTATTTTCTAAATGCAGTAAAAGTTCTATTTGTTCTTCAATGAGTGGAAATAAGGCATATTTATAATCTAAATCAACAAAAATGTAAAATGTAGACTGTTAAAAATAATGACACAAATAGTCGCTACTGGGTTAAAAATACCCATTCGCACTTTAGATGTGTGTTTTAGCCGAAAGCCGCATGCACATTGCCTACATATTCCAAAAAGCAGTCTAACGTACGTTTCTCGGAAGGTACCTAAAGTGACTCGGCTCAAAATTAAGTAATAAAATAAATATTTGCGAATTTATGCACCGTGTGGTAAATTTTACCCGGTAGCGCCTCCCGCCGTGTTAAAGATTGCGATGCTAACATTGTTTACATATTAAAAAGAATATAAGAATACACGGCGTCTCACAGAAAGCCAAATTTTTTTTTTATTTTTTTTTATAAGGCACTTTTACCATTATAATAATAGGTAATAGTGACTGACGACACAACGGTAGAAATGGAGATGCAGAGCCTGGAGATATTTGATACGCATAAGTAAATAAAAGTTATCCTTTTCAGAATATTTTCAAAAATAACTTTATTGTTATCCATCCTTCATACGTATACTATATTTTTCAAGTCAATCGGAGAAACCTTTGAAGAATGCTATCTCGCTAAAACGATCCTGTATGGATCACCAGGACTCAACTACGAGTATTACTGTTTTGTCATTCGACTTACACAAGTATACAAAATTATGGTAACAAACAAACATCGGGACAGGTGAAACTGAACAAAATCTTGTAAAAGAACGACCGATTAAGCTACTCGCTTGAAGCTAGCGAATAAACTATTCAGACACTTGAAGCATTCTATATACTCCTGAAAGACTTGAAACTGACTTTCCCTCCGGTAAACATTTCACCTTACAAAAGAACTTAAAGGTTTGTTTTCTGGAGCATTGTTTCCAAAAACCTACGCCCCCAAAAGAATTAGCTGTTTCTAGAAACACGGCTCACCCATTCCCGAGTACTTCCGCATCCGAATCATTCGTTATTAGAAGCTAATAATAAAAACAATGCAACTTTACTGCTTTACAATTTAACTCACAAAGGTAATACTGCTAAATTCATTCACCTACCTATTTTGGTTGCGTTAAAGAAATCTCAGCTGCATTTAACTTGACCGCATTACACCTAATTAATAATTATAAAATTGCTCAAAAACTAATAAAATTCACTGTAAAACCGTGCGTCTGGTAGGAAATGGAACAACGTCACAGCCAAAGAGGTCGTGCAGTACTGTATAATATTTTTTCCGCCTCGAAATATATAATAAAATATAGACAATAGTTCCGAGAACGCAAGGATATCGGAACTACGATTCTTCCAACGTATTGGTTTGTTTAAAGCGGGTACGAGTGCATTTTACGTCATCAACGGCTGGCTGGTGACATAACATGGTCTCATACCTAGTCCTATTTTTTTTAATTATTAGTAACTGATACACTGCTATGCCCTCATACCATCACGCCACTGGGTCGCTACGCTTCTGCTATCAGTGCATTTGGTGCTTTCTGCGTAAATTTAGCAATCACTGTAGAGTTCAGTTGATAGAACTGGACAACAGTAATCCTATTGTTGTCCAGTTCTATCAACTGAACTCCTATCCAGGAATAGCACAGGAACACCCACGAGACTATCCGTCACTTTCTAACAATTCTATTTAGACAGTGACAGATATAGTCTATCTCGCAGGCATCTCTACTCGCACCCTGTCGTGCTTAGCCGGCTGATCTAATGAAAATAGGGACAAAATCATTGGAAAATCTTACACATGAATTGGAATCCGCCTCATGTCATTAGCATTCTCCGTAATTACCGACTGACGTCATTGCGGCAGGTACGTGGGCTGTTCTAGGCCGCGCTAGAGCTCGCATTAAACCTAGGTCTTTGAACCGCCGACCAAAACCCCGGCCTTCGGGGTTGCTGGCCTTATTTAAATTATACGGCTGTACGGACTAGAGATCGCGCACCTGGTTTACCGCAACCAATAGGTACGTTACATACATACATACAATCACGGCTGTAATCCCAAATGGGGCAGTTACATAGACAAAATCATGACAATTTCTTTACATGATTTTACAGTTTCTTGACTGAAGGTGCAATGGTGACAAATTGCTAGCCTTAACCTACTTCCTAGTTCGCCGCTTACAATATCCATGACAGAAATCTAAAGATTTTGTTCTAAACCCGACTCAGGAATTCCTAATGCAAGATCGGGTTCAGAATAATAACAGCCTTCCTAAGGATGTCGTCAGAGGCGACAATTCAAATACGTTGGTATCCTTTAGGCGACAGTCTAGCAGCCTGCCACTATTACACCTCTTGCATCTATGTTTAACTGTGCTGAAATTGGCTATACCTAAACCATCTATGTTTCGTGCTGCATGTAGGTAATGATTATGTGTAGAACCAAGGATTTTTTCGATAGTGTTCAATACAAACAAACACATCGCTAAAACACCTAGAGATCTAATTAGGGAGCCAATTGAAAGTCGTCATGTCACGTGAAATCTATAACATTATTTTATACCACCTCAAGTAAGCTTGACGTAAACTATGCACATAAAATAAACTGTCTTCACTAAACATTGTTAGTACCGAGTAAAAGTCTTTTATCCAATAGAACGCCGTTAATGTTTTTTTATGACAACGCCGTTAAACAAAAGCGTTGGCATTTAAAAGAACCCGGTGTTTGTATAGGCTAAAATAAATTTGTTATCGATTGGACAGACGGTAGACAAACTAAGCTGTTTGGTCAAGGAATTCACGGTACTGGAGACCGACGTGTGAAAATAGCTTAAGGGCCAACAGACATAAATCCTGGAGTGGTTCGATCTATACTGACGAAGTAACGTAGCCATGTGCACAAACTAATGGATCCACAAATAGAGACAGTCCCCGGAATCTAACTTGGCAAGGCTTGAAGTAATGGGGTAAGTTCATACATCGCTCTACCATGGATAAAACGGCACGCAAACAAAAAGGAGTAATGCCTCATAATATGACAGTATTATGGCTGCCTTCAGCTCCAAACCCACTGACAGCCGAAGCATGATGGTATGAACACCACGCTTTTTAACTGGCTGGTGCTTTATGCGCCCCATTTCGTATAATTTCGAATATTACAACAGATACCGTGACGCTACCGGCCGGCGAGTCCCCCCGCTTCTGCTGTCAGCTCGTCTGGAACTTTACTCTCCGCGCCGGAACTCAATAGTGCTTGCACTGCTGTTTTGCTACAAGATTAGCAGGTCAAATGGTCGTACTGATCTGAAAGGACCTACCGCCCGCATAACATGTGTCATGTTTCTGATTAGATATTTAGGATCTACATACATACATACATAACCGTCACGCCTTATTCCCTGCGGGGTAGGCAGAGACAACAGAGCGCCATTCGCTTCTATTTTGACATACTTCTTTCGCTTCACTAACATTCATCACTCTCGTCATACACGCTCGACGGTTTCGGGTACTCTTAATTTGGCCTCCCTTTAGCACATCGCCGATCTGGTCGATATACGTTCTTCGAGGGCGCCCTCGACCGACTTGCCCCAACACACTTCCCTTGTAAATTTGCTTACATACCCTTGCTTCATCCATTCTCTCCACATGCCCACATCCATATTTAGGATCTAGACATTCTATTTTAGAACATAGGTATGACAACCAATTGTTTTTCCTGTACATGACAATGTAGCTAAGCAAACCCGCAAACCTTTCCTGTTTATCAGGAAAAATAAGACAATGACATGTAACTACCATCAGCCGACACAAACACAACCATTATTTAATCTAAACGGGATACGAAACATATCGTAAAGTTTGCAGCCGCTAAAACATGTCTCCTCGCGATTTCGATGCTACAAAACACACAGTTTATCTAATTGAAAGACCATGAAGGTAACAAGGAACTGGGAGGCTAAAATCAAGCGTTTCCGGTGATCGCCATAACCGCAGATAAGCATATCGAGAGTTTGGTTAACTCATCAAACTGGACAAGGACGGCACATTACCATGAGTTTACAGTGACCGTACTCACTAGCGAAGTCGTAGACAATTTGTATGGTCAATTTTACTCCCATATGTGACCGCAAGCGACGCTGTAAAAATTTTCATACCAATCGTTCACGCCCTCGCAAGAGACTACGGTCACTGTGAACTCGTAGTAGTGGTACGGAGCGCATCATCCGTACCAATATATAAATGTGAAAGTGTGTTTGTTTGTTTGTTTGTTTGTTTGTTTGTTTGTTTGTCCGTCTTTCACGGCTAAACGGAGCGATGGATTGACGTGATTTTTTAGGTAGAGATAGTTTAGGGCACGGAAAGTGACATAGGCTACTTTTTATCCCGAAAAAAATTAATGTTCCCGAGGGAAAACAAAAATATAGTTTGCTTGATAGATCGATATCGATCGACGATAGATCGATATCAATCGATAACCGATCGATAGATGATAGATCGATGGCGCCGTGTGTCGTTTGAAACGAGAAGTTTTCTTATAGTTGTGCTTTATACCGCAATATAACCGAGTTCCACGCGGGCGGAGCCGCGGGCGGAAAGCTAGTATTTTTAAAATCGTGAAAGTACGTAACTCCATGAAAACCGCGAAAGCATCAAAATTAAACCCGATTGAGTTTGCTACTGTGTAAAAGAAGGAGTTTTCGGGCAAACCCCTTTGGATGATGGATTGTATCTTTGAAATCATGTTATTGGCGATGGTTCTTGGGTAGATTTGAAGGAAAATATAATCAAGTGTTTTTAAGACATTAAAGTTAGAAACAAATATATCGGGGGTTATGTTATGAGATTTCAGTCTAGATTTAGTTGCAAGCGAGGTTTAGACTCAACGCGTCACATCAAGGAGCAGTCATTTCGCTATATCAAGAAACGCAATAAACTATTGACACAGCATCTAGATTACACCAGCACGTGCTGCCGCAACCTCCGACAGGCAAGCGGCCTTACCATCCTCCACGATTCCACGACGTCATTATTTTATTAGCGAAGAAACAATACGAGTGCGCGTACTTTGCACATCACGTCTAGGCAAATTTGTTTTGAAAATGTGGACACAGCACTTTATTTACGATCGAGTCGTGAAATCACGTTCTGTTATTTGCCGTGCATACAATGTCAATACTCTTGTAGTGCCCCTTGACATACTGTTATTGTCGGCGATCGTAAACGGACACAAAGGGCTAAGAGTTTTTTTGTAGAAAGGGCTGGCTTTGGCGTAACAAAATGGAATAAGGGCGTGGGAAACAGATAAAGGAAGGATTCAAAAGTTGAGATTGGGAACCTCAAATACTTTCACATGAGTTTAGCGTTTGAAAGGGAGTTTCTTTATGCCTTTACTTTGCAGGAACAAACCAGATTTAATGCGACATCGGCGATAAAAAAACAGAATTATTGACTATCGAATGTGGTCGTTCTTCATGAATAGAAATGTTTTAACGAGGATTAAGTCATTGCGGGAACGCAATAAAATACAAAGTAGATATCCACACAATGGGCTAATGTCGTATTTATTATAGCTTTAGCGTTCAATGTTATTGGGTATCTACAATGTGTTACAGGACATTAAATCGCGTCGAGATAACATAAACACGTGTTGAGTCGTCATCTTAACTTCAAAACAAGTCATAACTTCAACACTGTCGAAAGTTTGCCATATACAAAACAGGGCGAGAGTTGAAGATTTTTAATCAAAACCTTCTCACCTGCCAAAGAAAATCCTCGAAACCAGATCCGACATTGCGAATGAAACCAACATCGACCGAGTTGCCAAAAATCACAAATCACAAGACCGCCTCGTCAAAGGTGTTCCGATTGAGTGTTCGCGGGGCGTCGCGAGCTCAATTGACCTGGGACCACCCACGGGCGTCCTGACCTGCATGATTTGGTGACTCAGGCTCGATCTGATCTGTTGCGAAATCTGACATGTTTGAGGTAGAGGAGTAACCATTAGGTTGTTTGTGTACCGTCCGCTCTCAATATTCGATTCATCTTAACCACAAATCAAATATTCTCTTGCAATTTGTATGCTCAACAGCAGCCACAGTCTTTCAAAACCTTCAAGAGGTGGCCGTCTGACCGTATGACACAAAAAGACTTCGAAAGTTTAGTCATCTAACAAATCTAGTCATGTAAAAGAGTTACAATAGTACAGGTCGCTAGCCAGCCAGTCGCCTAAATCATACCTTAACACGTTCGGCGGCGGTACAGTCGACCAAGAAATTGGTCTACCCCCTCAAGATCGATATTCATGTGAACCCCATGAAACAACAAGGTCGATTGCCCCTCGCCATAATATTATGTCAGTGACAATGTCAACCTTGTGATTGTGACAATTTTGATCTCACAGAAACTTTTGTCAAAAGTGGTAGACCACTTTCTTGGCCCACCGTACCCAAATTATGGGATATACTAGAATGACAGTATTTTTTTTTATACTAATCGAAACTACGGCTTAAATACTGCGTTAGCCGTAATGTCATATATCGTGCTACACGTTTTACGGGCATAGCCGGTACCGCCGCCGAACGTGTTAACCAATTGTCCTTAGTCTATGTCGGGATTGCGTCCTATGTCCTCATACGACATCTACGGACGAAATGAAGAGGTGTTTTTCTAAATCCAACACCGGGGAAAGTTAGACAGCGCAACATAAGATTGACTTAAGCTCCAAACGCACTGACAGCGGAAGCGGACAGGCACGGCGAATTGGCGTCAATTTTGTAATATTCGAATTTAAACGAGAGCATGCACACCTCACACCTGCCGGTAAAGAAGCGTTTCTTTCATCACCCCGCTTCCGCTTTTCCCGTTTGGAGCTTAAATAAGACAAAGATAGAAGGTGGGGGAACTGTTAAGGCTCAGTAAATAAAGCACAGACAGATAACTCGTAAAACAGTAGGTATCCAGGCATCCAGTTTGCGCCGAGGTCTGAGCTAATGGTAACGGCGATCACTTAGGGTTGGACCGCTACTGGCACGCTGCCAGAACTCCTGCGAGCTCGATATACGTTATGCGGAAAGCACGGAAACTCAGGTATACCTACAGAGAATTCATACTTCACGCCTGTATTCTCAAATGGGGTGTGCAGACAACACAAAACGTTACATAGGCACAGTGGCGTAACTATACCATCTGGGGCCCGTGGCAAATTCATTGGGCGGGGCCCTATCAGTAGAAGAGTAATAAGTAATTGTCACTTAGTTATACGATTTTAATAAGCCACTCATGTAAGTTACCCGACTATGTAATTAAATTTTACTTTTAAGAATATTTGGTGTATTTATATATTTATTTACAATGACATACTCAGACATAACAATATAATTCTAATAAAATGTCAAAATAATAATAAAAAACTAATATTAATTAAACAATCATTAAAAAAAATCTAAACAAACAAAAATGTAAGTGCACCATTTATTTTGGTGTGTACAATGTACAATATTGCATCTTCACATTTAATTATCTTATTGGAATTTGAGGTTTTGTAAGTTTTGGTTCCTGTTTGTTTTTACTAATTAGTATCCAATAAGAAAATCAAATGTGAAGATGCAATATTGTACATTGTACACACCAAAATATGATGCACTTACATTTTTGTTTGTTTAGATTTTTTTTATTTTAACCTGGTCAAGTTAGACATAAAAACAGTGACAATCTAGTAATTCTGGTAAACTTTTAGTAAAGTCCAATTCTTCACTTTTGGAGCACTTTTCACTGGCGTTTTCATACATTAAGTCATCGTTCTTAAAGTACTGACTAATCTTTGGTAACTTTTTTTTCATCAGTCTCTCTCTTTCGGTTTCGTTTTTCACTCCCACTAAGATATTTTCTAGAACTACACATGTTAATTTGTAACTTTCACAATTACTTTACTTTGCTTCCAATACAAAACAATCAAATAAATAATGCGTAGTGTAGCAATCCGGAAATATTGGTAGGTGGAAAGGTGGATGAGTTTCCACTTCCGCGCCTCAGGGATAACTAACTATCTAGTGCTCTCTCCAAAATCGGTAAATCGAAAGTTCTTTGTTTCCATGTTCTAGCATCTGGCGAAGACCCCTATTGTTTCTCCTACAGCCGGGGCCTCATAAAAAACGTAACGCAGGCTAATAATTCTGAGAACTGCAATGCACGTGGTCATCGAAACAATGACAGTACCAATAAAGGGTCCCATAAATATAAAATTAGTTAGCCAGCTCTGTTGTTTGAAATAAATAAAATAATCACATTGCTCAAACTCGGCAAAATAAAGCTATTCATAGAGAAAGTTTAAAAAAAGCTTAGCTGTCTAAATGAATAAAAAAAAACAAGTAGCAAAAGGTACAAAGTTCAAAAAAAATCTAGTGTCGAGGGCCCCCTTGGATCGGGGGCCCGTGGCATTTTGCCAGCCCTGCCACCCTATAGTTTCGCCACTGCATAGGCAAAACCATGACTGTTCCACGTTTTGTAACCACTTTCAGCATAATAATAGGTTTGAATGATTTACAATAGTGTCAGATTGCTAGCTTGTCGCCTAAAACATACCTAAATCTATTTCTTTAATCGCTTGTTACGACATTCACGGAAAAATTAGGCAATAGGGTAACAAAATGAAGTTCAAATCGTGTGAAGCATACAATGTCGTGTATTTTTGAGATCGCGTGGTACAAGTTGTCATTGTATTTTCAATTTTAAAACTTAAGTGTTAGAGTTAATTTGATAGATTAGAACAGATTTTAATACATAGATTTCACAGGTTTTCTCTAGTTTGGAGTGTTTTAAAAGTTCTTTCCATATTTTTATTATAAAAGCGAATGTAACTCTTTTTCTGTAATCTGTATAGTGATGAAATTGTCATTAAATCACTACTTTTAATCTGAAAAATGACAGTTCTTACAAGTTTAGCAACTATGGTAATTTGCCAATCTCGCGCGCAACACGACTGGCGTTTTGCCGTGCTAACCCGGTTAGTGTCAAATCTTAAAGCCTCGTTTAAGGAGACGCGACGCGGCGCGCGAGGCTTGCGGCGTGGCGTCTGGCGGTGCGTAACCTTAATGCATGATTTCCACCAAACGGCCGGAATCGGAGAGAATGTTATGGTCTTTAAACGATACTGAACCTTACGGTCACTGTGTTTAAGTCTACATTACCTTATAGTGAAAATTAACGGATTACTCACGTTGTATATACCGAGATTAGCTCGACATGTTTCGGATCAATCCGTGATCCATCATCTGGAGCTACGCGCCACGGCAGCGGACAGACGCGCGTCTGTCCGCTGCCGTGGCGCGTAGCTCCAGATGATGGATCACGGATTGATCCGAAACGTGTCGAGCTAATCTCGGTATATACAACGTGAGTAATCCGTTAATTTTCACTATGAGTGAGTCTCACGGTAGTTTTATGTGTAAAATCTACATTACCTTATTTCTGTATTCCGTGATCGCGGGCGATTTACGTCACCTAGCTTTTGTACGCTGCTTGGTAATGTAGACTTAAACACAGTGACCGTAAGGTTCAGTATCGTTTAAAGACCATAAAATTCTTTCAGATTCCGGCCGTTTGGTGGAAATCATGCATTACGCTTCTCCATAAAAGCTCTCATATAACGCCATAAGTCTGAATCTAATGCGGGTCGCGCCTCCGCATGCGACGCTCGGAGCCACGCGTCTCCTTAAAAGAAGCCTAACAAATGAGAAATCAGTTGGAAAACTCACCTGACCATACCGCGAGGATGCTAAATGCACATTCCGGTTTTTGAGTGCAAAATCTGGTCGTTTCCCGAGCCCGTAGCCACTCTTGTTTTGCGAGATGAACTTCTTGGGACGTTCTAGCCTCTCCGAGCCTTCCACATCCTCCTCCCTCTTAGAGGAAGATGGGACGGCCCGGTACGCCCCCCGAGTCCCTCGGATAGTCTTCTCCGGGCTTTTGTCCTGCTTGCGGGTAATCAGGTTGTCTTTTCTCTGCTTCCGCAGAGACACGTTCGAAGCCATATTGTCCATATTGGTCCATTAAATGATTATTCCTTTCCACTTTGTCTATAAGCTTCTCAGATTATTTTCATGAGAGTTCATTTCGTTAATATCGTAAGAAACTAAAATAAATAGAGTGACTGAAATCTTGATGTTAAATGTTTCATTTCTTGATATGACAATGAGTAAATTTGATTTAATATGGAGCTAAGAACACTAGAAGCAATAACTAGAAGGAATATTATCTAACAATAATTATTACTAATAAAAAAAATAACTAATTCCGTCTTTTGATTCTCTCTCTGTGTTGGCATTCTCAACTCTGCACCTCTCAATCCTTCTCTAGGGGACACTAAATGTTAGAAACAGTCTTAAGGAAGATTTTGGAAAGTAGTATTGCTTAATGGGTTGTTAAAGTTGCAATCTGAAACAATATAAACAAACTTAAATCAATGTGGGCAATTCCACAAGCATCAAACATGATAGACGTGATTACTTGATTAGGCGTGATTTATATTTCAAAGGAAATAGCAAATGACAGGTGACACCTTGACCTAGAATATCAGTTTTACTAGTTTCATCCAGATATGAACTAGAAGTTGGTTTATACTTAACTATTAATTAACTTGATAAGACATTCTCATGTTTCATGACTATCACACATTGAAATAAAAGTAACTCAAGCAAAGTTCAATATTTTCATGATCAGGAAACATCACTCACCTAAATTAAATTTTCCCTTAAGTTAATAACTTGGTATAAATTGCTTTCAAATCATAAAAGATGTCATTGATAGTTTATTTAACAAGAAAAAAAGTTTAGCTAAGAAATTTAATAAACCGATGATAAATTTCTAGTGTACACTCTGTACTCCAAAAATGTATAAGTGAAAATGTCAGTAATTAAGATGAAATCACCAGAGTTATGACACAAGTTGCTCACATCACTTATCAGCACCATCTCAGTGACATGCCTGACTAATCGGTTTCTATTTAAAGCCAACATCACAACATTCTCAATGCTAATTAGAAATTTCCTTGCAAACCCAACAAGTTCAAGTTCATGTTTGACTTATGATCGTTTTGTACAGCCATCAGATTGCAATCATCACAGATCTGCAATGCTCTGGACTGTTTGGAATAAACAAGATTGTGCCAATGCCAGTTATCAGGCACACAAAGATGTTATAAACAAATGCGAACCCGAGCAGGCACGTCGCATTGTTTATCGCCGCGCGTTGATTACATGATTGAAAATTTAATTCGATAACTCACGACCGTCGTCACAGACTGCGCTACGTAAACAAAAACCAACTCCTCAGCATTCTGCGACACCAACGTACATCCAACACCCACTCAATTCGAATCGGCACCCCGAAACACCCTCAAAAACTACCAGACTAGCCGGCACTGATGAAAAATGTGACGAGAAAAAAACACGAAAGCGGGTGTCACCAACCGAGAAACTAAGATCGTATATCGCGAACCACCGAGCACCTTGCACTCCCGCCGCGGTCCCCTTAGCTTTATTTAAAGACGTGCTAAAGTCTGCAGACATCGGACGTTCTATTTAATGCAATAAGAATGGCGTACAGCGAAATTAAATTGAGTAAAATTGAAAATGACAGTACGTCAAGATCACAAAGCAAAATTGCTATGCAAAGTATTTGTATTTTACCTCTTGTTCGGCATCACCGGAATCATTATACAGTTTTATTGCCACACGACGGTTACTTTAGCTAAATTGATATTTGATTCTATAAATACTTACAAATAAAAATCTGGAATCACCATTGTAAAGATGCGCGATGTGAATACCTACTATCTATACTAAATGAAACCTGGCTATTCGATTCTATTTAAAAAATGTCATGATAATCGTTTTCGTTTCTAATCGATTTGTTCGATTGTGACGTTGAAATTTCATAGGAAATGAAAACTCTTTAGTGATGTACCTTAAAACGATTTAAATGTAATGATCGCGAAAGTTGTTTAAACCATGTCTATTTCCCGTTTCCGCCTTTTGCCACAATTATCACAATTTTATACCGAAGGTTTTAAACCAACCAAATAGAAAACCAAAATGTTTTACTTTAAAATGCCAAACTAATTATAGCTCTTAATTTGTTTTCTTCGAACGTTTTACCATTTGATTACCCTGAAATTGATAAACGTGGCACTGGATTTTTGAATTCATGTGCTCTACCTACCCCCTTGGGAATGAAATACGGTCGTGAGGATAAAATATTATTATTCATGCATTCATAAATAACATCTGTATTTTACATCCTCAAAGAGGATAGGCAGTACAGATGAAATGATAGTCAAAATCTAGACTATTTCACGTTTCAAACAACTTTTAGGCGGCCTTTACACCTGAAAGTTTTTATGAAAGTTTTTTATGAAAGTCACTCACGAAAGCAACTTTCGATAAACTTTCAAGTGTAAATACTTGTTGTGAGTAACTTACCGTTAGTTCTCACAACTTTCATAAGTTGGAAAATTACAAGTGTAAACGTGATCGAGTTTGCTTACGAAAGCGACTTTCAAGTTATCGAAATAAATTGATAAGTTGAGAACTTGCAAGAAAACAATGTCCTTTGTCCAAGAAACTTTATGTAATTGCTGCTTATGAGGCACGCCCCATACTATGGGACTACAAATAATATAAAGAATATAAGAACCGCGTAAAACCAAAAATCCAGCCAAGTGCGAGTCGGACTCGCGCACTAAGGATTCCGTACCAAAAACTGCAAAAAATCAGGTTTTTTTGTATGGGAGCCCCCCTAAAATACAAATTTTATTTTAACTTAATTATTTCCTTTTGAAGTAGATATTTAATTAAATATTCTGTGAGCATTTCAAGTATTTAGCTGTTACAGTTATTTAAATAGACACAAAATAGCAAAAAAAACACGTTTTTTTGTATGGGAGCCCCCCTTAATTATTATTATTTTAATTTTAGTATTTGTTGTTATAGCGACAACAGAAAATTAAAATTTCAACTCTCTAGCTCTTACGGTTCGTGAGATACAGCCTGGTGACAGACGGACAGACAGACAGCGAAGTCTCAGTAATAGGGTCCCGTTTTTACCCTTTGGGTACGTGGCGACTTTGAGAAGGCATTTCTCTTACAGATCTAGTAAGCAATGTAAATGGGCTTGAAATAATTTACGAAAGTTTACTTTCAAAAAACTTTCGTAAGCATTATTTACTGAAAGTTTTTATCATGTGTAAATGCAACCTGCAATAAATTACGTAAGACTTGCGTAAGAAACTTTCAGATGTAAAGGCCGCCTTACCCAAGTTTAAAAATATTACAATCGTTATAATCGATTTCGATTAAAATCGGATTGTCACACGGCACTGCAATAAGTCCAACCCTTTTACGGTGCTTCTGTAGTAAAAAACAGAAACGTCAATTCTTATTGAAATCAATACCGATTTATCCAAGAAATTTATATTGCAATTTTTCTTGAACCAGATCAATTCAATATACCATTGTAATGTAAAAGATTTTGACTTAGTATGGATTTTTTACAAGGATTATGACATAAAAACTTTGTAATCATCGATTTTATGGTGGCACGATAGGGCAATACCGAATATGACAGTTTGACATGTAAAATTCAATTTACTCAACTCAGGCATTGTATAACATTGTATTATACATCAAGTGGTCGTCAAATGAATTTTCGATTGAATTCTTTCTAATTTTGTTCAAAAAGTAGCTTTTTTTTATTTTAGTTTTTATTTCTACATGATTATATCACAGCTAAGAAAACTACGCAAATCAGAAAATATATATTTAAACTTTACTTATTTTTTGTGTAAAGGAACGCTGCAGTTCTACGTTCGAAAACCCATTACCGTAAATAGAGTGATGTTTTTGAAAAATATAGTTTTTATTTTCAAATCAGTAAAAAGCTTTTTTTTCATTAATGTGGTTCATCAAATTTGTTGTAACTGTTCGTGATGATATTTATTTTTTTGGACTCAATAGCCCAATAGTATTTTACCATATGAAAATCAAGCGCTGTCGATAAATTTTAGGTATTTGAACATGAAATTATGATGTGATGTCGATTGTGTACATGGCATATTTTCAATTTCTGTGATTTTTAATTAAAACATGAACTGAATAATTAAATTATAATATACCACTTTAAGAATGGCATTTGTGAGTGCAGTCACCGGTGATGACTCCACTAAAAAGTTTATGGAAGTCCTGCAAAGTGACTTCAAAACACTGAGTTTCGAAACGAAGAAAAAATATCCTCAGATAAGAGAGGTAATAAATCAATTTGCTATGTAATTACTACGATTTTTATAGTTATATCTCATATTTAGTTTTAGCTCATTGTATCTTAGGTCAGGAAACCTTTAACGACATCTCATAATAGTCTAATGTGATGAAAAACCACCCTTTGATTTACATCAGTAATTAGCTCATATTACCAGTTCTGCTGTGTAAATAAGGCGAACTGCGTGCCTGAATAAATATAGGAACAAGTAATAACCAATAGCTATTAACATTATGTAACACAGTAAAAAATCCAATAAGTTTTTACTCTTAGGTTTCTCAAAGATACTACTATAGCACTGATCTAGTTATTTCAAGGGCTTCTTGAGTGGCCACACCTGATAAATTAATCGGCTTTGACGACTTTCTCAATGAATACAACAGTATAAGTTTCCTTATGCCTCATAGCTCTTCTTATTATGAATGTCATGTTTTCAATAATGCCGATCAAGATTGAGGATTCAGGAAATGTGAATTTGAATTTTAAATTCTTCAAAAATAAAATCTAGATGTGACCTATGGATGATGTATTTTTTTTATTCATTAATTACATGTTTCTTATTTTGTGAAAGTTAGTGAATGAGAGAAGAAATTAATTTGTAGTATTGAAATTATGCTGCAATAAGATGCAATCCTTTCAACTCTTTATTGATATATCAACTAATAATTAGTATTTGAAGAAAGCAAATTTTTTAGTATTTGATGTTTTGTGGTAAGTTGTACGGTTCATAATTAAACTAATGCCACAATAGTTAAATCTATTTTCGATTATAGGACATTCAGATTAACTTTGACATGTTCTAAATTTAGGTCTTACTAGGTGAAGACTCCCCCAAACAACAGACTCGATTGCCCACCAGTTCAAGCTCTATATTTCTCAAAAAGTAGAGACAAGAGAGAAAGCACCAGACTGACCTATTAGACAACTAAAAGTACAGTTCTGTTCTTGGAGACAAGCTAGAGAAACTACTACCCATTATTATTGATTTTTACCCAGTGTTGCCTGAATTGTTCAATTAGATCTTATTTTATTATATCAGTCTTGGCCTGTAATATACAAGCTAGCGAGTCCAGTCTGGCCATCTTGTATAATTTTTATTTATGTTTTTTATTTATTAACCAACTTCAAAAAAAGGAGGAGGTTCTCAATTCATTGGGATCTTTTTTTTTTGTGTGTTCGGTTCGCTGATTACTCAAAGACGCCTGGACCGATTTGGAAAATTCTTTCTTGTTTGAAAGGGTATAGTTTCCAGGTGTTCCCATTGTCGGCATATCTTGACCTGATGATGGAATATGAGGGAAATCGAGGGCAACCCTCAAATTTTATAGGCACAGGTAATGTTTTTAGTACATTTTTCAAAGCTACACCAGTATTTCCGTCTGTCAGTAAAAAAAATATGACTGAACTGATGATGGAAGGTCAACTCCTTAATGCTTAGGAGTTAACGGATAATTCTTTCAATACTGAATGCACCTGCAGACTGGAAATTATAATTTCAGTAATTAGTGAGGTCTGCTGGTGATGAAAGGTCTGCTTCATTAGACAAATGCTTTCAGTATAGCCCAAATTTGAAGTCGGTTTTTTTTTGTTTAAAATTATTTTCACCACACATTGCTGAGCTGAATGTTGCTAATCTTCCAGGCATGTGACGAGGCCATTGAGAAGCTGTCCCTAGCAGCCAACAACCCCCAGGCGTCCCTATTTGGGGTTGTCAACCAAATACTGTACCCACTGGTCCAAGGATGCGAGTCTAAAGATCTGAAGATTATCAAAGTAAGTTTGATCTATGATGTCTAACTGACAACTATTCAGATATTAAAACTGGATGTTTTAGTCTAATTAAGTTTTTGTAACAAATCATACACAAAAGTAATTGTATGTTAAGCTCATGGTGCATGTAGAATCGCATGGGAAGTAGACTTATACAAGTCAATACATGTTAAAGAGCTCAAGCTATGCACCAGTGCAATGAGCGAAATGCAGACCAAGTTAGTAGTGAGCGCTGGGATACGCAAGAGGGGCGCGCCGTGCCCTTGGTTTGTTAGTTAGCATCTTGTGCAAACATATCCGCTCCACTAGTCACCGAAAAATCTTGTTCTGTTGCCTTCTACCTGTCACTGTCTTACCAGAATAAACAAAAAAGACAGATAGTCTAGCAGAGACTTATGCTTCATGAAATTTCGTTTTCAGTTCTGCCTCGGCACCATCCAGAGGCTCATAGCTCAGCAAGGCATCGATGCCAAGGGGGCGAGGCATGTGGTGGACTGCCTCTACACCCTCGGGCAGGCCGGAGTGCTGGAGCTGAAGCTGCTGCAAACTGCGGCTCTGCTCATGACCACTTCTGACTTGGTGCACGGAGACACATTGGCGAGAGTAAGAGACTGTTTATTTCTTTGTTTATAAGTTTCTCTGTTGTTGGGGAATTAATGTGATGCACAACAATTATCTTTTCAAGCTTTTATTTCTGTCAATTCTTACACTTTTCAGTGTAAATTTCGGTAAATAAATTTCAGTAGTCTGAAGTTACTGGAGATTTAATGAAATTTTAAATTTACAAAAAGTAAAGAAATTTGTGTCAATGCGATCACCGCGCTCCGCGAATGCCCCGCCTTCCCCGCTAACACCGCTGACTGCGGGAGCGGGCCGAGGGCCAATGAACCCACGCATGTTATGGGCCTGCCACACACTCGACGAGTAATAAATATCACTGGACAATATAAATATCACTGGACAATTTTTACACCAATCACCTAGTCCCAAAGTAGGCAATTTAATGCCTGTGTTATGGGTACTAGACAACGGATAAACTTACTTATATACAGATAAACATCCAAGACTCGAATGCAAACATATAGTAGAGTAGTAGAGTAGTATGGGATGTAGCGAGAAAAGGAGGCAGAGACATACTTAGTGTGGCAACGTTACTCGTCACGCCTCCCGTCATGCTCTTCGCCACGCCCATCGCTCCCTATTTTGTCGGTTTTTTGGGCGCGAGTCAAAGGACAGCAACAAAGGCAAATAACCAAGTGCGGAGCGTTGCTATTAATTGCGAGAGTCTGGGCAGAGAGGATAGTGTAGGCGTGTTAGTTTGGCGGGAGCGACGCCCTGTGACCATTCCGCCTGTGTGAGGCTTTTAACCAGGCCTGCCTTGTCCGCAGACGATGGTGATGTGCATGCGGATGGTGGCGCCGCACGAGTCCCGCGACGTGAGCACGAGCCACGCGGCGGCCGCCACGGTGCGCCAGCTGGTCGCGCTGGTCTTCGAACGCGCCGCCGCGGAGGCTGACGGTGAGTATATCTACATACCATAGTCGTATTGCACCAATCGATTCCTACTGACTTTAGAACCTATTTAAAGTCAACGGCAGAGCGGCTTGCGTTGTTTGACGAAGGTAATCTTTATTACGCTTATTGCGACGTTTTGCAGTGGGTCGGAAGATTGGTTCGACTGTATCTACGTCGATATCCTTGATTGTCAAGTTTGGTAAGAACCAATAGTTTGATTTTTCGCGTTTCCATGAAAATTAAACAACAACTGATAGTTAAAATTATTTAATGCAGCCTTTTTACTTAATTTTGTGAACAGTCATGACTCATGAGCCAGCAGTCGCTCGTTCCAAGCGGATACTAAACTAGATCCTGTGAAAACACTAAAGCAAAACGAATCTTAGAATATTTAACTGACCTGCAAACATTCGCTCTAAACAAGTGTTGGTTCAGAATGGTAAGGGAAATCGCGGCTTATATTCAAATACTTCACAACGCATAATCCGAGTTTCGCAAATTCTTCTCGATCCACTGGTCTAGCCGTTGGACCGTTTCTGCCGACATTTCCTCCTTCCACTGGTCCATCGTGCCCTTGCGCACGATACCTTTGCTCTCCTTATGGCCGAATCGCTCAGTATAAATGTCATCAACATTCTGATACGTCAGCGCAGGATCTTTGCTATAGTTCTCAAAAGACAAGTGCTTCGACAACGCAGCCACTTGCTCCTCCGTCAATGTCTTCCCAAAGTAATCACCAGTCCTTCGTATCACGGAGGCCAGATCTCTCTTCATGTCTTCGTATTTGAGGAACAGGATGTCGATATCGTTCCTCTTTTGCCAGAAACTCAACAAGTTCTCCCAGTAAGGCGCATAGCTCACCTTGTCGGTAATGAACAAATCGCACAACTCTTCTAGACTGCCTTGGAAGTTATAGAAGTGCTTGAGGCAATAGTAGAGGGAAACGCAGACGTCTTTCGGATTCCGCGCAATGTACACCATCTTGGGTTTCTTCTCGCCGGTTCTCAGTCCTCGCGGCAGCAAATGGAACGGCAGATGAGTTCTCAGAAACCGCGGCGACGGCAGGTTGTTCAATCCCGACATCACTTCATCGTAGGTCTTCTTCGATTCCATCAAGTAGTTTGGTTCTATGACCGCGTCGAACCATGGGAACCTTGCCCGTTGGGACTCCGTGCTCTCTAGGTTCTCGTTGGCCACTCGCCAGATCAGCTCCGAGGCCCAGTGCGTTCCAGATCGCATGAAGCCGAAGAGCCAGACGTCATCGTCCCGGATCTCAAAATTGTCCACATCGTCGGCATAAATGCGAGGGTCACCGCGCAGTACAGTCCCCTTGTATTTCACCAGGTCCTTGGCAAAGCTGCCTTGCACATACTCCAATGTTTCTTCGCTCATTGCTACTTAAAATTATAGTGTCTGTGAGTTAAAATCTAGCTTCTATCTGGCGAAGCGTATTAAACGTACCTACGTGAACGCACAACTATTATCAACTATTATTTAAGTTGTAATCACAGCTATGCGGGAGGGACTCGTGACAAACTCAATAAATTTTATGGCAGGTGCTTTAAAAAATTTCAACAGATTAGATAATTGTTCGTTGGATAAATATACTTCAGCCGCACTAAATCTTAATCAAATAATTGCCTTGACTAGTTTTTACCTCCAGGGATGATTCCGCAATCGCAAACTATAAATTACTTTCATTTTTTACATATTTTTTGGTTGGGCTTCATTTATTTTAAATTTTCTTTAATGTAGGTAGTTTTCTCTAGCTGGTGCGTGCGTTTAAAATTATTCAATGAAAACCTTATAGTGACAATGACGAAAATCGCAAAAAGTTTTATCTCATTTAATGCTGTAGCTCTAGAACTACACGTTGTATTTCAACATTAATCATGGCGCGAGCAAATTGAAGCGGCAATGGGCAGCCAGCCACATTTCACGAAGAGCAGATTTCCGATGGGGTCGAAAAGTGTTTGAGTGGAAACCACGGACCAGCAAGCGCAGCGTAAGCGTCCACCTACAAGATGGACAGACGACTTGATAATGGTCGCCGGAAAACGCTGGATGAAGGTCGCTTCCAACAGGTACTTATGGAAGTCTAAAGGGAATGCCTATGTTCAGCAGTGGTCGTCTTATGGTCAAATTAGGATGATGATGACTTCCATTTAGGATTAAAAAATGCACAATTGGAATATCAAATCGTACTAGTTGATTTTTGACCCCGTATCTGAGGTTTTACGACCTGTTTTCGGGCCCCAGATTTAGTAGACCGCCAAATTGTTACGCTTAAAATAAATAATTAATTATTATGTACTCAGACTACCATCTGGTAGTAGCAGTATGTAATAGTAAATTTGTTGCTAAAGTCAATTTTCTCCGAAACTCGAATAAAGCCAGACAGACGGACATAAAACAGGCAGACCAAAAAGAGCCTTAGCAACACGTTGTCGTCGAGCCAAACCAGTCGCGTGAATAAACAAAGTGTGTAAGTCGTTTACAGCTCTATTTACCTTAAATAAACTACAATCATAATATGAGTTCACGATGGTAAAAACGGTGTCAACAAACTCAGTCAGTCATGTTTTTTGTAACACAAGAAAATAGCGATATAGTTTTTTTAGGGTTCCGTACCCAAAGGGTAAAAACGGGACCCTATTACTGAGACTTCGCTGTCTGTCCGTCTGTCCGTCCGTCC
>BHDV01006622.1:67473-87308 GCA_005406045.1 Adoxophyes honmai | reverse complement strand
CTTTTGAGTAAATCATCTAACTTTCTATTATTTTCCATCGCGTCAATTGATAAATAACACATTCAGACTCATTAATTATCAAAAAGTATAAGCTATTCACAAACGACATCAATTATTCGACTGTCTGTTTACAAATAAACAGCGCCGGCCGGTCGCAAAAAACGATACCTCTCTACGAAATCCCTATGAACTACAAACTAAAGGATACCCAAGATTATTGTAATAAGAACCTTATCTTTAAAAATCATAATGTCCAAAATTACTACTACGAGTCGCCGACGATGAATGTATAGATAGTTAAACTCAGTTGGGCGCGCGATGCTATGACTGTGTGCGTGCGCTCGTCTCGTCACTGCCACTGCATAATAAACTGTCATTGCATACAAATAAAACCTGTGTTGGTATTTACAAGCGCACGCTCACAGCGCAGCGCCGCGCGCACAACGGAGTCGAACTCTGGCGGCGGCGGCGCGGCGGTTAGTTTCGATTTCAAATGTATTTATTCGAACGGAGTAAGTACTTATCAATTTGTTTATAAAAATGTTAATGAATGTAAAAGCCAACTTACACTTCAAGAATGTGTTTGGGTTTGGTGTATGTACTTTATCGTTAGATAATCTACTTGAGCTCAGGGCGTATAAACCAAATTCAAATAAACGTATGGAGTTAAAAGGCTGTAAATCGAAGTTGCACTGAACTGTGGTTTTTACGACCAAGTGCAATTTTTGACTTTGGTAGTACACCCTCTTCCGACTCAAATCTAATATCTTATACCACCTGAATTTGTAAAAAAACATGGCAATACCCCATATGGTCACGGCAAAAAACAATTGTTTGGTTCTTACAACATAAATTCCAATAAATACTCTGTTTAGTAGTAGAAGTCGCGTGGGCCGTAAAAACCATTTTTTCGTGAATTAGAAATCGTCATATAGACCAATCGATAGAGCAAAAAATTCTTAACAAGACTGCATTCATAAGTCATTTTGGGTAAAATGGTTTATACGACCTTTCTACCCCGAAGTAGCGATGTATGTATGTATGTAAAACAATACCAAAGAGGTACCTATACGATTCTCGTGTGGTGTCGGGTTTAGAATAACACCTCTCCATTTCTTCCGTAGATGTCATAAGAGGCGACTAAGGACATATGTTAAGGTATAGTTTATGCGACAGGCTAGCAACCTATCACTATTGTACCTGCCACCTCAAAACCTAAAAAATATTATGCTCGAAGTGGCCACAAAACGTGAAATAAGTGGTCATCGTTTTGTCTATGTAGCGTTTTGTGTGCTCTGCCTACCCCGTTTGGGAATACAGGCGTGATTGTATGTATGTATGTATGTATGTATGTATGTATGTATACGATTCTGTTTCATCGTACCCAATTCTACCCGACGCTACCATGACCATCGTGTTTTCTCTATTACAAATGGCAGATTGCCACGATTGCCGCCCTGACGTTTAAATGGGCTAATTAATTGATTAACTAATGTCGTACAGACAGTGTATTAGTCATTCTTAATTTACACTTACGGGTAAACATCTATATCGGCCACGACTGCAGTTCAACGTATTTAATTTGAGTTACACCTAATTGTATAAAAGTGTGAAGGGAACGAGCTGGTGTGAAAGTAGGTATAGTAGCTAGGATAGAAAAGAGCATCTTTAATTCTGTATTATGATCTAACCAAATGGAAATGTTGAATTCACAAATATTACCACATTTTATTGTTAAATGGTGCTCTCCAAACCATCGACAATGTTTGCAGCCTTATAGTGGTTTGCCCGTGTTATATTTTATGAATAAAATGTGGTTAAAGTAATCAACCAAATTACAACGTTCACTTTGTCACATAACTTTTCCTTTTATTGTAACTCAAAATTTAAATAAATACAGCGTTTCGCTCATATCATCACATCACCACGTTATACAAAGACGTAAGATTAAATGTCAGTTTTCATTCACTATAATTTTGTAGCATTAAAGTAAACATTTGCACCTACTAAATTCTGGAAGTGTTTTCAGATACCCCAATAGGGGCAGCTGATTCCACCAGAAGAGAATAGAATTTAGTCTTGGACTAAGGGTGCTTACATAAAGACACAGGTTGCCTACGGGTCGGTACCGACCGTTGCAGGGTTATCTTCAATGATCGGAATGGGTAGTGCCATTTCGGTGCGTAAGCTTAGTATGGATAAGATTTTTAGCCTGGGGTCTGTAGTATTTGGTTTAAAGTATGTTTTAAAGAAAGAGTGCGTGGCACTTGGTATACTGGCATCAGTAGATGTTGAAAGGTCATTTTCTACATATAAATGGATACTAGACGTCAAAAGAAATAGGTTAAATGATGTTAATGTTTCGTGTTATGTTTTATAGCTGTATGCGACTGTTAAACTAAAGTAAATAAATGATATAATGTACAATGTCAGTCTTTTGGAGTAGGGGAATCACAAGTCTTATCCATGTTATGTACAATGTTAAAGGTCGTTTACCCGAAATGGCATTAGGTACCTATTCCGATCATTGGTGATCTTGCATAAAGAAACAGGTAAATAGATCTGCAACCTGATTCTTTATAAGTGAGCGCATAAGTAAACATATAAATATTATACTTGCCCTGTCGGTACCGATCCGTAATTTATCTGTGCCGGAATCCTGTGTCTTTTATGTAAGCACCCTAAGTCGCTTGTCCACATGAAAAAATAATTTCTTCGCTAGGTAAAGAGTCACTTAATCCCAGACTAAATTCTAATCCCATTTGGTTACATGCACCCTTAGTTTCACATTTCATAAGGCCTTCTCCATTCCATTATAGTTATCCCATGACACCCAAACTGCCCTTCATTTTTCGAAGGAGCGTGAACAAGGGAGGCACGGAGATCGACAAGATAGCAGAGAAACTCAAGAGCCTCATGAAGTGCAGCGCGGACCGCAAGCTGGATCACGAGCTCCTGTCCTGCACAGAGTCGTTCCAGAAGGATCCATTCTTCGACAGGGAAAATGAAGTTTTAAAGGAGAAAGGTAAACACCTTTATGATGTGCAAAACCTGAGTGGTGGATGGAATATCATCTCTCCATTTCTTCCGTGGATGTCGTAAGAGGCGACTAAGTAAATAGGTTTGGGTAACTAGCAAACAGTTTCCTCTTTCATCAGTTTTTAAATTTAAGATTACTTATGCTAGAAGTCGATACGAAACGTGAAATAGTCACGTTTTGTCTACGTCACGGTTATTGAATTCAGCCTTCCCTATTTGGGATCATAGGCGTATATCGGTACCATTACCTATGTGTTATTCTAAATCTGACATCACACACCACATAATATATTAATGTATGTATTAGAAATAATATCAAGGACTGCAGGCACTAGTTCCATAATAAAGTGGAAAAATACAGTGATGATCTTTACCCAATCCTATCTGAATGTTATCATTTGCATTTTATTTTAGATTTAAATTTGTTACTTGGGTTTTGATCTCAAATAAACATTTTTTTTTTAATTTTTTGGCTTAGCTATAATCGAAAAGGAATAAAACAAAGTATATTTTCTTCATAATCATTTATTTTTAATTTCTCGTTAGGGCTAGAGCGGCGCGCGCGCGGCGGCCACGCATGCGGCTACTGCGGCAAGCGCTTCGACCGGCCCTGGGTGCTGAAGGGCCACCTGCGCCTGCACACGGGCGAGCGGCCCTTCCCCTGCCCCCATGCCAACTGCCCAAGGACCTTTGCTGACCGGTAAGTGATAATTTTTTGATAATTTCCACCAAAAGGTAAGGTTTTTCGTTTGTAGCAACCCCTGGCGCCACCTATCGTCGATTAGTGCAACTTCTTCGTCATCAAGAATTCGACCCCTAGCGCCACCTATCTTCGAATGTTAGAACTTCTTTGGCGAACATTCCCGTCATCAGCTGCCAAAAAATGTTCTACATCGCGATGACAGTAAGGGTTAGACCCTTGCATTGTCTCTCACATGACGCATAGACTGCACTATGATACTTCCCCGATCTCCGATCTAAAGGGGAAAGCGCTTCGATCGGCCCTGGGTGCTGAAGGGCCACCTGCGCCTGCACACGGGCGAGCGGCCCTTCCCCTGCCCCCACGCCAACTGTCCCAGGACCTTCGCCGACCGGTAAGTGACCACTTCTCGAGGATTTCCACCAAACCCCTACCGCCACCCATCGTCGAGTAATAGAACTTCCTCGGAAAACGTCACCGCGTCATCAGCTGTCAAAAAATATTCTACGACCGATAAATGATCACTTCTCGACGATTTCCTCCGAAAGGTAAGGTTTTGTACCAGAATTGTAGCCACCCCTGGCGCCACCTATCGTCGATTAGAGCAACTTCTTCGTCGTTAAGAACTGTATCGACCCCTAGCGCCACCTACCTTCGAGTATTAGAGCTTCTTCGGCTGTCATCAGCTGTCAAAAAGTATTCTATAATAATAATATAATAATATAATAATCATTTAATTTAGACAATAATGAGTCCATAGGTACATTGAAAATCTTAAATATACAATAAATAACAATCAAATTAAATTAAATTAAATCAAAGCAAATCAAATTAACGTTAAATCAAAATAAATTAAACCAAATAAAATAAATCAAATCAAATTAAATTAAATTGAATGCAGGTTAGTATGTAGATAGCTTAGATCTAAGTGTTAGTATTAAATATTAATTTACTGGGGCATGTAGCCCACAACAATGTCGGATGTAGGGGCAGTCGTACCTAGCCCCTATCATCCTCAGAATGTTATTGGGACTGCCACGCACCCGGCGCACCAGGGATGTGGCTCTTTTGCGCATAGTTGCATAAAAACAATCTACCCTTGCTTCTGCAAACATCCCTGATGCGCTACAGAAACGGGGCAGCCCCACCAACACCCGGAACGCGTTATTAAATTGGACCCGGAGAGCCCCGTAGGCCCGCTGCGTGTACCGATACCACAAGCTGCATGTATAGAGAGAGGTGCAGTAAGCTCTAAACAAAGTTATCTTAACCTCCCTTGAACATTTTGCAAACTTGCGCGCAATCATATTAGTCCTGACCGACAAGGCTCTCCGTTCCCGCTCAATGTCTGCATCGTCTTTGAGGTCCCACGTAACCAGATGACCCAAATATTTAAATGTGTCAACCCTGCCGAGAGGTACACCGTTAAGGCTAATGTGTGGAACATCGATAGTCCGGCTCCGTCCAACCTCAAAGACCATATATTGGCTTTTTAAAACGTTATATTTCAGCCCATGGCTAGCAACATATGCCTCACACACCTGCAACAATTTCCTCACACCACACACCGACGCACTCAGCAGAACCATGTCGTCGGCGTAGCTAATGTTGTTGACACAAATATCGTCCACATGGCAGCCCACATGCATTCTGCTGAGCGCGTCGAGCAGGCCGTTTATATACAGGTTAAATAGCGTTGGTGAAGTTAACCCCCCCTGTCGCACACCACACTCAAGTTTGTATGGATCTGATAGTGCATCTGCCCATCTAACGCTGTTGACCTGGTTTCCGTACCAATACTTGAGAATGCGTACAGTTTCAGGAGGGAGATTAATAGCTTCAAGCTTACTCCACAAGATCTCATAGGAAACCAGGTCAAAAGCTTTAGACAGGTCTAGAAAACACGCATACACTGGAGTTTTTCTGTCAACATAATAGTTGACAGTGTGCTTAAGGCACAAGATTGCACTTTCTGTGGATAACCCTGGGCGAAACCCAAACTGGTTATGACTCAGTTGTACGTATTTGCTTAGCTGTGTGTTAAGCACACTGTCAAATACTTTTGCAATAATAGTCGCGAGAGATATCGGCCTATAATTATTTACATCTGACAAATCACCCGATTTGTTTTTAACTATAGGCACAACTATCGTCTTCATTAACTGCCCTGGCAGATACGAATGTCTAATACACAATGTATAAAACATAGCTAACACTCTCGATACATGTGTTCCAGCGTATTGGAGATGCTCAATGCTGAGACCATCGTGGCCAGGGGATTTGCCTCTGGAAATAGATTTAATGGCTTCAGCCACATCCTTGGCAGTAACACCCGATCCGACTACATCTGTATTGGCCTCAGCATTATTCATCTCCGGTGCTGACAATAAGGGAGAACTCACAACGAAATGATCCTTAAAGAGGTTTGCTATGTCACTGCGATTATTCGCACCGTTTACACTCACTGGGAAGCCAGACTGAAGCTTCATTTTATTTGTCGCTTTCCAAAAAGCACAAAAATCTTTATTAGAATGATGCTCTGCAATGATATCCATCTTGATCTGATTTTGATGGTCTTGACACCACTTCAAGCGTGATTTAAATACTTTCCTGCTTTGACACATTTCATTAAAAAAGAAACCAGTATTAGGCTTGCCGTGCGCAACCCATTCCCGGAACCTCAGTCTAGCCGCCCCGTGCGCCTCCCTTACATGTTTATTCCAACCAATTATAGAACTCTTTCCCTTTGATTTAAGCTTACCTCGAACAGCCGTCGCTGCCTCACTGAGGGCCGACACGATATTAGAATAAAGTCTATCTAGGACCTCCCTATGGGTATCTAAACTACAATGGGCAGCACAGTTTTGTAACTCGGAAGGAAAGTCAATACGTTTCAAATTCTCATTACATTCTGTATTATAATGAGAAATTTGATCCTCCGTCCTACTTCCCCAGACAACAGATTGATTACTTGCACAGTTTTGTGTATGTAACCTAGGTGTAATCGAACTTAGGTCAACTTCCATTACAAGCGGAAAATGGTCAGACCACGTGACATTATACTTAACATATATTTTACGCACTGATGCTAACGCGGCTTGTGTTACAACACAGTGGTCCAGCCAGCGCCGGCACTGGTGAGCATCGCTTACAAACGTATAGGTGTCTGAGGAAATACCTAGCGTTTCAATGTCGGCACATCGCCATTTTTGCTCATTGCAGCATTCCATTAATTCATTAAAAAAGTGTTCGAACGGATGAGCATTAAAATCTCCCATAACATAAACTGATTCTATGCCGTACTCATTAATGATAGCACTTATTTCACCAAGGCAGTCCGAGAATTCCGTTAAATTGTCTTTTTTATCTGTAGGCATATAAATACTGATCACTATTAGTGGCCGATCATTCATGAGTATCTTATTTGCGCACAAACGCGGATTATTACACTGCACCACTGACACATTGTAAAAAAGCGCACTCCTCCACAACAAGCCGACGCCGCCGTACGGCCGCCCACGCAGCAGCCCCGCCGCCGTGTCCACAGCCGAGGTGCCCGTTGCCCGGAACGCCTTATCGATGGTATTCAAATAAGGGATTTCATCCGGCAACAACCACGTCTCCTGCAGTGCTATAATGTCCGATGATCGACATAACTCTCTAATACTGTCTACAGATCGCTTCACGCTTTTACAGTTAAAGCTACTAAATGTATAAGACTTCGTACTACACATTATTGGATTGGCGAATGGCAGTTTTGTACTTGTATTGTACAAACTTACGAAATACTATGCCCTTCGGCCATATATTTTTATCAAGAAACAACGGAATCTTGCCCTCGCTAACATAAAACTTATATGCTTTGTGATCTACAGCCTTTTTAGTTTCAATCTTCTCAAGTAATACAGTTTCCTGTGTTTGTTTTTGAATGTATTTTATTATCTCAGACTCGTTACAGTCTTTGTGAATCTTCGTAATAAACATAGGAACTTTTCGTTCTGCCGCTCTGAAATTGCACTCAGTTATATTCGCGATTCCAACTTGGCCACGATAGCGATAGGACTTCTTTTTTCGATGCGTAACAATTCGCCATTCATGCTCCGCTTTCGCTTTACTTGAGTCGTGTGTTTTATTATCCGGTACACTTGTACCAGCGCCGCGCGACTGATCGGCGCGCTGACTCATCGCGCCCGCCGGCTCGCTCGAATGCAACGGTTGTTTATGTTTTTCTGCGTCGGTAGTCGGACTACCCGAAATCAAAATTGGTCGGTACTGGATTTTGAAGCTATCTGTTTTTTCTGTAGATAGTGATGTATTTGCAGCATGCACGGTATCATTTAACGTTGAGTTATGTATGTTCGATAACCCAATCGGCCCACTGTCCGCACACCATGCCCCTCGTCCTATATTTACCTTACAGAAAGATAAACGCGGAGGCCGCGCAGGAGCGTCACAGACCGTCTCTTGCACTTCCTTCTTAAACGTCTCCAAGTCTTCCGTTGTAGCATACGTAGATTTAATATGAGTAACCTCATCTTGAAGCCTCTTAAGATCTTTAAGTAACTTGCTACAATCTATGTGGTCAAAGGTCAATGGAGGTAACTTCTCTAATTGCCGGGCTACAAAAACCGGCAACGTTTCAGGATCCACCGTTCTAAATAGGCCAAGAATGTCAGTTAAATCACGTTCTTCCTTGCCATGTCCTCTACGTTGGGTTTTAAACTTATAATTTGGAACCGCATCGAACAGTAACGTTTTCGATTTTTGAATTTCTTCATTCGTAAAAGTCGTTGAACACAGTTTCACTATAGTGTCATTATCAACCACGGAAATTTTATTTTGAATATATGATAACATCTCGTCAATGACGATATTGCAAACATTACACTTTAATGTACTCGACATAATTACGGAACTAAAACGTAATTTTTCACAAGGCGTACCAGTATACATATACATACACTAGTACAGCATCGAACATTCTACATCACGATGACAGATAAGGTGCATAGACCCTTGCATTGTCTCTCACATGACGTATAGACTGCACTACGATATTACTGAACCGCGATTAGAAAGGGATTCGAGAGTACCGTTAGCACAATTGTACCTAATAAATGAAAATATAATTATAAACCAATATTTGATATCTTCGTAAGTGCAGACTCTTATAGATAATAGAATTAATAGCTGAATATGATTTGCATATTTAAACTCTATTCTCGGTAAATACTGTAATTTTTTTTTATAAAAATTTTTAATATCATATCTGACAAATCTGTCACTAACCACATTATTTCGCTTTATCAAATTGCCGTAACTGTTCAAAAATACATAAATAAAAAAAATGTTTAAAACTATTTAAAAACGCTACAGGTTTAAGAAAGTAAATCTATTTGATCTGAAATACTATCACTTAATGCTAACGGAAATCAATAGAAAAACGCTACATAATTTGATATTTTTTCCATGCTTTAGAAATTCATCGTACCAAAATAACAATTTACTTTATCTGCATACTCTACCACTGACAATGTCATATCATGCATTTAGTTCAAAAATGACATATGAGCTCAATCCCTTTCTAATCGCGGTTTGATAATACTTCCCCGATCTCCGATCTAAAGGGGAAAGCGCTTCGACTGGCCCTGGCCTGGGTGCTGAAGGGCCACCTGCGCCTGCACACGGGCGAGCGGCCCTTCCCCTGCCCCCACGCCAACTGCCCGAGGACCTTCGCTGACCGGTAAGCGGTAAGTGACCACAAGTGATTCATTTCTCGACGGTTTTGCACCAAGAGTTAAGGTTTAGTACCAGAATGGTAGCGACCCCTGGCGCCACCTATCGTCGATTAGTGCAACTTCTTCGTCATCAAGAATTGTAGCGACCGCTAGTGCCGCCTATTGTCGAGTAGTAGATCTTCTTCGGCTGTCATCAGCTGTCAAAAAGTTCTACATCGCGATGACAGTAAGGCGCATAGACCCTTGCAGCGACCCCTAGCGCCACCTATCATCCAGTAGTAGAACTTCTTCGGCAAACGTCACCTACGTCATCAGCTGTCAAAAAGTGTGTAGCGCCCAAGCGCCACATTCGTCGAATAGCCGAACTAAACGATCCTACATCGCTACATCGCCCTAACGAAGTTTTGACGACTTTAAAGATTTCACCAAAAAAATATTCGCATTGTCTGGGAACCGAAAGAATGGTCAAAAATATAATAATTCCTTTTAATACTACTAAGAATATACTGAAAGCAATGATCTTTGTCCCAGGTCGAACCTCCGCGCGCACCAGCGCACGCGCGGCCACCACTCGTGGCAGTGGCGCTGCGGCGAGTGCGGCAAGGCCTTCAGCCAGGCGCGCTACCTGGAAAGGCACCGCGCCGCCGCCTGCCGCAAGTACAAGTATGACAACACATTACTAGTACTTTTTACATTGTCACACTGCCACATCTCCAATATATTGTATTAACATTACAGTGCCGTGCTAAAATTTAAAAACACGCCATCTAGCGGGGCGCGAGCAAAGCTCAGACGCTCCAAGCTAAAGTCCGGTCGCTGAGCACAATGAATTTCGACCGTTGACCCGTTAATATCTATCTCGCATCTGCATACACTCGAATTTCGCCGTTCTCCGCGATCGGCCTATAACAACGTGAGAAGAGATTGCAACGCCATATATCTTGGAATGGCTGAACTAAGTCCTTCAAAATGATATTTATTTTGAATAAACAAAACTTTCATTTTTGATTTGGCAAGTAAATCTAGCTACACCGTACTTAAAACGTAAAAAATATGCCAAAAGCGGCGACGAAACGTGAAATAGTTACGGTAGGGGGTTTTGTCTATGTAGCGTTACGAGTGCTCTGCCTACTCCACTTGGAAATACAGGCGTGATATGTGTTAATTTTGAATTGCTTGCTACAGAAGCTTCACTACACTGATAGCCAACATGCTTTAGAAATAAGATCTCTTCTAACTCAACCATGTCCACCTCCAGAATGCATCAAAAGAACTCCACGAAAAACGCAGACTTCAAGTCTGCAGAACCTCCTATACCTCTATACGGGAGCGTGTTACGTCACACCCCATGCGAGCCCAAACCTCTGAAGACCATGGACTCTGAAGAGGCCCAGCTCACCACAGACCCCGGAAAAGACCTGAAGATAGACCAGCCCCTTGATTTCAAGATGGACTGTTGTAAGACAAGTCTATGTGGACCTCAAGAAGTGTGCGATGAACCCATCGACTTGTCCATTGGGAAGAGGAGAGAATGTGTAGGTTAGTTTGTATTATAATAAAACTGTGATATTCTTACAAGGTTTTTTTTTTATTTTGTGCTGTTCCTTCTTGTTTTCTGTAATTCGTGAGAGATTATAGTGGTTTTGTGTTCTGTTGCAAGCTGCAGATGTTTTACTATTGAATAGCGACCCGCCCCGCTGCGCGTAGGTGTACCTAATGCTGATTTATATATTCGAAAATATTCATGTATACCTAATCGGATAGATATGAATGCTGTATATTGCTTATAATTGCTTCCAAGCCAATATTTATATCAAAAAGTAAAGTATAAGGCCTAATCATATTATTTACTTACTCATTTATGTATTGTTTCACTTTTTGAAGACGATTTCCTTACACTTATCAAAGTCTCTGAGCTCTGTTGCTCCGCTCCACAGTTTATACCAAGTTTACATAGCTATCATCACCGAAATGTTAACTTAAATACAAAAATACCACTTCGGGTAAAGACCAAGGCTCAACCCAAAGGGCCACCGACTGTAAAAGTACTGTTTTTATTTCTGATATTATAAAAAAAGACACTAAGTTTTAAATACTCTTTATTATTACAATAAATTAAATAAATACATTTTGTACAACTTATAACCGTATAATTAAATATTTAAAAAATATGTAGCGTCTAAATACATGCATCGCACATACAAACGCATTCTTGAGAATTTGCTTTTATTTGAAAACGACATTCGACATTCACTAAACATACGCATTTGATATTATGTAATATTTGGCTTCAATTGTAAATGACGGAAGCTACTTTTCCCCATAATATTTTTAATATTTGATAAGTATAATTACCGATAGTCATAATTATTCTGCACCTGGAAGAGTAAAAAAAAAATGTTGTTTATACTTCTATGCTACTATATACTTATAGTATTTTAGTAGATACTTCGGTTATGACTTATGACTAACGATCATTATGACTTTCATTACACAATGACATTAATGACAATCGATATGTAATATCGGTATCTGAATAATGTCCATATTATATGATCACAGAGTACCCATAACGTTACAACTGTACCTGAACAACACGTAGACGTAGACAGACGAATATTTTCAGATTTCAAGCAGTTTCTGTTTTTCTAGTTACCTGTGTAAAAGTATACTCAACGGCAAAATTATCCGGCATCCCATTTTTTTATTTTTTGCTTTTAGTTTTTATTACACTGTTAATAAATGAAAAAATAAAATGTGCGGATGGATAACTACTTTACAGCTAAGTGTATATCGCCTAAACTTGACATACAAACTAGGTATACAATGGCAAAAAACCAACAACGCTTTTCCATCGATGCATGGTTAAATCAAAAGAGACCTTATCAAAACATCTGCTTTACGAATTCTAAGTACAAAATTTCATTAAACCCTTTCAACGCCAATGACCTTTTCATACGTGCCTTCGAATACGAAACAAATGAGAATGACATACGCAATTCTAAAAGTGCAATTTCAACGTTCACTTTAATTTACCATGGCGTTAAAAAGGTTAACATTTTACGTTCCAACATTTTCAAAGCTAGAAAAATCCGTGAACATTGCGAGAGGAATGTGAAATAGCGTCGAACGTGTGCGATTATTCAAAACTTGACTACGCTAAGGTAAATACAATCTCCATTGGCACTTGACGTGGTACAAATGTAATTTAACTATTAAACTATGTGACTAGCGAGTCACTATTCAATTCAGTTACGTTTGAACCGTAAAAAACAACTGCAAATCACATCGCTTCAAAAATCACTTTCCGTGACTAGTATTGGCAGTAACTATACTAAATAAATAAATAAATAGATGTATTTTAAATTACTTGAGTTTTTATACTCATTACAAGTCTTAGGAAGCGACTTTGGATATAAAACCTGACCATTTAACTATAAGGAACGCCCATCTTACGAATTTTGTAGCAACAGTTTATTCGGGTTGAAAAAAAACTGCTTGTCAACGAAAATCATTAGTTTTTTGTTAATCAACGAATTTCAGGTAGCTGTTTACGTATCAAATCATACTAGACGAAATTAAGCAGAGATAAAATTTAAATAGCCTTATATACCGAACCTTATATACATGAAACTTATACTGAATACTGCCTACTATAGTCGATTCGCTTAAAAACGGTCCCCTTTGCAGTGCGCCGCCTTACACGTCCCGCCCTCGTAGGTTCTGTGACAAGGAATGTTGCTACATTGTTAAGATAAAGACCGTGACTATTATGACAGACCTCACGAAAGAATGGTCAGGCTTTACATTATTCCTGAATATTAAATTTACTTTTAAAACTTAAGAGACAAAAGGACGCAGCTATGAATTTGATTCTTATATTTTTCCAAGAAAAAAAATCTAAAGTTGTACTCGTATAACTATAAACTAAGAGATAATAAATTAAGAGAGGTTGCCTTATTCATCTGTTTTTTTACACTGTAATTTCCAAACTTTTTTTAAATCAGCGGTATAGAATACACACAAATACAAGGCACCTAAAATAGCACAAAGCATCTCTTATTGCCTTTACACATCTTAAATTGACATTTACAAACTACAGCCCTCGCTTGCGGGGCGCAGCAATCTACTTATCTCATTCGTTCTCAAACTTTCTTATACAAAGTCTCAAGCTAATTTGTTCCATCCAGTAAAACAAACGGACAAGTAGACAATAAAATTTTACAAGTAATGTTACTGAAAAATAGGAGAGAAAGCTTAAACATAGCTATGCTTACACGCGACATCGCTGGCTTATTTACAAAAGCTGTACGCAAGAAGACAGCTGTACAGGTAATTTTTGAGACATGCTCAATTCTTATTTTAAATTTCGATCTTCTCGGTACTGCTCATCGTAAAAAATAAGACAGTAATATAATAACTTCTATTATGGCCATAGTCCGGCAGGATTTTGCGCAACCGTACCTAGGAAAGAGAGGTGATGGCGGCGATTAAATCGCGCGTCGCTTTGACGTTCTACGTCGCCCCCGCCTCCGCCTCATTTCCAGAGACGGTCGCGCATGATTTTGTCGGACTATAGGATTACGCAACGAAAAATAAATTAATATAAACTGTAATCCTACAAAAAATAAAGAATATTTCACCTTGCGCTTTTGTTAAATCCTTCTGCAGTCGAAAGTACGGACTCGTGAGTGTACCAATCATAGATTTAATATGAGGTACTGACACGACATCCAAGGCCCGTGTAATAAATAGGTGTTATCAGTAATTTAGCTTCGTACTTCTTATTCAGTTTAGGACTCAGGGCCATGAGCCACTTGTTTTTGTTCCTTTTGCACCATAAATAAATCTAAGTTCCAAAATGACAACATGATTGACATTGCTTCCAGGAGATTCGAAAAAACATATTGCACATTTAAAGGAGGTACATAAATATTTAATTTAAAACGAAATAAAGAAAAAAAACACCTAACACCAATCGCAATAAGACGTGTTTACTATACTTTGTCGGTTTAGGTAGTTAAATCAATGTAAACAATCTTGATGTGTCTTTTTATTTAAACGTACACTTTATAAATCGAAATCTTTACATTTTACAATTTTGGTATGAAAAAATCATTTACTTTCATGATTGAATTGTATAGTGTAACGATTTTCATTTTTAGACTGTGTATTTCAATAAAAAGACATGTCAAGATTGTTTATATTGTTTTAACTACCTAAACCGACAACGTATAATAGCAATACCAAAATATAACTACAATCAACCTATCACTTTTATTTCGATTCCAATCTCAAATTTATACAGATCAAGAACGTGACTCTCGTAATATTTAACATAATTTTGTACGTAACAAATAACAGTAGATTATTTAACTCAATAGTTAATAACTCAAATTCCAGAGATCAAGCATTTGACGAAAAACAATAGAATACATTTCATAAATGTCATCTCATGACATCTGTCAAAACGTATTTCACAAAATAACTAGGCATATCGTAGCATTCATAAAATTGAGTCTACTGTATCAAATTGCGTATTACAAAATTGTGCGTTACAAATTCATACAAAAGGGACCAGCCACTTACATGTAATTTAAAAAAAGTAACCGAGTTCTAAGCGATTATCAAAACATCGATACAGAAAACTTCATATTATTTAAATAGTTTATCAAAAGAAGTAATCTAGATTTGAAATTCAAAATCAAGTATTAAACGCACTCATTGCCACCTGTCAATTGAACCTTCTTTGATTGGAGCGAACGCATCCGCGCGTTCAAATGCGAAAAACACGAAAACGCATATTTGCGTTGGTAGCACTGAATGCGTTAAACAAACTTGTAATAATTATGTTTGTAAGGATTACCTACATGTTGAACATGTTATAACCTATCTATAAAAGTTTTGGAACACTAGAATGTTTTGGTGTTGAAATGTTCAAAATTGAATTCCAAAATCTATGTATAAAGTTTTTTCCTTGACGATTAAGATTTCACTACATTTTACCGCTTTGACTGAAAAAGGAAAGCTCTTCCTTCATTAGACGTTATAAATTATAAAGCTTGAAAATATCAATAAATCTCTAAGATTGACAAACTTTAACTAGCCCTTCGATAATTTTTGTGACACTAGACAACCAATAAGAATTGGCGCTTTTCATACAAATTGGAAAAAAATACTTTAGTTTTTCATACAAATTTTATGATTCCATTTCGAGGCCGCTATAATGTGCACGAAAAATTGTAACAGAATTGATTTTTTTCGGGACATTTTTAAAATTGTTGATATCAATAATTGTATTCTTGATTTATGAGTACGAAAAACATTGTTTTTTTTTTTTCAAAATTCAGAAAAAAATATTATGTACTTTTTTTTTAATGGACTGTACGAAATAAAGAACAGAGATTGAAACCCGGCTGTAATAGGATAGTACCTAAAGCAATAAGAAATAAAATCAAATTCATCCCGTACTAACTCCATAATGTTCACCTTCCCCAAAAACCCTTCGTAAAAATAACACTGAAAAAGCTATTGCAGCAATCAAACTCTTCAATTCACTTATTAGTAACGCCTAATGAACAAAGAGTTTTAGGCCGCGCATAAGGAGACGCGGGGCGTCACGGGTCGCGTGTGGTGTGGCGTCTGGCAGTACGTCGCACTTCGCTTTTGTAAACGCTCTCATACTCGTAACGCCGTAAGTTTGAATCTAAGAGTGTTACCGGACCAATCGATCGATCGTCGATCAACGACATCGGTTAACGTCGATCTAAGTTGATCGACTGCTCTGGTAGCTTTAATTGATCGACAGATACCGGCCGATGGCGCCAGTCGACGCTGATCGAATAACCCCGTCTATATTACATTCAACTATTTCATTCTACCGTCGATCCATGCCGTCGATTGATCTGGCAGAAACTATCGATCGAAGTCGACTTTTCCATTCTAACATCGATCGATACCGTCGATTGATCTGTCCGGTAACACCCTAACGCCAGTCGCGCCTCCGCACGCGATGCTCGACGCCACGCGCGTCCTTAAACGAGACCTTAAGCTATCAAAGAGTACCTTATGGTCTAGGCAGCGAGGTTTATTATAAGGGCGGGGGCTCGCGTATGCCTTCACTGTGACGCGTGCGCCCAGCCATATCCAAAATAGCCTTCGCTTCTGGATTCACGTCTAACACGCTCACGTCCCGTTCGTCCTGGAAGATGTAAAAAATAAATTAAAAATGCATGATAGCTTTGAGTATGAAGATGAATTGATGGATCTGGATACTGGATCTATGGCCAGCCTTACACTTTAGTTTTACTTACGTAAGTAGGGGCACAGCTATAAGTTAGAATGAGATAACAATGCTCATCTCTCTTTTTAGCAGGTAGCTGCGTCTCTACTTACGTAAGTAAAACTTACAAGTGTAAAGCTGGCCTATGGTCTACTTTTTTACTCTCAAATGCTAAATTGAATTGCAAATGTCAAATCCATTAATAATGAGACCACGTTTTTATTGTTTCGTAGTACTCTTCATATCATCGTAGCGCTCTGGCCTTCAGACATATTAATTTGCATTCTTAGCTAATTGAGATGATACACTAGGCTACAAGTTCAGTTTACACTCCTAACTACACCAGGGGAGGTCCACTCCGCAGTTCAGGCACGGTCCGAGAGACCTAGTGAAGGGTAGAAAGAGTCAGCAATATTCTTACGCTTAAACATGTTAATTCGGAGTGGACCTTCCGTACTCATTCTGTGACTATATGACGAGCGTTTCAAAACTAAGAGAAGTTATACTAATCGTCAAAACTACAAGAGAAGCGCGCAAAAAAGTACCAGGCTATCATAGCTGCGAGGGGTTTACCCCCGCAGTCCGTCGCTGATGGTGGGCTTGCCGGAGAGCGCTAGGAACTTCTGGTCCGACTTGTGCGAGTCCAACACGCTGCCCACCGACGTGTTCTGGGGACAGGTACCAGGGTAGCAGGAAGGCTGGGGAGCTTGGAGTGTGAAAAGCTTAGGGAAGGATTGATGGGTAAGTGTGTGTGTCTTAAACGTAAGCTATAGTCTGGATCTTTACAAATAGGGTTAGATCACAAAATAGACAAGGTGCAATCAAGTGTATGATATCTACTATGATATCTACTATGATATCTATGAGCAGTCACTCACCTATTCTATGACAGTGAGGGGTTTCTCTTCTACGCCCCAGACCTCGAGGCTACGAAGCTCAAACTCTGCTAGAATTCAAAAACCGCTTCACAAATACCAGGCGATCATAACCCGCCAGCAGTCACTCACCGATTCCTTGACCGTGAGGGGCTTCTCCCCAATGCCCCAGACCTCCAGACTCCGGATGCGGAACTTGGGGTCCTTGCTGAGTCTTTTGTAACCCCGATAGGTGCTGCAAGACTCGGCGGAGGAGCCCTCGCCGAAGGGGTCCGCGTTCACCCAGATACCTCCAAATTCGAACTGCCCTCCCATTAGCTGGAGATAGAGGAAGATGATGTTTAATTAGAAAGGAAGAAAGAAAAACATTTATTAACACAATTTGACAGAGATAGAAATTTGTGCGGATTCCGTGCGGTATCGGATTTAGAATAGCACCTGCCCATTTCTTACGTAGATGTAAGATTTCGTAAGAGGCGATGAAGGATATAGGTTTAGGTATGCTTTAGGCGACAAACTGTCATTAATTATATTACCTTTCCCATCTGTTTTCAAACCTAAAATTACGCTAGAAGTGGCTGTGAAGCGTGAAAGAGTCACAATTATGGTTTTCTCGTCACGTTTCGTGTCATCTTCCTACCCCATTTGGGAACATAAGCGTTTTATGCATATGCATACATACATAACCGTCACGCCTTATACCCTGCGGGGTAGGCAGAGACAACAGAGCGCCATTCGTTCCTATTCTGACACTTTTCTCGCTTCACTCACATTCATGTATGTATGCAGTTCGATTTTGACTCTGGTACTCACCAAGCCGTTAGGCAGCGTCTTGGTATGATGGTTCATGTACTGGTAATGGTCGTTGTACCCCGTGGTCTGGTAGCTCCGGATCCTGGGCGCCAGGGTGAAGAGGAACGATTCCTCGCCGCCGCTGAAGGTGGAGCTGAGCTCCCAGGAGTCGGTGGCGTACCCTCCGAAGATGTAGCCGCTGTTGTCTTCGATGATCAGGATGGATGGACCCTGGTCTTGGATGCGACCTGGGAAGGTGTCCAGTTTCGTTGTTTGATTATGTCGCTATAAAGTCCGTCATTTTGGCGTCTAAAAAGTCAATTATAAAAAAATAATTGCTAATCTATCTAAACATATATGTAATAAAATTTTGATATCGTTTCTTTATTCGTTTTCAAATCAGATCAGACCCCATTTACAAAAATTAAGATGATGTATTATACTGTAAACAATACATATGAAAACAATTTTTGTGCTTTTAAAAATAAAGAAAAATCGTACTGAGTGGTTGGAATTCGATCGTAAATATTTTAACCAGAGGTCAGGTATACGAGTCTGACAACCCCTGTAAAGTTTGTTTCCCGGAATCTTCATGTAGAAAAAAAAAAGAAAATCTGAAAATATTGTCGTCTTTAGCACTCCGGCTCTTAGTTAACCGCGCAGCATCGCAATGTCGAACGATTGCAAGTGCGTATTTGTATACAGAAAGTTGGAAGTGGGAAAGGATTGGTGGAAGTTGTATTTATGCAGCCGATCTTCGAAACTTCGTTGGCGAGATGTAGGATTGTTTAGTTCTACTATTCGACGATAGGTGGCGCTAGGGCGCTATAAACACGACAGTTGACCAGGTCTGAAGGGCTATAGCCTGTCGAACTAACCTGCCATAGTAGAGAAGCTCTCCCCGTGGATGTGCGAGGAGAAGAGGAACCGCCACTTGTGCTGGTGCTGCTGGGGCACGTGGCTGTTCAGCCACACGATGTGCGCCAGGTCGATGAACGCCGGGTAGTCCGGCATCGCGTCCAGACCTGACACATTCAATAAAGGTTTGATTCCATGCATAGTACAACAGAAAAATAATTGATAAATCGCTCCAGTCGCGGAACACAGCGAAAATCGAACGTTGACCCGCTGCTATTTATCTCTATCGCACGCGTGTAACATTGCTCTCACGCTCCCACTTGAGCACGTGCATCGTCATGGGCGTAGCCAGGGGTTTTGGGGGTTCAAACCCCGCTCCTTGTTGATGCCGAACAGCGTCACGTACACCATCTCCTGATATTAGTATAGATGGCTCACCGTCCACCACGGGCAGTAGTGGAACGATGGCGGCCTCAGCGCGCGACGGGCTGTCGTCGCTGCTCCTTGTTGATGCCGAACAGCGTCACGTACACCATCTCCTGATATTAGTA